>CM077101.1:20494383-20516630 GCA_039619505.1 Cimex hemipterus
CGCCGCTGCCCTACCACCAGAGCAGCGGCGTATCTAGCCGAAGGTCGTGGGTTCGAATCCCTCTCGTGCCATTAACTTTTTTTCATCTCAACTAAAAACCGTAATTAATTGTGTTATATTAATTGGTCGAACGGACCACGAAACCAGTGAATTATTGTTTGAAAAGTCCGACTGAATCACTCATGAGCAAATGTACCTTCATACGCAATTGTAGGTTAAACAATAGTACACTAATAACATATAACAAACATGGTGGCACAATGATTATCGAAATGCAAAAACTATTTGGTCCATTCAAATATTTCGACCACGTAATTGAAATAAAGCAAGGTTGCTTTTCATTTTTCACTTCAAATTTAATTAGGAAACTTAAACGAATAGTATCATGTAGAACATAAAGGAACTGTAAGTTCATTGAGCTGTTTAAACTTTGACCTTACCCCCTGATAGGCATTTAATACAATTCCGGATTCCATTTCCGAAGGGATTGTAAGAAAAAGGTAAAAAGGTAGGTAGGTAGGAATTAGCCCACTTACACTACCACGGTTCCACGGTGGTTCCACGCGAATAAATGCTGAAAATTCAAAGGAAAGAGCTGGCCTTATATGAATAAAAGTGCGATTTCGCACGATTAGAAGCTGTCAACGCAAAAAATTAAACTTTCAATGCTATTATATACGTGTGTGGTGATTAGTGACCGTTAATCAATAATTATTGAGATATCGTGAGATGCGGTCTGGTGTGATGTAGGTATCAGAAAAGCATTTTCTTTAACGTGCCAACGTTTCGATCTTTATCGAGATCATCTTCAGGGCTCAATCCTATTGCTCTGAATGCTATTATATACATGAATGTGCCATTCCTCCCGCGGAGATGTAAATGCAAAGAAAGAAGCTGCGATTGACTTTGTAGAGTTGAGCACGCTATTCCGCTCGGATAGATGCAAACGTAAACAAAAAGTTGTAATCGGCTTTGTAGAGTTAAACTTGCTATTCCAGGCGAATAGAAGGTGTAAACCCAAACAAAAAAGCTCTAATTGACTTTGTATCTATGTGCGTGCTATTCCGCCCAATAGAATAGAAGCGCTAAACGCAAAGGAAGAAGCTGACATTGATTTTGTAGAGCTGAGCGTTCTGTTCCGGGCGAATACAAGCTGTAAACGCAAAGGAAGAAGATGCGATTGACTCTGTAGAGTTGAGCATGCTAATCCGCCCGAGTAGTTGTAAACCCAAAGGAAGAATCTGCGACTCACTCTGTAGAGTTGACCGTGCTCTTTTTTTTCTTCTTTTTTTTCTTTTTTAACGAGGGTTTGCAACAGCAGAGGTCATATAAGGTGCCGGTGTTTTTGAAAAAAAGCCCATTTGTAAGTTTGTCGGGTTCGAATGCAGGGCCGCTGCGGCCACCGACGCCCCCTTGACTGTGCTATTCCGGGCGAATAAAACCAGTAAACGCAAAGGAAGAAGTTGACGTTGTATACATTTATGCAAAAAGTTATTGAATTTGCATGACATTTATACTTAAAAAGAGAACCGCGAGAGTTTTATAGAAGCAGGATTCATCAAATAGGGAGTCAATGTTAAGATGTAGTTCTTCCCATCTACTTTGAAATTTAATTCTACATAATATATTAATGATTTATAAACGGTCTGTCGGTAAACTACCCTCTTAGAAAATTTCATTTTATAATCATTTAAAAAGTTTTTACTTCTTTTATTGTCAGAATCAAAAACGAACTTATAAATGCCATACCCGGGAGGTAATGAATGTTCTGTGTATGATGTATTTGGCGTCATCCAAGTGCATCAATATCCGTCGAGCCGACAAGGAAATATGAGTCCTTGAGACAATTCCAATTCATTAGAGCGAGCTCCTTTCCTTGATAGTTGAACTTGGTCTATTTAGGAACAGGGTTTTATAAAATTGACTGTATCGTTGCTCGAAAGCCTAATCGTCCACCACATCAGGAAAATTCTTGGTGCCATCTCAAAGAAAGCCAGAGCTCATTTAACGTAGGTTTATCTAGGACTAACTGAATCGTTTAAGTCAACAATAACCTATATTTTTCTTTCATCGAATCTTCTTCTCTAATCTGACAAAACATTACCATTTACGATACAGAGTTAGTTCATTAGCACTCATTTTCCCCGAAAAGAAATATCCATGATTATTTTTATTAATTTTGTGATGCGTACAGTAATTTTCTGCTTGAAAAAAAAAATCGTCTTGAACAAACTTTTCAAATCAACAACCTTCTATTTAAAGACGTAGAGACCTTTGATGTATGTGCGTAGAATATGTCTTTAAATTGTAAATTGAACATTTCCTTTGATTTTCTGGCACATTGTTACTTTGAAGATGTAAATTCAAACTTTTGATTATCGGATTTCAAACATCAATGATAATTTAAAAGAATACTGATTTAGGTTGTGGTCAGGTAGCTGTGGGCAATTTATCTTGATAACATTTATTTTATTAGGTGTAATTGTGCTGTCATCTAAAGTATACGCACAAATACTCTTTATCCATTGACCAATGATTGTCTCTATATATCATAGCCCTGAGAATGGCTGGCTTTAAAGGTCGAAAGCTCGGCAATCGATAAATATCCCGTACAATATCAACTGACCACAACCTTGATACACAACTCGTTCTAAATTAAAAACTTGTTGGATAATGTCATCGACGCCCTAAAAATACAAATGATATATTGTAAATTTCTTTTAAAAAACTCTAACCTTGCATAACCCTAACATAAACCTCCTTGCCTTACCTAAATCGTCCCTAACCCTAACCTTACCTAACCTAACTTAATCTAATCCTACCCTAACTCACCCCTTACCTTAACTACTATCTAGTTTAACCCGTTCATAATCCTGTCGCTATGTAACTTAAGTTAACAAAACCAGTCCAAAATCCTAGCTCTACCAAATCTAACTAGACCTAACCCAATTCAACTTAAGATAGCCTGTCTTTAACTTTATCCTTACATAACCAAACACCCTAACCTATGCCGTATCTAACCCTAACCCTATCAACCTTGTCTATACCATCTCAAATCCTAACCCTAACTTACCTAACACAACTCAGTCTCACCTATCATGTCTCTAACCTAACCTGCCTAACTTACCTAACCAATCTAACCTAGCCTAACCAATCTAGCCCAGTCTCTCTCTAAATCTAACCCTACTTAATATAGCCTAATCTATTACTAACCCTAGCCCTACCAAACTTAACTAGACCTAATCCAATTCAATTTAAGATAACCTGTCTTTACCTTTATTCTTACATAACCAAACTCGCCCTAACCTAAGCCGTATCTAACCCTAACCCTATCTAACCTTGTCTATACCATCTCAAATCCTAACCCTAACTTACCTAACACTCAACCTCACCTATAATGTCTCTAAACTATTTTAACCCAACCCATGCGTCAAGCGTCAAATATATGGTCACGCAATTGGTGTATCGAGCTGAAAAACTTACTAAAAAAGTATCCTTTCTAATTCTATCCCTAATAAAAAAATGTAAAAAGAGAAAAAATACTCCCTCACATATTGCAATTTTATATTGTAACCTCACCCTACTTAACTTGACCTAACTCGTCCCTTATACCACCTAACTTAACTTAACGCAACTCGTTCCTAATCTTAGTCTACTTAATCTAAATTGTCTCTAAATCTACCTGATATAACCGCAATAATGATTGATTCTACCTAACCATATGTGGCACTTTTTGCTCCTTTGAATGTTAAAACCAAAATTTTGAATATCAGATTAGCCCCTTCCTAGAACATTTATGTTGTCTTGTTCATCCCCACTAATGAACGATTTACATTTTTTAAATTAAATCCAAACAACCGTGTAAATAATTGCCCGATAATCAATTTTAAAAACCACATTATTGGCCATTAATAAAATTTCTAATGCCTGCTTTCACTAACAGGTGTACTTTAATGAAAGATGTTGAAGCGGTGGTTGGGTAAAGCGACAAGATTGTGCCCAGTCCACTTAAACAAACCCATTAGCCTGGTTTCGCCCCGTCTACGCAAAATGTACCGCCGATCTGGAAAGCAATTAGATAAATATATAAACCAGAGTTTAACGTTCGTACATCCTGTAATTTGCTGTTGCTACACGGGCGGTCGCTGTGCTCTCAAGAAATTATTAACCGTGTTTATGCCTTATTTAACTACCTGTAACTCTCTGATAATTTTTCATTTGGCACTCGAATTTAAAATGCTATATGTACACACAGTTTATAAATAATGAACATGTTTCTTTGTTTGTTTTTTACTATGGCATCGCTTTTGACAATCACATTGCAAATATGTATTTTGTATATATTAAAATAAGTTGTTTATTACAACTACCTACTAATTTGGGTGTTTGGTTAGTTGAATAAAAAACTATTACAAATCTCTACAAACGTAGTCATCCACGTAAGTCAAAGCAGTTAGTGAACGAGTCGCAATGTGTGAGGACGGATTGTTTCATAACTATAGTATATTTATTTTTTCGGAAGCGCATTTACATATTATAGTTGACTAGAATTAGATAGGATGCTTTCACACTTTTTTAGTATCTTTCGATTAATTAAGTGTTTTTGGTTGAGACAAAAAAAGTCAGTGTCACGAGCGGGATTCGAACCCACTATCTTCGGCTAGATACGCCGCTCCTCTACCACTGGATCCACTCGGACACTAACTTCCCATCTCAGCCCCACATTTTGAATTTTCCAAGTTTGAAAAATGGTAAAAAGGAGGGAAAATTCAATCGAGGTTACGAAAGCTCAAGTGGTAGAACAGCGGCGTATCTAGCCGAAGATCGTGGGCCCGTTCGTAACACTGACTTTTTTATCTCAACTAAAAAAACCTTAATTAATCGAAAGATTAATTGGTCAAGCGGACTACGAAAACTACTGAGTTTTTTAATATGTTTTTGCGCTGGATATAGGTTTTTTAAGTATGTCGGGTTCGAACCCGGGTCCTTTACCTTATAGAGATGAATGCCGTCTCAACGCCTTAACCGTTTTGACCACCGTCTCCCAGAATTTTCTTTCATTCTCTTTTCTGTTATTATTGATTTTTCCTGTAGGTTGGGTTAGGTTAGGTAAGCTCAGGGTTGTATATGTAATATTCCTGGTGTAATATACTGCGTCTTTTAAGAGCTATTTTATCCCCCGTTCTCTGCTTAAAGCAATCGATTAGCAAGCCCAATTTTGAATGGTTAAAGCTCTTCTATGGTCATCCCAAAACACTTCGTCCTGCGAGCAAGTGTATCACCGCAGTTTGTTAGTGTTGGTGTCTCCTCTATCTCTTTGCAGAATTTGCATGTGCTGTCTTGGATTATTCCAATCTTCTTTAAGTGTCCTTCTTTAAGTAGTGGCCACTTGTCCAAGCTTGCAGTGTCCTGTTTGCTTTTTTTACGAGGCCATCCAACAATAAAATCATTTCAGCCCCCTCACACTGCACTGTTATGGCAGATGGGGTACCAGCAGTGTCGTGTTAACAGTCCTATTAGGATTCTCATTTTATTCCTGCTTCCGTCACAACTCTGTAATTTCTTTTCTTCCGAAATCTGTTAAGAGATTCTTGGATTGTTTGTGTCAATGGCTGACTTCCATTGTTCCCTCAATTTCTTTTTTATCCTTCTGCCTGAGGTATTCATTGATAGTGTGGGTTCCTATGCCACAGAACGGTTCTGGTCATATCAGTGGTATAGCAGCCCGTTTTCTTGCAAGGGTATCCGCTTTCTCGTTGCCTTCTACTCCCATGTGTCCTGGGACCTAGCAGAAGCCGACCTTGTTCTGCGTACCTAATGTGTTTAATTTGGTTTTGCAGTTCAGCACCATCCTGGAACTAACGATATTTGAGCTTAGTGCTTTGATGGCTGCTTGGCTATCTGACATGATGTTCTTGATGTTGTGCCCTTTATTGAGGTTGAGTTGAGTACATCTCTCGATTGCGTGAATCTCAGCTTGAAAGATACTGGCGTATTTTCCCATGGGTTCTAAATATTTGATTCCAAGGCAGAATACTCCTGCCCCTGTACCTTTTTGTATTCTAGATCCATCTGTGTACTAAAGAATGGGTCCATTCTTTAAAGGGGGCGTTTTCTTGTCGTTCCCATTCCTTTTTAGTACCTATGGTCAGAGGTAGAAACAGGCTAGGTTGTATTAAGTAGGGTTAGCGTTAGAGACGAGTTAGGTTAGGTTGAGTTAGGTAAGCCGTGGTATGGTTAGGGCTAGAGAGAGGTTTGGTTATATTGAGTTGGGATAGGTAAGG
This sequence comes from Cimex hemipterus, assembly GCA_039619505.1. Taxonomy (NCBI): domain Eukaryota; kingdom Metazoa; phylum Arthropoda; class Insecta; order Hemiptera; family Cimicidae; genus Cimex; species Cimex hemipterus. The sequence continues at coordinate 20,500,668 of CM077101.1, forward strand.
TTATATAGATTATAGTTTTTAGGGTTAGGTACAGGTTGGTCGACGAATCGATTAACTGAAATCCTTTCCCATCTCATAGGTCTTAAACCATGTGACAGTAAACTCCACCGAGTCTGCATATAATATAAGTACTTACAGTATCTAGTGACTTTCAAATGAATATTATATAAGTTTTCAAATGAATTCTTTCTCTTCATGCTTTAGCGTCCTGAGATATGTCAATGACATAGTTCGATTTGAAACAGTCATTCGAATTACATTATTATGAAGTTACTTTACATTGTAAATAATTAATTTTCTAGTGCTATGCCCCCACTTACCTTCGTTAGCATACAGAGAAAGAAATCAAAAATCCATAAACAAGGGCATTAATTTTAACAACAGCTAGTTTAAAATTTTTCCTTTTTCTTTTACATCAAACTTTAATTTCAAATATTTCCTTCCCTTTTTTTCGTTTCTTTCATCTTTCTTTTGTAACCAATTATATTCATCAACTAGTTGCAGCAAGGCAGCCGATATTAAATGGCGTAAATTCCTGCACGTGCTTTGTAACAACTCAGCAAATGGGCAAAGTGGATTTCGTAATAAGTAGCCTTTTGCAATTAGACCAAGCAACTGCTGATCACGTTTTCCACGAGGTACTCCTTACGTCTGCTCGGACGAGAGTGAAGGAATTTGGCCCACCATTGCTGGCGATTACCCTCTGGTCAATAAAACCATTCAAAATCATTATTTACTCTTTCAATGCTAATTTTAAATTTTCCAGTTGTCAATATGAAACTGTCTTTATGATCAGGTTGTCCGTCTCAGGTTTTATTAACTCCTAGACAGATGGGGTTTTAAAAACAATGATTAACAATATGATCCATGATCCGTGCAGTGATGTAATATAATTAATATAAAAAGCCCCCAATAATGAATCGATATTTTAATCTCAGATACTTACTTACAAATCGTAGACATGTATAGTTTTAAATCGTTATACAATCATTATATATAAATTGATCTATTACAATCAAAACAGTGGAATAAGTTGTTTTTTTAATCATTTCAATTCAATAAATCTGCGACTGGATAGTCAATTAACAAATGCCTGCTAGGCTGACTAAGATCAAGATTAACAGCCAAAGTCAACTTACTTTACATATTTTAAGACAGCGTGATAAATCATTAATGTACTATGAAGGTGGCTAAACGCCAACTAAAATAAAATCGATCCTTTAAAATAAAATAAGTTGTAAGTTCAAAAATTCGAAATAGTATTCAAAACTTTCAGTTGAGATGATGATTGTACAAAGTGGGGGGGGATTGGTGATCAAATCATCAGTGAGCTATTAAATTGAGCGTGACAGGGGGGCAATTGGTGTTAACAAGCCTATTCGAGCAAATTTCATTACAGCACCGGAGATTTCAAAATGTCCGGGCAACTACTACAACCGTCTTTCAAATTTTGTAACAATTAATTTTTTTATAGTCTGATTTCTGACCGATTTTAGCTAGCATGGTACTAGATGATTTATCGGGGCATATTCCGCCTGTTGAAATTGTTTAACTCGGCTCATTGATATCAAGGAAGCTCCCGAAACAATCTTGATAAATTGCCGAAGTGAAAATATTTCATGGGACATTTTTAAATTTTAAAAATTAGCCGTTGAAAAGGTTTGATTTATTCGCCCAGAAGGAGGTTAACGGTGTATTATTAAAGATGTAATTAATATTGACGTTTTCGTGTGAAGGGGAAAATCATAAACGTGACAGAGTTATGATATAATCTCATCATTAATCATAACAAATTACAAACTCAAATTGACCGACTGTGACAAATAGTGTTCAAAAGCGAAGGTGTGGTGGTGGATGACACGGTCATTTTTTGTGATGAACGTTTCGTTGTACGCTGTTCAGAGGAACCGGAAATCACACACACACGACATGGCATTCCAACGTGGTCCTCTTTGGGAATTGACGTCTGCCACGAAAAAAAAATCCTCCCACTACGCAAACACTATTGGAATAGATTTATTTATACTTTAAATATACGTGAAACGGCTGTAGATGTGCACAATTCAATGAAACCTTTTTAAGTAATACTTCGTCAAAAAATATAAGACGTGTCCGAGCTTTCTTGCAAGCAAGCCCTAATGGACGAGAAAAAAAATTTAATAATTTAAATACTTTTCTTCATGTAGTTTTCTATCTTTATTGTGCATATATTTAAATGTTATTATATATCAGCTGATATTTTTTAATTAGGAGAAGATAATAATAAGCAGGATCGTATAAAATAAGATTCGGTATGTATAAAGTTAAAAAAAGTAAAACAGGCTCTCAGTAAATTAGGTAAAAAATTATCAAAAACCAATTTCAATTCTTAAGAACCATTATGGTCTTAAATACGAATTTTTATAATAAACAAAAAATATACATTTTTGGACTGGATTCAGCCTGGGAAATTTTTATTAGAACAGCGTTTCACTTAAAAATTCATAACTCCTCTGGATTTCATCCACATTCAATTTTATTACAGCCTTTCAATTAATTAATCTTTTCATGTGAGGTTTTGGTGGAAATGAAAAAGTTAGTGCCACGAGCGGGATTCGAACCCACGACATTCGGTTAATTAATTGAAAGAAGTATTTTGGCCAATAGACCGCTAAATATAATGGATTTATTACAAACGTTGAAAAACGGAAACTTTTTTTTTTCAGCCTATATTAAGAACGTTTCGATTTTATGGGATTATAAGAGAGAAAATGTTTATGAACTCAACAAAACCTTCTCAAAAGTTTAATTTTATGTACGGAGGCCTGTGCTATTACGTGAAATTTTTTTAAGAGGGGTTCGCGACAGCAGAGGCCATATGAACCCTCAGGGTGACAAAAAAAATCATTTGTAAGTATGTCATGTTCGAATGCAGGGCCGCTGGATTTGAACCAGGGACCTTTACCTTGCAGTGATGAGGGCCGTGTCGACGACCAAACCTTGCGGCCACCGACGCCCCCAAACGTGGGTACGTGAGGTTTCTAATGTGCTAAAGCCACGTAAAGTCTCTATTGGATCGGTGGAGCCCTTGCAAACTTATAATCATGTTTGTGATTTTTTACATACCACAAAAATCAGAAGACAAAAAAGACGAAAGATCTGTTATACAATTTTTATTTTCCCAAAAATTTGATTACAGAGTTTTCGACTGCGAAAGACGAGTAGAAACCTTGTCTCCTGATTTAAAAAAATGAGCCTACTTACATCGCTTGGTAACAAATTTTGTTTTACAATAATAATGAAAATAATAATAGATCATCGAACATCATTCGAAGAGTTGTGTCGAAGCCATCACAAATAATTTTTCGGTTGACCCATACATCTTAGAAATTTACAATTATCTCTATGAAATCAGAGCACTTAACAAACATGTGGTATTTATTTGGGTCCGAGTCACGTCGGCATTTCTGGAAATGAAAAAGCTGATCAACAGGGAAGGAACGCTGCAAACCATCCAGAAAGAACAGATCAACTTCCTCTCCGTCCAGATGATTTAGTCGTTTATGTTAAAAACATTATCAAACGAAAGTGGGCGGCTCTAATGTCTGTAGAGACACTAGTAGATAAAGAAATTAACCCAGTTGTGCATAAATGGCCAACGGAGGAACTTGAGAGAAATAAACTTGCGATTCTCTCTAGACTGCGAATAGGTCACATCAGGCTTATACTCTTTAGGAAAAGACTCAATCTTTCGAGTGATGTAAAGGAGTTACTGGGACCCCGGTCGAAGAGCCCTTTTCAGATTTCTCAAATTTATTGAAATTTATAATGAGATTTAGGCCTTTTCCCAAATTCTGGAACAAAAATTCGAAATTCTAATTTTTAAAAAACAGGAATAAATTTTATACGTCATTTAAAATGGGATTGTTGTATACATTTGGCCTGCCAAATTAAGAATTTTTATAACACTCAGGAGGAACATAGCTAACCTAAGGTAGAAGGTTTGGATATTAGGGCGTGAAATGACCAAGCCATTAAAACGACCTTGAAACTTAATAATAACAATAATAATTATTGAGATATCGTGAGATGCGGTCTGGTGTGGTGTAGGTATCAGAAAAACATTTTCTTTCTCGTGCCGACGTTTCGATCTTTTATTGAGATCATCTTCAAGGCTCAAAGTGTTTGTCTTCTATGTAATTGTGCCAAATCGTGTTGAGAGTGCACTGTGTGTGTGTGTGTGTGTGTGAGAGAGAGAGAGAGAGAGAGAGAGAGAGAGAGAGAGAGAGAGAGATGAGAAACAGAGAGACACAAAAAGAGGGAGCGAGACACAGACAGACAGAGTAGGATAGAGGAGAGCGAGAGATCGGTCAAAAAGTTTGTATTCCAATATCAATTATACCCAAACTAGCTGGAATATATAATTTCGACGTACCCACTCCCCTTTTTAGTGCATTTATTTCAGTTTTGAAAAATAGGTTTGCGATTGAAATATTAGTTATTCGGAAATAGCGAGATGCGATCTGGTGTGATGTAGGCTTCAGAAACCACTTTCTTTATCGTGCCAACGTTTCGATCTTTATTGAGATCATCTTAAGGTTTTCTGCGTAAATACGTTGATTGAATATAAAAAATATTTTTTACATTGTACAAATTCACTTTTTTCTACATCTTTTAAGTATTTGTTTAAGGTAAACAATGTTTGTAATTCCCAGGCACTGAAGATGGTCTCAATAAAGATCGAAACGTTGGCATCATAAAGAAAATGTTTTCTGAAACCTACATCACACCAGACCACCGCATCTCACGATTTCCACATATCATCGGTTAACGGTCACTAATCACCACATGTTGAAATAATAGTTTATGCTTAGTTTTATTATAATTTACAATAATGGCATTACGTTTATACTCAATATCTGTGATATTAAAAAAATTCATAGGTTGCTTGTTTATACTCAACAAATACAAATCACTGTTTAATTCAATTTAACCAAACGAATGGGAAAATCAACCAAAATTTTTGAAAACGCGTGTTTGAATGAAAGAAAGTCGTAGATTTGAAAAATTTCTTCAAAAGATACCACTTACGAATTCTAACCATGGGGAACACCTTGAATATAAATCGATGACGATGCTCTTAAGGATCATGCGAAAAGAAAATCCCCTTCAGATTTTTAAGTTAAAGGCTTCAAGATTAAATTTACTTGAAAGGGTTCAAATGTTTGACACTTGTTTGTCAAGAGCTGAATGAACCTTACCGGTGATGGATCAATTTGCCTTTTTTTCACGTCAAGAAAACGTGCCATTTCTCAGTTTTGAAATCTGATGAAGGATCATATACGACAATCCACGGTACGGTGATCTGTGGTTGGGGGTCTCTGGGAAACAAGGTAGTCAACGCACTGCCAAGAAATGAACCATTTGAATCAAAATTTAATTTCAAAATAACGTTCGCTGGTGAATCCTTTAAGGACCTATGAAATAATAGAATCTCCTATTCTCCAATTCTCCCTTCCAGAAGCACTTTTTTTACTAACAGTACACACTACAAACATTGTTTAATAAACTAAAATACAATGTTTTTGTTATTCGTTTTTGTTATTTTCTGTGGGTGCCAGGAACTTTTGTTTTTCACTCAACTATCTGAAATAGTTATATGCTATTGCTTATGACGTCCCAGGGACATCTCAGCTTATGTCGCCTGACTGGATTGTCGGGTTATGATGGTTATGAAGATGGTTTCTGGAAAAGTTGGAAGTTTTTTTAAGGATTCATTATTTTATGAACAATGTATCGACTATAATAAAAATCCCAGATTTTTTCATTTAGAGACATTTTCTAAAATGGTGTTGGTATGAGGTCATCTGGTTGAACACGGTCTGTCGTTGGGCCATCGTTTTTATTTTTTCCCCCTACGAGAGAAGAAACAGCTCAACGCCGAACGAAGAAATCGACGAAATGAGATAAAATTTGATCTTAAAATATACGAAATCGGTGAACATGTTTAAATTCGGACTACGCTATGAAATCCTAGCACAAGATTCCCATTCGATAAATCCCTTAGTGACTGTCTTTTTGAGAGCCTCATTACTATATGAACAATTTGTGCAAACGTATCGACTATAAACAAAGTCACATATTTTTCATCTAGAGACATTTTCTAACGTGGTGATAGTATGAGGTCATCTGGATGATCATGGTCCGTCGTTGGGCCATCGTTTTTATTTTTTTATTTAATTTTTCTACGAGAGAAGAAACAGCTTAACAACGTACTGCCGAAGAAATCGACCAAATGAGCTAAAACGTCCTTGACTATGAAATCCTAGCACATGTAGGAGACTTCCGGTTTATTTGGAACTTAAAGAAAAAATTTCAAGTTAATAAAAAATATTGTCGGTTCTCAGTTTAAAAATTATTTGCTATGCAGATATTTATAATGGGTGTAACTGAATAAAACAATGAGTGTAAGTATAAAAAAGCATAACAAAGCAGGAGAGCATTTAATAGCTGTTCATGGAAGGTTTGTTTAGGTTTTTTACTATTGTTATAGCTTATGATCGGCCTATAAATTTCGAAACCCACTGTTTATAGAGAGAAGCATGGACTTGAGAAACGTCGTCATTTTTATCAATGCCGTTTTCTTTTTCCAGAAGGACGGAATTGAATCGAAGTTCGTACATTGACGGGGTTATGCGCTCCACGTGGATTGGTGGGCTGGTGGAATGCCGACTTCCGCAGAGACAGACAGACGTGTGGACGGCTCGGGAGGATTGGCGAGACTGGACGGGCAGACGCAACTGGCTCACCCGGTGACTCACTCCTGGAATGTGACCTGCATTAAGCCAAAGCTAATTTTAGAACAGATCTATTTCGCTCTTTATAAAGCCAGGTGGCCGATTGGTTTACTAACTGTGATTATCTTTACAAATCCTGTTTAAAAATACAAACAAATTTGTTAACAAAACTCGTTTACAATTGGAACAAGCACGTTTATTCTCTGACGTGGATTTCATTAAGTAAATGTGTGCGTGGGTGTGTGTTGACAGGTCTAATCTCTGATAAAAACACGCCTAGGTTGATTTTTTTAAACTACGCAAATTTCTTAATTTTTATTTTTACGACAAAATTCCCGCTAGGGTTGACGCGTGCGTAGTAAATAAAAAAAAATCAAATCTGTTTATTAGCATATATTAACCAAGTGTCCTTATTTCTCCATATTACCCACTGTTTAAAACGTTATCTGATTACGGGGGGAATGGACGATCGAAGCAACCGATTTTCATCGCGTTTCAAAAAATTATCAGACCAAAATAAAATACTTATCTCGGACCTGGAACTGGAGCCTTTGGTTTGCTCTACATGGGCTATTTATAGCAGAGTGTCGTCTAGTAAATAAGTACGCAATCCTTGGATGAGATAATTTACAGTAAACATTTTTTTATACATTTATCGAAAAAGCCAATCGGGGAAATTTCCAGGCTGCTCAGTGTCTATAATTCCAGAGAATTCGAGTGGCTCCTGCTTCCAATTAGTACGTTTAAATTATTAAAAATAATAGTGGGTGTAGTGAGTGCATGCTGCATGTTTATGTTTATTCTATTATTTACTCTCATAGAGAGACAACTTCTGAATGATTAAGTATTCCACGCGATTCCAAGCGACGAAAAGCTAAAGCCGCGGAGAAATGAGCTTTATAAACTTTACACGGATCGGCTTGTAAACTGTTTACATTGCGAACGATCCCGTGAGTAGAAGCTAAAATCGCTGAGTCGTACATTGTTGACATGATTTGGTTAAAGTTAAATAGTTGAATTTGTCTTAACTGTTTCGTGAGAATGTATTCATAAGCGCGAAAGTGAAGCACAAGAGGATCTTTTGCCATTGACAATTTATGAATAATTTTTTTTATATCTGTAAATTCTCTTGTGATCCAAATACCCGTATTTTTTATTTTTGTTTTTATTTGCGGACTTAGAAACTGAGCAAAAATATTTTAAATATGTGTATGTTTTTAAATAAAAGCCATACATTGGTGGCATGATTATGTTATAGTTGAATTAGTCGTAACTGTTTCGTGAGAATGTATTTATTTATAAGCGTGAAATTGAAGCAGAAGAGGATTTGCTGCCATTACCAACTTAAGAATAATTCTATTTTTTTATGCAATCTCTGCTTCTGTAAGTTCTCTTGTAACCCAAATACCCGCTTTTTCCTATAATTTGTGATCTTAGAAACCGAGAATAAATATTTTAAATATTTATGCGTATATTTTCATACATTCGTGATATGATTTAGTTATGTATTAACTGTTTAGTGAGAATGTATTTATAAGCGTGAAAGTGTAGTACAGGAGGATCTGCTGTCATTGACTTTGCACAGATCAACGTGCGCTTCCGCGAGAATAGAAACTAAAATCGCTGAGAAATGAGATGTGACTGTCCACGTTGTTCTATTTACCCGTCAAGGAACAACTTACGAACAATTTTTTTAAAATTAAATCTCTGATTCTTTTCTTGTTCCTTGTTATCCAAATAGCTGGGAAATGAACTGTTTGCTACCTGTTTTCATTTCGAGGGATGCCGTGCGATATCACGAGCAAAATATAAAATCAAAATTTATTTTTTCTTTCCTCTACAACTTAAGTTATAGTGTTGTTGTCGTACCGGTCCCAAATATTCTCGAATTCTCTCTATACTTCGAGTATGAAAAAAGGAAATATTAAGTTTTACCAAAAGTAAAATTTAGTTACTGAAATGTTTCTATCAAGTACCAATTATCTCCGGTAAGTTTATTCGAGACCTACTCGACTGAGTCTTTCTGTGGCAGTTCGAAATTTTACAGAAATCTCTTTTGAGAGGATCTTTTGGTGTTCTCGATTATGTATTTTCGCTTCTCGATTTGCTTTACCTTTTATCAGTTCAAGAGAAAGAAGTTTTATTTTACACTATTCTTAAACGTATTTTCACACTTCTTTGATCTTTTAACTCTCACGATCACATCTCTTAGTGATAAGTGAATAGATCTCATTAAATAAGACTTAATTCGACGCACATTTAAGACAGAAATTCTTGGTTGAGAAATCCATTATTTGATATCGATTGTAAAAAGGAAAGAAACGCTGTTATTTAATGGATCGCTTTGAAAAATTTCCGCCTTACATATTCATACATCGCTAATTATATTTGCTTCGCAAGTTTCTATATTCTTTGCTCCGCTCTTTAATTTGAACATATTGACTATTCAATTTATGACAAATAATAAATTATATTGGAAGGCGAGGAAAAAATTAAATAAAGAGCTAATTATACGTTCGGTTGTTGTAAAAGTAGAGATTTTAAACCTGTGACTATATTTTCGTTATAAATGGACCGTCCGAATTTAAATCATTCCAGCATCACCGGCTAATTTCCATTTTGATCTTTGAAAAGTCTAATCGACGTGAACACTCGCCTCTTGCCGTTTTACTAAGCTTCTTATTTGCCGGATTCTACGCGAGCAGAAAGCCGGTAAATCACCAAAACCTGCAAAACCTTCATGGCCATCCTTCAAATTATTGCAGAAGTGAAAAACACATACTCATCATCATATGTAAGACACACTAATATTATGAAACTTGAACGTTGGTTTTTGGGATGGAGTATTTTCACTTAGTTCATAGTTATGAAGATGTAAGCAAGGTGGATGGCATTGTGAATGTAGCATCCTCTGTATTGCTCAAGCGTTCGTTCATGGCATGATACCTTGGTTTGCAGTGAAAGCTTTCCTTTTTATATTGTGCTAATGTGTAGGGTCTTGTAGATGGTGAGTTAGAACTGGGGCACCTAAGTAATTTGTAGTGTCAGTTGGTTCCTTTTTTTCTGGGGTCATCTAAGCTTTCTGCAGGTAGTGAAACAGTAGAGTATCTGTGGTTAAAGCCTCGGCCTCACTTAATGTGATTCGCCTAGAGTAGTTGCTGATGCTATACTTACATCGAGGCCGTGGCTTTAACTCCCCTCCCCCTTCCAATGTAAACACAGGATAAGGTTTGATATGTAAGCCTAGTGACATCGATGGTAGCGAGATAGTACTATTGTGCTTCGAAGATGCTGCATGTCCTCAGTGGACAAGCACACAGCAAAATCATGCTGGATCCTCTGGTTGAATGTAAGAGGTGGGAAGAATCTGTTCAAAGCAGCCAAGTGTTACGACTATCCTTCTCGAAAGTCGACTCATCGAGGGCAATATTTCAGGTTGCACCTCAAACCCCCAAGTCGGTCCTGTTTGCCCTCACGGAGCTGAAATACCGAAACGACTGATAGACCAAGATAATCGGCAAAGATCAAATTATATTATTTTAAATCGAAATCCAGTAGTGGAGCTTCCTTGAAGTTGATATTCCTTTTCTACCTGATTTTCTAAGACTTAACATTCTTTCCTAGCTAGTCAAAATATCCAGCTCTATTTAGAAATGAAACTAATGAAAACATTCTGCTCACGTCACCCCCACCCTCTTTACCTACAGTCTATTATGCGCTTTTTGTACAATGATAACATTCTAATGTGGAATCCCCATACACGACGGAAAAGTTAAGAAACTAGCTTACACCATGGGTGTCACCACTTGACCATAGGCCTAACCTTACTAACCTAACCTAACCTAACCTTACTACCTTGCCATCTGCAAGGTAATTTCAAGATATTAATAGATACGACACTCCTGAGACCCATACAGATATCCATTCAAAAATGAAGTATGAAAAATATTAAACTTTTCTTTAAAATCATTGCTTTCTTGTCCCAATATTCCTGGAAATCCCTCAAATCGGTTGAAGAGATTCTGACCGAGAAATCTCTTGAGAGATGGTCTCAATGTGAGGAAATGCTAATTCCAGGTGACTTGTCTTATCATGTGTAATACACCGCATTTACTGTGTCGATATTCACAAGTTCTTCTTCAATTTTTCAGCAGTGGCTTGCAACAGTAAAATGAGAAGATTCCAACTGTCATTTCGGTATGTATAAATATATCACTTTATTTTCCATACGGCGTTAAAGTCTCTTACCTTTTTGGTTGATCCGTCCAATTAACGTGGACTCCTTGCACGTTTTTCAAATTAATCTCTCAGTTGTTTTCCTTGAAAAAAATTGACTAATTTTTCTCTGATAAATATTTTTCAACAACTTTCCTCGACATGAAGAACGACTTGTTTATTCCATAAAAAAAAATACGCCACAACGTTCAAGAGTTGAATTTAAAAAGTTATAGAAATACACAATCAATTCCAATGAAAGTATTGGGATTTTTTAATAAAAACGTTCATTAATTTTGGGTATTGAATAATAAACAAATCTGAGGATCACGGTGGTTTAGATGGAGATCGTTAGCGCGGTCATTTGTCATGTAGGCCTTGACTCGATTCCCGCTCGAGAACTTTCTTTAATAATTTGAATATTTAATAAATCGATATAGTATTAACTGTTTTCATCCCTATTTCACAACTCTTCTGATCTTTGTTTTATTTTAAAATAAAAATTATTTTGCAGTTGGCACGTGGGTCATTGGCGTCGTACCCCGAGGCCCATACTCGGTCTATCCCTTGTGGGAGATGTCTCTCTTTTTGATCGGATCACAACCGCTCTCTCAATGAAGTGAATCAGCAATCTTATTCGTGGCTCATCGCTCAATTAAAAAAAAAAGTAGAATTAAACTAAGAAGGTTAAACAGTTCGTCATTTCGTTCACAAAACGATAACAAAGCTATAATTTTATTATCTTCTTCTTGTGAACGAGAGCATAAAACAAAAATCAAAAACATAAACAATAATATAAATAACAAATAAATATTTTTTATTAAACATACAATAAAAAGCAATTTTCACATTCTTTTTAAATTCGCAAAATTCGTCTGAAAACATAGCAATTTCTAGTAACTCAGTATACTCTGTAAATGAATAAATAAATAAGAGCTAGAGAATGCTCAAAGATGAGAATGGGATCGATCGAGGAGCGTTGAAACTTGAACAGGCGAGAACGTGGTAAAAAGACCGGACGGCCCGGAGAGATGAATCAGGAGAGCGAAGAGCGGGGGCTGAGAGCAGAATTAATTTTTGGATAAATGGAATTTTAAGGTCGTTGTGAACGCATTATACGGAACATTTAGACATTATGTATTGCAAGGTTTAACGGTTCCCTAGTTTTATACCGTATGTGCAGATCGGTAGTACTACCGTTTCCTAGAATGTAAGTTTGTTTTCCGTCGATTTTCGTACTAAAGGTTTGTAGAGTAAATCGTATCATCTGTTTAGCTCGTGACGTTTCAATCTTATGCCAATTCCGTGTTATTTGTGATTCTAGGTAGAACCCAAGATAACGAACGCAGTCGAATTTGGGGACTGGAATATTGTTGTAGTAGATTATTAGAGAAGATTTGCTTCCGAGAGTAAAATGTCACACTTAATGTTATTTACCTTTCATTTTTAATTGCCTACACCAATCTGCTATGTGTTACCTCTCTGCAGATCCTCTTAAGCAACCGCAGGATCGGGGTTAGTAGAAAGTTCAGCTGTGGCATCGGCAAAAGATGTAAGGAAGATGGTAGGCATAGTGCGAACATCTGCGTATAAAGAATATTGAGGACTGGTCCGAGTACACTGCCCCGCGGTACTCCAGCAGCCAGAGAGCAGTTTCGGAGTAATCTGACCCGAAAGAGTCGTTGTGCTAGATAAGAGGGGAATTAAGTAGAGAAAAGTGGAGACTCTTGAACCACAGGCGGTCAAACACTTGCGCCACATCAAGAGAGGCTTCGATACAACTGTTTGTTTTCAAAAGAGGAAGATGTACGATCTACAATAAGAACATTTGCTAAACTTTGTGTATGGGGGGGGGGAGCCAAACTGACGATCTGAGAAAATGTTATGGTAGTTTAATTTAGGCAAGTGTACTCAAAGAGATTTTTTTCAATTACTTTGGACATGATGGGAAGTAAACTAATTGGACGATATGATAAAGGTATGTGAGGAATTCAATAACTTTTGGAGGGAGTTGATGGAGAATTTGGGATGTGGTTAGGACAAAATTAGGAGCCTTGCGGTTCGGTAAGCGTGACAGGATATATTTGACGGCTTTCAGAGTGAAGAGGATAGGGAAAGAAGATATAAGTCATTGATCAATAACTGTTTTGGTTAAGGCATTGTCAGGCTCAGAATGGGGCGTGTGGGTTTCGTGGAGATGTCGAGCAAATGTATCGCCTTTTTTCTTGGTCAGACTTAGCCCGTGATCCATGGTCTCGACGGAGGGGAATTATTTTCGCGGCTGTCCAGAATGATTTATTAGAGGTTGTAAGGTTGTGTAGGTAGGAGTCAAAAGCAATGTCGCTGTTGATTTTTTTTTATATTATTGAATAATATAATTTATTGAAGTGAACGAAAGGAAATGTGTTCAATTCACTGTTTCACTTACAAAGTCACTGAAACCTCCACTAAATGGCATACCGATACCGACTGCTGACACAGTACATTGATAAAAGACTAACGTGGGAGACACATCCAACAAGTTTGCACACTAACCCTGGGAATCTTCCCCGTCCGCTAAAGAGACAATGGTTTAGGGATTTGCTTCAGTATGTGCGTTTGTGCAGTGTGAGGGTGTGCCCCTATTGCAACTTAAGTTGCAGGCGTAAATAATAATAAATTAAAAAAAGACTTAATCTACAAATGCACCGATACACACTCACGCCATGATCTTATAAAAAATAGAATTGGCTTCACAAAAATTCTGCATGCACACTAAAGATGCCGAAATAAAGAAACGCATCTAACAGACCCAGCAGGTGATACGTAACGATCAAATTGCAAGTCATGATTTTCCTCGAGTCTCTAAATGAGATAAAGCGTTGCGCTATGGTTTCATTATTATTATTATTGTTATTATTTATGAATGACCTTCATTACGAGGTGAAGTTATTACAAAAGCGGATAGTACATTATTCATCCCATTCCGGACATGTATTGAGAATGTGCCCGTAATTGCGCAAATAGACGATTGAAAACGTGAATATTCGCTGTTTGCTTTGTACCAGAGGCACATGCACCTTTCATAAGAATGTTGATGGACTTTATGATTGCTGTGATTTATGAGGCTTTTTTTAATATGAGCTGAGGGAATGCAATCGGTTCAATCGATGTAATTATTTTGTATTGTCGTAGACATAAATTCTTGAAGATGAAGATGAAAGCTATATTTCATGTCGAACGAGTGATACGTTTCGTTTCCTCATTTTTACCATTTTTTTCTTTCTTAAGATGTCAATAGATCAGTTCCTTTCTTTGCGGACGTATACAGTAGGGTCCTGAGACCTTTCCCAATTCTTTTTTTTTCTAATAAAATTAATAATTACAGCCTGTACAAAATGATAAAATAGTAAAAATAAAAATTATCTTTTGTAATTTGGTGGATTTTGTGCACCGTACGCTATTTTGTACCGGGAGCTACCAGCCATTGTTGTTCTCTCAACTTTAAACAAGGACTAACCCTTGGCGAGGATGTCCTGTTCCATCTCAGCTTTATTCATCTGACGGATTATATGGATGGCTTATGTTGGACTTTGTGGTTGATTAATTTATATACAAACGGTGTATTGAGGTCGTTGTAGAGTGTGGTACTGGATACATAGTAACGAGAGTTGACTATAATTAGAACGAATTTGGATTAAAAGGACTGAAATTATATCGGTAGGTTTAGCGGAGGACCAGTTTTGCAAATCAACTTCATTTTCGAGCTGATGATATTTTCGTATTTGATCCTGCTCCTGTTCTTGCGTCTTTGGGTCTATCGTTTTACCAACAGAACGTTCCTTCCTTGGCTAAAAGGTTTTCCCTATACACATTTTTTTTAATCTTTAGGTTTGGCTGTAAGTATTTATTCGAATGAAATATTGAATAATTAACGTTATTAACAGAATATTCTGTTCATGTTGTCCCCAGGAGCAATCAGTTGCGCTTATTCTCTCAAACCTATTTTCTTATCTTTCTATTTACTCTTCTAAGTTGGATGTTTTCCGTTTAAATGAATAAATTTTCCATAGTTAAGTAATTATTCAGATATCGTGAGATGCGGTCTGGTGTGATATAGGCATCAGAAAAACATTTTCTTTATCGTGCAGACAAACACGTTGAGCCCTGAAGATGATCTCAATAAAAGATCGAAACGTCGGCACGAGAAAGGAAATGTTTTTCTGATACATACATCACACCAGACCGCATCTCTCGATATCTGAATAATTATCTATTAACGGTCACTAATCTCTACACATAGTTAAGTAAGTTTCAAAATTAATAATTTTCCTTTCAGTTTCAGAAAAATTTAAATGTGTAGTTTTGACGGACACAACGCGTAAATCAACACCCAATACATAATCATGATTTTCAATAACGAGAGTTTTTACCCCGAAACCGTCAATTTGATCACCTAATTAACCGGCTCATTAAATTAGCACATTCAATAGCATTGATTTATGGCGTAAAAACTATTCTTGTAAATTAATTCAGGGAATTTCTTATCACCGAGATCGAGTCAGTCGATTAAATAATCGAATAAGCGTGTATCATCACAAACCAAAATGAAGAACTGGGCGGGGTTGAGAATTGTTTTATATTTTGGGTTAAATGTTTTTGTCAACTAACATAATACACCAGTTTCTCGTAAAACTTTTCAATGTTGGTATCAAAAGATTAATTTATAATTTCATCAAATCATATTTGTTAAATAAGACTCAACCCAAACTTTTAACAACCTCTAGTATATTTTTTCATTATAATTTAATTTTTTCTCAGAATAATTTATTCAATGTACAGCAAATAAATTCGTTTTTTCTTCTAATTCTCTACTCTCTCACTTTCTCACCCCTTTCCATCACTCCCTCCTCCCAACACCCCCCACCCTTTCCCACACGCACTCTCTCTCGCACTGTCTCTTATCCACATCTTCATCCTCACTCCCTTCCTC
>CM077101.1:20517030-20613279 GCA_039619505.1 Cimex hemipterus
CCTTTCCCACACGCACTCTCTCTCGCACTCCCTCCCTTCTCCTTTCTCATCCTCTCTCCCTTCCTCCCTCTCTCTCACTCACTCCCTCCCTATCTCCTACACACACACTCTCTCTCCCTCTCTCTATCTATCTATCTCTCTCTTTCTCTCCCTCCCTCTCCCTCACTCCCTCCCTTTCCTCCTCTCCCTTACACACTCTCTCTCGCTCCCTCCCTCCCCACTATCTCACCAACTCTCTCACCTTTTCCCGCACGGACTCTCTCTCCCTCTCAGTTCCCTTCTCCCACTCCCTCCCTCTCTCTCTCTCTCTCTCTCTCTCTCTCTCTCTCTCTCTCTCTCTCACATTCCATCATTCCATCTGTATATTTTTTAATGTTTGAATGATTTAATAGCATATGCACACTGATTGTATTACACACAATCAGATAAATATCAATCTGAGAATTTAATAGGGTCTCTTGGAAAATGATTTCTCTTCTGGTGCCTTCCATTTCTAGTATACATTTGTATTTCAACGTGGCAGCACATCTTTATTGCTCGCGATTTAAGACGAGCAGGTTGTTTTCTAATTATCGTTAAGCATATTGGTACCTTGAAACAACAATATAGAATATAAAGTACAATTTTTACCCTGGCAATAAAGATTAATTATTGTAAACTTGAAAGAGGTGCCGTGCGGTGACACTTTCGCACACCCATTTCCATGAAGGGGAAGCTGGACGGCTATTAAAATGTCGGGTTCGTATGACCTATTTGGTTGAATGTCGAAGTGAAATTTTTTCATTGACTAATTGTTAGGATCCCACTACTTCTTCAATCTTGACCTCAATATTCAAGGGATTGATATTGGTAATAATTTGTACTGCCTGGGTGTGGTGTGGAACCAATTAGAATCATACAAAAATAAGCAAAGAATTGATATTTCATTTGGTATTGTTTTTGTTTTGTTGTATGTAACTAGTAGAGAGTTTGCTTTGGCGACTGAGCCTTTATTTTGAACATTTTTTCGAACATATGGCCACATGGCAAAAGGTGGGCGTTAGGGCTGAGATTGTGCAATTTACATTTCAACCTTTTAAGATGTAGAAATATGTACATCCCCTCCCTCCAACAATAAAACAAAACACTAGTTAGTCTTTCCTGGGGGTTGTGCCATACGATAAGAATTAAGTTCTTAGGCGAAGTAAACATCTGGACTCTTCCTCTCAATATCTGTTACCTTCCAGGCGTTAAAAACAATGGGTCCAACAATACAACATTTACATGTCAAATAAACGTATTAAAAAATCCACGTACTAACGGGAATCGAGCTCGGTCACCGCGACCGCAAAAATCAAGGTTGAGTCCCTGAAGGTCTTCGAATACCACCGAACAGGTGTTAATGTGATGAAACGATGTTCGTGGAGTAAAGTGTCCGACTATCGCCACCCTCGAAAATTGAATGTAGAACAATGTGAAGCACGTGTCAATCGGACAGAGAAAAGCCGTCTGGCCGAAACTTTCATTTGACACCTCTCCGCGTCTCAGTTGCGTCACGATTTTGCCAAGATCTCTAAACCGGGTTAGGATTACGTCAATGTCAATTATGGTATTTTAAACATTCATCATTTGTTCCATTGACTTTGGACCGTTCACGAAAGTGGGTCATATTAATTAGTCCTCCTGACTCACTTAGCTAAGTAATTTCTATATAAGTTCCAATTTTCACTGCCTTCTACGGATGATGTAACCAAACTTGATTTTCCTTCCGGCTTCAAGATCGAAAAGTAAGCGATTTCAAAAAGGCAAGTTCCATCATTCCTTTGGCATTTTCTTGAATAGATTTCAGTTTGTATTAATATAATTAACTGGTGACTTAAAACAAATCTTTTAATATTGTCACTGACGTCTGGAAAAAAAAAACCAAAAAGCGAAATTCAACTAAATTCAGTGAAGAAAAGAATTTAGGATTGAGAATAAAACTAGAGATGGGACAACCCGCTGGCTTTGAGAATCAAAACCGCACACTCAGTGAAATGAATCAACTCTTTTTCATGGCTCAACGCTGGCGCCAATCAAATTTAATGTACCCATAATTCCACGATAAACTTTGACGGGTTTTTCGAATTTCGGTGTGCCAGCATCCGGACCAATCGTACAATCTCTGTCTGAAATGAAGAACTATAGTATGAAAGAGTTGGCCCATCGAAGAATCGGACCCAGCTCTCAAGAATGTGGAAAATAAGAAATCTCGGTCCTAGGTCCCAATTGAATTAGCAAAAAAAGTACGCCAGAGCTGAAATTGTTGTGCGAATATCCAAAAGAGTATTTTTTCCTCTGAGATCATTGATGACGGTACTCTCCCTTTCTTCTACTACCTAGAAGATCTATTGTGGAATTGGCCCTTCTTTTTATCCATACCCTACAGGTAGTTTAGCATTTCCCAGGGCTCCTCTTTCCTTATTTCTTTAGGCGTTAATATCGCTTTTCGAAAGAGGCTGTACCGCCATAGATTTGCAGTTACAAAGGACCTTTGCTATTTCATGACAAAGTCGGCAGCTTTCTGTTTCAGTTTTTTTCCCATTTTTTAGGTGGTAAATAAATTGCCTTGGTTGGAGGAACGTCTTTGATTTTTTTTACGTCTTGTGAATTTATGCAGTTTGTCATCATTTCTATGAGATATGCTGATTTGTGGTTTCGGTTCAAAGGTTGTGAGCTCCTGCTTTTTCTCGTTTGCTAGCTTGTACGTTACATCAGAGTTACCTGACGCTGGAGGCTTTCAATTAGGTGGAGTGTAAGGCCTTTAGTGCAGCTTGGCTGTCTGAGAATCTATGCACATTTTAATACTTTTTCAACTATTTCATCCTTGCATAGTTCCTTCGGGAGGATCTAAGCTTTGAAAATTTATGATGTGGGGCTTGGTTTCCCTAGGTCAAAATTTGAGCCTTTGAAAAACTACACTTCGATGTTCCATTGTATTCCCTTCCATCTGTTCAATAATAACACCCCTCTTTTATTTTCAAGGTTTTTATTCTTTCAAACATATCCTGCTATTTTTATCTGGAGGGCCTTTCCCCTAATGTCAATTTAGTTTCATTTTTATAGCCATTTCTTTTATTTTTATATTTTTATGATCTCTTATGTCTGGGCGCAAAACCAGTGTAAATTGCTTTAAAAAATTTTGCAAAAAAAATTACTTTAAATCGGGAAAAAACACCGCCACGGTTTTTAAGGAAAAAATGAATCAACATGTATTTGTTATTAAGTCGGCATTACCGAGCGGCGTGCATGGTTAATGTTAAAATTTTTAATTGAGATAAAAAGACAGTGTTACGAGCGGGATTCGAACCCACGACCTTCGGCTAGATACGCCGCTGCTCTACCACTTTTGCTATTGTGACCTCGATCCACTTGGACACCAGCTTCCCATTTCAACCCCACCTTATGAATTTTCTCTCCTTTTTGCCATTTTTCATTTATCTCAACTAACAACTTTAATTAATTGAAAGATATTAATTGGTCAAGCGGACCACGAAAACTAGTGAAATTAATTAGTGCTAAGGTTAGGTGTTACGTTGCATATCCATGATTCAAAATTTTTCCGTGAATTGTAGAAAAGTTTTCAATGCGCTGCTAAAAAGATTGAAACGCAATTTTTTTTTCTTTTTTAACGAGGGTAATATAAACCCTCAGGGTGCCGGTGTTAAAAAAAAAAAAAAAAAAAAAAAAAAAAATACATTTGTAAGTATTTCGGGTTCGAATCCAGGGCCGCCTGGAGTAAGTATTTCGAATTCGAATCCGGAACCTTTAGCTTACAGTGATGAGCGCCGAGTCAAAGACGAAACGTTGTGGCCACCGACGCCCCCAGGCAATAACCTTAAGTTATTACAAAACTTTACACATTTTTATCGTACAACAATTGCGTTTCCCTGCCTCTGGATGTGTTGTCTATTATTATGGTTTTCATTTTTTCAAATAGCTGAATATGCTGATAATTGACAAATTGCAAAATTCCAGGAAAAACTCGACTTTTTCTCGTTATAGCACAATTCACGAAAAAAATTGATCACAGCTTGCAGTAGAAAATTAAAGGATAAGTTGTAATTTGGAAGGAAGTTTTTGACACGGAATTTTTCATAAAACACCATTTTTCAAACAGCTTAAGAGTTCGCAAAAACCCTAAATTCGCAACTTATAAAAAATTATTTGAAGCACTTCTAAAGCGTGGGGGGGGGGTTCCTTCTGCGCATAAAACGTAGTAGGTTAACATAAAAAATAGCTCTTTCAATTCATTTTTCTGTGTATGTAAGGTCTTGGTTGAAATGAAAAAGTCAGTATCACAGGTTCGAATCCCGCTCTTGACACTAACTTTTTCATTTCAACTTAGACCTTAGATACACAGAATAATTAATTCAAATAAGTAATTTATACAATCAGCCCAATAATTATAATGGAGTTAATAAAAAATAGTTTTAAGAAATTCATATTTTGGTTCAAAAAACGATTGCTATCCTTTTTAATAGTTTAAACCAAATGTCAACGTTCTTTTACGAACAAATTTTAAATGGTTTTCGTTTTGTTTGTTTTTTATAGAAGGAATTTGATTGTGAAAATGAAAATATAGGTTACCATTTCTTTTTATTTACTGAAAAAAACTGTAATTTTAGTAATACTTGAAAATAGAGCTTTTCCTAAAACGCTTGTTTTATTTTTTTCCGGATTGAGCAGTTTTTGAGGAAGCTATAGGGTGAAACTAAGTACACACCGCAAAATACCCTATGATTTATGTTGTCTACTCGCTGCGTCCCTGTGTCCTCTCGCATTCGGCCTTGATGGAGAGGCGAAAGTCAATTTGGTCGGTGTCGTTTGTAATAATAACCAATTTTGTGGTAGTTAGCTTTTTTTCTATTTTTAGAATAAATGTTTCGGTTTTTTTTTTCAATTTTGGAGTTAGTGCGATCCTAACTACACAGATAATTATAGATGATATGAGATATTTTATTTTTTTTAAAACCAATACTGAAGAAAGCGAATTGGTCCTGGAGGATTATCGTAGGATTAACAAATTACCAAAATATTTTTTAAAAACTACAGAAAAAATTAGCAGAACAGAAGAAGACACATCTGCATAGCTATAAAAAAATATTCTTTACAGATCTTTAAGTACCCTTCTATAAATTTATTTATCCCGTATCTAAGATTTTAAGTGTATAACTGGAAATATTTGCCAGTTTCTAAGAAAAACATCACCGATTGTCCGTTCCATTTCTCAATGACCAAATATGCAGATGTTTTTACAAGGATTTTGATTAATTAAAATTGATCGAGTGTGGGTTGGTCGAAGTCGTAGCAGAACAGCCGTTAAGCCTTATGCTTCAAGGCTCCCTGCGGTTCGTACTTTTTTCCTTTGAGACGTAAAAGCTGAAAGTTAACTGCCAGTTGTAGAAAATAATTCCAATGAGGTATTGCGTAAACTGTGGTTCCAGACCTGTTGATCCAGGCAGTCAGGTACTGAGCCATCGAGTTTTTGGTAGTTCAGTCAAAATTTAACATTTAATGAATACATTTATCGGTCACATTTTTATAAGAGATTCCCCAGGACAGAATGACATATTGGACACGAAATATAATCTATGATAAACTATATTACAACAATTCCGATCATATTTGTTTCAATTTCACAAGTTTAGGTCTTAGTTGGAACGTTTTTAAATTAAGTTTCCAAGCCAGAGAGATGGCACGTGCTTACGATGTAGGGAATATCACCGTTGCCGATAAGATAACTAAACGCGTACGGGCGGTCTGTCCCGCTTCGAGGGAATGAGGATGAACACCTGATGCCAGCTGGCCAAACCGACGGTACATTTCACCTTTCCAGGAACTGGCTCGTTTTAATGCGATCTGGCCGTGTAATGGCTTACTCTGGCATCCAGGCTCATATCCGTTGTAGACGATTACCGGAACGTTCAACATTAAGGCCAATCCGGGTCGAAATGGTCGGCCCATAATAAATTCACCTGATTGGGCAGATAGTTGTTTTATTATATATTTGCCACATACAAATCCTGGGTTCCTTCTGACGTTAAACCAATTATTTGTTCGTCACACTCGTCCTTAACAAATTTCGGTAACAACGGACAATAACCTATTTCAGATGTATATGTGAAATATAATCTTCGGGCCTAATGTACAGTTTTCAGACCATGGGGACAATAAAAATCCTTGTTTGGGTACAAGGGCATATAGGGCAGAGGAGGAACGAGGAGGCCAAGACAGTTCGATGGGGATCTTAAATCCTACCAAACTGCCAAAAACGGTAGATGCTTAAGATGTGTATTTCAAGACAGAGCCAGCTAAAAAGTTCAATAAACGACAACTGAGGATAAGTGTTCGACAAAAATGTTGCCCACAGTGCGAAGAGGCGCAACGATGTGTCCTATCCTTCGATCAAAGAAAAATTTTAACGCAAAGCATTGACTATCAGGAAGAACTTATTTGATTATCTACGAGAGCTGAATATATATGACCTAATATTAAGTTACTTTTGCGGATTTTCTTCTCTTACTTTTCCACATGAATGCGCATTTATTAGTAACAATGTTAGCTGAATATGATTCAACGTTCTGCGAAATATCCCAGTACCTCGACGGCCAGCATGTTAGCTAGAATGATGAAAAATTGTATTTATTAGCGAGATTGATGATGGATACGTGTCCATTGGTATTCGATCTACTCGGCCAGGCAGACGACACTAAAGGCAATCTCATCAATGGTAAAGGCCATTTGTGATGGTACTATTAGACATTGGGAATAGAAAGGCAAACAGGAAGCAGATAAATTTTCCTTTTGCGGCATACCAAATCCCCAAAATATAGATCCATATATTAAGAATAAGTCCTCGATTCAATGGGATATTCCACGACATGAGAAAAATTTTATTGAAGGGCTATCACAGAAGCTAACATCAGAACTACTAAACCTAGGACATGACGACTAGAATTATAATAGGCCTGCTAAATGGATGCAATAATAGGAAGCAGCGTGAAACAAGCATGTGCAGATATTGCCAGGAAGCAGATGAAGCAGCATGACGTCTAATCTTCCTACTCCTGGGGCACAAAAAAACCAAAAATCTGCCCTTCTAGCTTTGGAATATAATAAAAAATTTTAAACTTAAAAAAGAACTCTAGTTAATTCATTTTAAAGGCCTTAGAGAAATTAATGAGGGTAATACGATAAAAATACAGGATGAAATTCGACTCTTAACACAAAAAAATTAATAATGATAATCATGTCTATTAAAAGAAATAATATATACACATAGAGATAAAAGATCTTATAACTCCCGACTTCTTGTACAAATCTCCGTCCATTATTGACGGGCCTACTTTCGGCTGTTAGTGTCCAAAAAATTATTTTGAAATAAATGGACCTGTTAGCCAGATTATTTCTTTTAATACTTCTACTTCCTCGACCTCGAGTAACCTTAATTATTGCTCCCATCCGGGAATAAATTTCTCAAAGTCTTGCTTAAATGAGGCTGTCAAACAAGAATGGACTTCTTACTCAAAGCGTTCCCATATCCCCCAGTGAGGATGATTTCCTAATCCTACTTTCCAAATTTCTGACAAATTGTTGATAATGACAGAGCCGATAATTGTCTCTATGTAGAACACTTTTTTGCGGGTTTTTTTTAAAGACAATTTTAGGTAACCTAGAATATAATAAATAAGCGAGCAATCAAAAAGTCTTGGAGTAAGTAGTAATCAGAAAGGATTGATCCAGCGAGAAATTAAATATTCAACAGTTTAACATGGCGACAACCAACACAAAACAGTTGTACGAGATAAATCCCCATTAAAGCCTCTAGTTTTTAGAGGGTCCCCTGATAAAGTACGGAACGTGCTGCTATTGTGCACAAAAAAAATTATTGTAAATAGCCCCAGCAGTTCCTGGAACAGAGATAGTAAAGATTGTCCCAAATGGATATGAGAAAAGTGATCAATTTTAATTATTATTATTTTATTCAACTGTCACCCTTTCGTCCCTAACCATTACTATATCAAATGTCATAATGTTATTATTATATCCTAGACAAAAATACTGTTTATTTACATTTTAATTATATTTTATACAAATTCGCCAGTATCTATCCCACATTTTTTGTATTTTTATCTTTGACGAATTTGCGTAATTTTCACTACATCATAGTATTTTTAATTGAGATCGGTTTATTGTTATTTTAATGACTACCTTCCTAATTTGTAAAAAGCATATGAAAGGATTGTCTTTTTTTTTATATGGGCATTTATTTGTGTATAAATTACGGAAACGTTATCTCTGAATTCGGAATTCAGCATAAGCTGAAATACTGCAAGTGAGCAGAAAATATAACAGAATAAACTAATACAGAGCACGTGAGTGGATTCTCACGTTTATAAATTTTTGAAATCATCAAAATTAATCCGATTAGCTGAATTATTTTCGTTCGGTTCGAGTATGCTTTTCCGATCAAGAATTATTATAAAAATTAACACAATTATTATTATAAGCACCAAATGGATTGACTTTTCTCAACAGTTTTTTTCCTCTCAAATTAACCCGTTTTTATAATCAAATTAATCTTTTTTTATTTCAAATTAAACCTTTTTAATTTCATATCACTCTTTCTTTAAAGCAATAACAAACAACATTTCTTTATTTGGTCGGTTTTGTGAAAAACCCCGAAACAAGTGAACTATTATTTTTTGCCATGTTTCTAAAAAGACAAAAATGTTTGATCTAACACTTCACGGATACGAATAGGAGGTTAATTCTTTCAAACAGCAAAATACTCATTAAAGTTCATTTTTTAGAGTTTTTTTGATGTTGACGGCTCATTGAAAACGGTTTGAAAGGTTTTTGATTTGAAGCATCGGTCTTAAATTATTAACAAAAATCTATTTCCAAATATGGTTTTTTATAAAAACGAAATCTTCTTCAATTTTCTTAACCAAGAAGACGTTTTTTAGTTTTAGAGCCGGAAAACTGCATTGGTCATCGCCAGCCCTCTCTTCTTGAGTTTTATATTTCTTTTCTTTTCTCCCATATTAATACAACTCATTTCATTTTCCGTTTCTCCAGCTTAGTATCGATATTTAATGGTAGCTAATTCTCCCTCTTCTTTGTCCTATTGCTAGCCTCTCTGTACTACTGGTCTCGGCAATTGTGGATAATTAACCCAAATACACAGAAACAAGATAGAAACATGATAGGCATTTACACTATCCCAGAGTACTCAATATTCCCCGGAGTAATTGAGGATAAACCTCACCATTCACGCTAATAAATTACATTCACACATCAGACTACATTCACATTCCGCCAGAGTGCTCGATATACCTCGTAGTAATTGGGAATACATCCTTCAATTCACGCTAATAAATTACATTCACCAACCTTACATTCACACTACCCCAGAGTACTCGATATACATATCATATAAGGATAATAAAACAAACAATTTATTTATTTACTATTTAATATATATACATAATCTACACACACGTGTACAGAGTTGAGCCTATCACTTGTCGCAGATATTTCAAGCTCACAGCTCATCATCAGGTTAGGAAGGAGTTCTACAACCAAGAATTGCGTACTCCTCAGTAAAAGGCATTAAGACATTAAGAAAAGTTCAATTTGAAGTTTATAATCAGTTAGTTTAAAAAGTTTAATTTGAAATTAAAAAGGGTTCATTTGATATTTAAAAAGAGAATTTTAAGTTAAAAAGGTTAAATTAAAACGGTTTCATTTGAAATTGAAAAACGTTAATTTAAAATTAAAATGGGCTCATTTGAAATTGAGAATGTTAATTTGAAGGTAAAAATACTCAATTTGGAATTGAAAAAGGTTATTTAAAGTTAAAAATGTTTAACTGAAATTTAAAAAAAAAGGTTAATTTGAAGTTAAAATGCTTAACTTGGAATTGAAAAAGGTAATTTAAAGTTAAAAATGGTTAACTAAAATTTTAAAAGAGGGTAATTTGAAGTATAAAAAATCCATATTTCCTTAGTTATCATAATTGACTGTATTGATTATTCCAATTAGTTATTCTTTTTATCTAAGACTTTTCGTTGAGATGAAAAATTAGTGTCACGAGCTGGATTCGAACCCACCAAAAACAATAATTAATTGGAGCAAGTTACATGATCAATTATGACCACTAGGTAAATATGGATTAATTTAATTATTAAAAAAAGTAATTACTGGGATTTCATAGTCATGAATACTCTGGATCGCTGGTGAGTCACTGTCCTTGTAAATGTCGAGATTAAGTCGGTCTTCAAAGAAATTTGAATTCGTTTCTCTGAATAACATAATTATGCCAATTTGTAGACTGTATTGTTTTGCCCTGACTATGACCTTAAATTAGGTCGAAAGCTTGGCAGTACGAACTGAATTTGCTTTTTCATCAAGACCATACCATGATCTAGAGTATTCGTCAGTAGAAAAGTGATAGACTTCTTCAAACTTCTAACTCTTAAAACATTGTTTCCGTCCCATGGTCTTAAGTTGTATTGATATGTGTTCAATATAACAGATTTTGATCTACATCCCATATTAAACATGTACGTAAATAATATCAAACATCCAAATAATTGAACTAATTATTTTAACTGTTATTATTTTTATAGTAATGTAATAATATTACGT
Organism: Cimex hemipterus; assembly: GCA_039619505.1. Classification (NCBI taxonomy): domain Eukaryota; kingdom Metazoa; phylum Arthropoda; class Insecta; order Hemiptera; family Cimicidae; genus Cimex; species Cimex hemipterus. The sequence goes on from CM077101.1 coordinate 20,527,705, forward strand.
ATTTACTATTATAATATTTATTTATGTTATAATTTCCGCGTTTCGCACGTTCAAATTGAGCGCCATTAAAAAAAAATCAGCTGTTAATTACCGTCGCGTTGGTGGAGGTATCAGCGGGTTCACTTTGGCAATTCGTGTCGATAGACGTGGTTGTAGAAGCCCTTCAACCTGATGATGAGCTAAAAGGCTCGAAACAAAACAACTTACTGTGAGTAGGAATTATATTTTTTTTAAAAGATTAGTTGGTTCGTTTTTAGCACCAAAAAAACAACAAAACAATTTTTTGGGGAAAATCAAAAATCAATATGTTCTACCTTCGATGTTTTGAGGAGAATCACAAAAATGTTGGCCATTTTGTAATAACTTTACCGATCCAATGGAAAATTTGCTGTTGATTGGAACTCTACAAAGTATACGTAACGGCACAAAGCTGACCACAGTAAATAAATTAAAACGTATGATACGTTTATCTTGGCTTCATACTCATTTTTCTCATTAATAATGGCACAAAAACTATATGTTGATGACAGAATTGCTAGAAGAAGGTAGATTCGGTTTTCCAGTGACTGCAATCAACTTGAACTTGAATACAATTCAGAGGAGTTATAAATTTTTATGTGAAACACTGGGATAATGGAGGTCAAAAATTTCCATGGCTGTTCACAAGAATGTATTATTTTTTATTGCCACAATAATCATGATATAAGGGCTTTAAAGTGTGCCTTAAACGAATCTGAATTTTTTCAGATATTATATTGCCTTCTTTACTGGAATTTTTTTATTTATTTATTTTTTTTTTTGGTTTCGTAATTTTTTATGTACCTAATCTCATTTAATATAACCTTACACATTATTTTCTCTCTCTTACGCTTAAAAAATAGATTGATGTATAAAAACCTAGAAATACATGCGCACAATGAGAAAAGCATTAATTTAAAATTATTTTAAATTACATTTTTGTTAATTTCTTGGGCCCTTTGGCAAGAACGCTTTGAAACTGTCTAATACTTTAGATTTACATAAAATTAAATTAAACTGAAACACTTAGATTTATCAAAATGGTAATGTTATAAACTTATAATTAAAAATGAAATTAATTGTAAACGCCCGACAGATTTGCACGTCAAACGCCCCTATGAAACCTCATCCGTGGAAAGTAAAACTTGTTGCCAGTTCTCCAGTTACAAAAGCACTGCAGTCATGGTTTCAAATTGCCTCTTTTTCTTTTTTTAATTTATTTATTTCTCTTATTGTTACGGAGCAAAGTAAAATAATTCAATAATTATGTATAACAGAACCGTGACATGAGAAACAATCACATGAAAATTGGCAAAATCCTTCCTAATAGGTTAATTACTACTTACGATTTCGTGTATGCCACAATCGCCAACCGAGAGTACGTCGAGAAACATATTTTTTATGGAAGGAGGGGTCAGAAATTCCAGGGAGATGATGGGTATCGAACCAACGGCCGCGGGGTCTAAAAGCCTGGAGTCTGTCGCTCTAAGCATCTAAGCCACTCGCAGTCCCCAAAGGAATGTGCTTATAAAGTAGTAACTTCTTTCTGAATTTGATTTAATATGATAAAAGAGTTTCCTATTGATTCCAAGGAAAACTTTTTTAAGTAGTTGCTTTCTTTCCAAGTGGAATTGAAATTTCGCAGAAGATGTTCGACATCAATCCTTGACATTTCAACGAAGCTGCGGAATAACTATGTGCACAGGAGTTAATAAAGAAAAATATGAAAGGCGTACAGATTAGCATATTCTCAGGCAGTCAGGCAGCTACAAAGGCACTTAAGGCGTATGCCTTCAGATCCAAACTTGTCTGGGAATGACTAAATTGCTAGGAAAACACAACACTACACAACCTTAAAGGTAATCCATGGGCTCCTGGACAGGACGGTATAGGAGGAAATGAACAGGTCGTACCATGGGACCAAAACCAAATTGCGTGTACAGAGGTGTATAGCGCACGTCCTACCCTTATACTTTCGATCTCTCCCAAATAGACTGTAAGATCAAAAAAAGATTTATACCAGAAAAATTTGTTAAATACTTATACAACTGGGCAAACGTTGTAAAGAAAAATATGTGCGGTGTTTAGTGAGCGTTAGATACTGGTTATTTGGAGATCGCGGGATGAAGTCTGGTGTAGAAAAAAATTTCCCTTATCGAGCCAACGTTTCGATCTTTATTGAGATCATCATCAGAGCCTAAGAAGCCGAATCCTCATACAAAAATGTTTTCAGTCCCAACCTAGAATAAATCAAACAATTTTTTAGCATAAGCTTTAGTCGCCTCATTTATTTCAAACTACTAAACCTAGAAAAAAATTAAATCGTTTTTTGAACATGAGATTACTAGTGCCATCTGGAATTGCCATCTAAAACCACTTAATTTTAAAAAATATTAAACTTCCTTTTTTATCATAAGCTTGGGTGTCACCCCTGTTTTTTTAAAAAGTACTCGGCTTCTAAAAAAATGAAACACGTTTTGAGCATAAGCTTTCTAGTGCCGTCTAAATTTTCTCCAAAATTACTCAACCTAGAAAAAAATGCAACTTTTTTTTAGCATAAGCTTAGTCATTTCATCCTGGCTTTGGAGACACACTCCGAGACGAAAGAGTCTACGTTTGATCTTGTTATGCTAAGATAGTTTTTGGGTGTATTTTGTCTAATTATTTTCTTGCTTATTACGTAAAATTCTTTTTTATGATTTCCCTTTTTACGTCTTACGACGTATAAGATGTTATGAGGGTTTTGTCATTGTAACCTGTGTGGTGATTAATGACCGTTTGTTGATTATTCGAAAATCGTGAGATGGGGTCTGATGTGATATATGTTTCAGAAAAACATTTTCTTTATCCTGCCAACGTTTCGATCTTTATTGAGATCATCTTCAGGGCCAAAGAAGCCGAATCCTCATATAAAAATGTTTTCAGTCCCAACTTCCTTCCCCCCCCAACTTGTAACTTTGATAAAATATCACTATCTCACTGGCACTCTCAACACCACACCCAATAATCACACATGTACACAGAAAAAAAATACTTTGGGTGAGTACAAATACTTTGATTCAGTCTAAAATTTCTAGCTTTGTATAACTTCAATTTTCTTTCTCGCACCCTGCGTGTATTTTTATAATTTAAACTATGTTTATAAATCCCAGGCCCTGAAGATGTTCTCAATAATGATCGAAACACTAATATGATAAATAAAATGTTTTTCTAAAATCTACGTCACGCCAGGCCGTATCTCACGAGCTCCAAATAAATAAAAATACCTCAAAAGTCTATTAAGAATATATGTTTCCCCTGTTTGTACATAATTCATTGAATATACAATACGTTTGTGAAGGAAAACGAAGTAAACAAGTAGTAATATCCGCTGTCGCTTTATTATTGTAACTATACAATGTAACGAACGCTTAGGTATAATTGGATATGTCGGTATCCGTAATTTTTAAAAAAAGGACGCGCCGTTCTATAAAAATGTACTTTTATACACCAGGGAATAAGACGCAAATTAAAAAGTAACCCGATCCTTTATCGCATCATCTGCCAGCTCCTGTGCTCTCTCTTACATCATACCGAGAAGGCGTAATCTATTCATCGAAATCCCAGCGCGATTCTGCGGGGGTGGAAATCCTTTAAAAAAATAGGCTTAACTCCATTAATTAATTAGTGATTGCACTCTGATCTTTTTATTGAGCGGCTTTGGAGGTCTTAAAAAATATGCTGCCAGTTCATTTGTGGAACATGAAATTAAAAACTCGACTATTTTAAACAGCTAAATTAGAAATGAAATCACGACACAATAAATATAAAATGTCAGGTTATAATGATTTGTCTATATTTCAGTTTACTAACTTTATAACAACCTAATAACAAAAAATCTCTCCAATTAAATTAAACCTCAGTTTCGAAATATAAATTTGGTGTATGTAAATCTATACAATGTAATACATCATTTATATGTACACTATTTCCATAACAATACATGCATTAGAAATGAGGATGTAATATTTCAATATAACAAAATTATACATATTGCATACATATACGAGGTTCCAATTAAGCAAGGTTTGTCAATATACAGGTCAAAGTAATTAATTATTAAGGAAAAAGAATTGGCAAAATTAATTACGGCCTTTAATTTGTTTCATCCGGCGACAATCTTTACCCATGAAGTGGAGGTGGAAGGCAGGTTGCCTTTCCTATGCTTGGTGCTATAATTCGTAAATTTTTTGCATTGTGTAAATTCACTTTTTTACACATCCTATATGTTTTTGTTAAATTTAAACAATGTTTGTAAATCCCAGGTACTGAAGATGATCTCAATAAAGATCGAAACGTCGGCACGATAAAGAAAATGTTTTTCTGAAGCCTACATCACACTAGACCGCATCTTACGATTTCTGAATAATCATCAACTAACCGCCATTAATCATCACACACTAATTCGTAATATTGGCAATTTACAACTGATTAGTTTTTGAATTGAAAATTTATTTATAAAGAAACTTATAAAGAACCATATTATTTCATATGGATAATATTGTTTTTTTTTTTATTCTGTAGGTGGTTGTTTAAGTTTAGTTTGTAAATCCATTATATTCCATGGTCCGATTGATCAAAAAACTTCTTTCAATTAGTTAATCTTTATGTAAGGTATTGGTTGAAATGAAAAAGTTAGTGCCACGAGCAGGATTCGAACCTACACACGTACTCCCCATCTCAACCTCCAACCTTTCGTATTTTCCCACTTTTTTGTCATTTTTCAAAGTTGGGGAGTTGGTGTCCGAGTGGATCGAAGCCACGTTAGCTCAAGTGGTTAGAGCAGCGGCGTATTGAGTCGTGGGATCGAATCCCGCTCATGACACGAACTTTTTCATTTCTACCAATACCTTACATAAAGATTTATTTTCTATCTTGACCCCCCAAAAAAGGGTCGATGCACGCACTCCCTCTTCAGCTGTTAAGACATAAAATATTTAAAAAATCAAATATTAAAAAACAACATGTTAACCTTATATAAAAGTAAGTTACACGCCCAGTGAAAATAAATTGTAACCTTCAGTATTTTGTACTTTCTTTTCTTCATGTAAGTTACTTTTATCAATTTTAACATATTTTTTAATAGCTGATATGATTTTTTTAAGACATAACAGATGAAGAGGGAGAGCAGGCATCACCCCGAAATCGAAATTCTTTTTTTTTAATAAAGACTACTTTTTATTAAACTCTGTTTTTGGCCGTCTACATATGTAGAATAGAGCGAATTTTTTTAATTTTTTTATTTTAATCATGTAAATGCATTTTAACCTAGTTTTTTGCCTTTGTTGTGCATGTATTTCAAAGTAATTATACATCAGTGAAGTTTTAATTTTTAAGCAGTATAAGAAAATAGTAAAATTGTATTAAATGAGATTAGATGCCTACAAAAATGTTACAAAAATAAAAAGACGCTTTTTATAAAGAGGGAAAAAACAGATGTGGTTTTTTGATTTTAAGACAACAGCTGAAGAGAGTAGGCATCATCCCGAAATCGAAATTCTTTTTTTTAATAAAGACTACTTTTTTATTAAACTGTGTTTTTGGCTGATCACGTTTGTAGAATTGAGTGAATACGGATTTAAAAATAATTTCATTCATGTAAATGCATTTTTAAAGTGGTTTTTTTTACTTTGTTGTGCATGTATTGCATATGTCAATGTAAATGAGATAAATAACGGTTAAATTTCTAAAAACTCCGCAATGTCAGTTTGTCCGTTTTTAATTTATTTGCGGAAGAGAAATTTGTGCCAATTCTCGTATGTAGTATATTGGATTTTAATTTCCTGTAAAATCTCTTATGGATTGGTGAAATCTTTCCAAATTGGTCGACTTTTTTTTTCGTTTTATTAAAATCGATAGCACAAAGTGGGAAAAAAATTGAAATTTGAAAAAATATTATATTATAAATTATTATAACAAAATACTTTTTGATTTGCCCTAATAAATTGGATTTTTGCTGTGGGTTTTTTCGGGTACACATGACGAATATCAACGTTTTTCTTGTTGGTACGTCGTTCGTTCACAAATTATATGAATACCTACTCTAGGGAATCGTATTTATTGAAATAAATGATTTATGATCAAACAACATAGCAGGGATAGGATCATAGCTAATACTTTCTTTTCCTACGTAAAACGCATCAAATCGAATGATAAAAACCTTAAAAACATGCACATTAAGGAACCCGTATTTAAATTCAATCAATTAATTCATCTTTTTATGTACGGTTTTGGTTGAAATGAAAGAAATAAGCGTCACGGGCGGGATTCGAACCCACGACCTTCGGCGTAACCACTTGTTAGAGCAGCGCCTATTGAGCCGAAGGTCGTGGTTCGAATCCCGCCCGTGACGCTGGCTTTTTCAGTTCAACTTGGTCAATTCAATTCAATTTGGTCAGACCATTAAATATAATGGATTGAATACATTAAAAAGAATAGTTTAAAAAAATCTCTGCTCCTAAAGACAATTGGTTACAACGTTTGGACAGGTATGTCATATTTTTCGAACTAGAATAAAGAGTTTCATTAAATATTAGCCTCAGCCTCTGAATGTAAGTTGAAGCTAAAACCAGGACACGTTGGGATGCTTCACCAATTAAGAACAAATAAGTAACGTAAAGAAGAAACACCTTTTCAACTCTTAATCGGATCATAGAACTTTGCATGTAAATTATTTGTTCAAAAAAAAAACTCATTTGATTGTTATTTTTTAATGTGAATTGCTAGATATTCGTATGGTTTTTAAATAACAGTTTTATTCGATAATCCCGTCTAAATTATTGTCTAAACGAATGAAACTCTACCTAAACTATTAATCTCCAAAATAAGTCAATTAATTGACTTGTTTAAGCGTATGAATACATCCTAAAACGTTCTTACATTTCTATTATAACAAATTGGTTCTACAGAACCATCACATGAGTGCGCCTAATGTGTCTTTTTCTTCTCGCGTATCAATTGCAATTCCGCCACTTTTCTGTTAGAATTCTCACCGCATTTTGTAAATTTATTTATTTCCTTTGAGACTTGAATGCTATACCGTAAAATTTAAAAATTGACTTACTTGTGTTAAATATTAAATATATATGTTCATTATATTTAAATTATATTTACCAATAAGCAATCAAAAAATGTGATATTCTATATTCGGTTTATAAAGTAAGATAAAAGTAATAATAATAAATAGAATTATCGGCTGATTTTCTAAGCTTTGAATCATTTGCTTTGACGTCAATGATCAATGTGCAATACAGTGATAATGTCAAATATGTTTTATTGCATTTTGATTAACACATGCTGTTTATTAACAGAACATCGACGAAGCTAATTTTATCATATGAACTTTGTTAGGAAATATTCTGTGTAAAAATAAAAGCACAGCAATCAAACTCGATAGAGGAGTACATCGGTCTTTCAACCTGGTAAAGTGACCCCGGTTCATATGAACAACGCCCAGCATTATCGTGAACCAAATGTTATTACTTCTTGTCCCATAGAAAATCTTAAAACAGGTTACAATGATTATTCGGAAATAGTGAGATGGGTCTGGTGTGATGTAGGTTTCAGACAAACATTTTCTTTATCGTGCCGACGTTTCGATCTTTATTGAGATCATCTTCAAAGCTTAAAGTGTTGTTGAGTGTCTCTCAACAGGACAGACAAGAATGACGCATCTACATGGAAAACAAACACTTTGAGCCCTGAAGATGATCTCAATAAAGATCGAAACGTTGGCACGATAAAAAAAATGTTTTATTGAAACCTGCATCACATCAGACCGCATCTCACGATTTTACGTAATGAACAAGCAAATAACTAGCCAGATCTAGACAAAATAAACCTCAAAACTATCTTGGTATAACAAGATCAAAGACTTTCGTCTCAGAGTGAGTCTACAAAGCCTACAAATCCAGGATGAAATTACTTAATTATTTTTCCTGTGTACATGTGTGATTATTGGGTGTGGTGTTGAGAGTGCCAGTGAGATAGTGATATTTTATCCAAGTTACAAGTTGGGGGAGGGAAGGAAGTTGGGACTGAAAACATTTTTATATGAGGATTCGGCTTCTTTGGCCCTGAAGATGATCTCAATAAAGATCGAAACGTTGGCAGAATAAAGAAAATGTTTTTCTGAAACATATATCACATCAGACCCCATCTCGCGATTTTCGAATAATCAACAAACGGCCATTAATCACCACACAGGTTACAATGACAAAACCCTCATAACATCTTATACGTCGTAAGACGTAAAAAGGGAAATCATAAAAAAGAATTTTACGTAATAAGCAAGAAAATAATTAGACAAAATACACCCAAAAACTATCTTAGCATAACAAGATCAAACGTAGACTCTTTCGTCTCCAAAGCCAGGATGAAATGACTAAGCTTATGCTAAAAAAAAGTTGCATTTTTTTCTAGGTTGAGTAATTTTGGAGAAAATTTAGACGGCACTAGAAAGCTTATGCTCAAAAAGTGTTTCATTTTTTTAGAAGCCGAGTACTTTTTAAAAAAACAGGGGTGACACCAAAGCTTATGATAAAAAAGGAAGTTTAATATTTTTTAAAATTAAGTGGTTTTAGATGGCAATTCCAGATGGCACTAGTAATCTTATGTTCAAAAAACGATTTAATTTTTCTTCTAGGTTTAGTAGTTTGAAATAAAGGAGGAGTGGACTAAAGCTTATGCTAAAAAACTGTTTAATTTATTCTAGGTTGGGCAATTAAAAAAAAAGAAAGAAAGAAAAGCTTATCATAAAATTGTTGAATTTTTTCAAGGATAAACCACACAAGGTGGAGAAAAAACCAAGAGCGCCAGCAAAGCTTATAGTAAAAAATTTGTTCAACCATGTTAGGTTGAATCTGTGAAAATCAAGATGGCATTAGAAGCTTACGCTAATATTAACAGTAATGTGCAATATATTGATAATGCCCGATGTACTTTATTGTATTTAAATTAAAACATGCTCTTTATTAATTAATAAATTAAATAAATAAATCAACGACAAAGCTAATTTCTCGTAATTTTATCATAAGGGCAAAAAACAGAACAGAACATAGTAGAACTCTCCGAACTGTCAGCTAGGGTACTGAATTTGACTCCAGAACAAATGAAAAACAGTATAATTTGTCGACAGTGCACGCAATTGGGTCTACAAAAATAGGAAGGAGAAATGTACCAGCTCTTTCAGACAGTTGATTGAAGAACCATGTCAAAACTGGGAAATATGTTGCTACACTTAGACTGGGTAAGACCCAGGCAGGTAAGTTTAATCAAAGAAAACGCCTTCAACTGTATATACAATAGATATATTCAATTCTTCTATTTATGTGAGAAAAAATGACTTGCATCTATGTCAGTCTACTTTTTATGCATTTTTCTCAAAACCGTGCGTAACTACTGCCATTTGATGATGTATCAATTTTATATTACGGAACATATGGCACTTCATTAAAAACTGAGACTTAACCTAGGGTGCGAAGAAGGCCAGAGAACAAAAACTGCAGCAATGACAATGACATTTTAGTTTTTAAAATAATTATCGTATTGAACTGAACGAAGTAATTAGAGTAAGTACATGTACAATACCAAGACCCCATTTTTTCTTTTCCTAGTATCATTATCAGGGCCTACTTCTCTACCTTTTGTCTGTGCACATTCCATCAAACAATACGATAACTACTGCCTGCTGATAATTTAACAATGAATGATGATGATGATGATTACTATAAAGCACTATTCTGGTTTATTGTACTTTCCTAGTTGGATGTTGGTTAGCTCATTGCAATTGACTCTTTCCTTCTTCTAAGGAACACTATGCCATTGATTGTTTTGCTACAATATCATGGGTTTTCCTTGTATCCCTGGTTATGTCTCCAGTGAACTGTTGCTTCGCATTCGATGATGCTAATGGGGTGGGGGCTATTTCTCTTCCTCACTGCGTAACCTACAAATGGGCTCACCATTGAATATTTGCTTTTTTTATCCATATGACATCTAATTTTGAAAAAAGCTAACGAGATCGCATTACCTGCAAGTAGTCCGCGACCATTCTCTTAGATTGAAAACGGCACTCAAATCAGCGTAATCTTGAACAGGTCAAGGCACTCCATAACACTTGCAACACGTTCGATGGTTGTCAACTATACCTACCAGTGGTTTAGCCTAACGGTATTAATTTAAAAACTAGAAATTGGAAAGGATATGTGTAGACAAGAGAGACAAAAAAGACAGTGAGAGTCTGTGTGCTCTTTTTAACAGGATTCTTACGAATCGACTATTTTAATAAAGTCTTCTGCCAATCATCTGCTCCAACGTAAAGGCCATCTCTGCGAGATTGGTTTTGACACCGGCCTTCAATTATTTCCTTAGCGCGCAATGGATGAGATATTGCTGGTCGGGGGGCCAATAAACGGGATTTCAAAGCCCTTTTTAGCAAGGTCATCTTCTTTATCATTTCCTCGATGTTCTTACGACCTCAGGTTCAACGCTCGTCCTCTTAAAACGGGATTGTCCGGTGCAACTTTACAACATTTGTGTCTGTCCGCTTGCTGTTCCACTACGGAACACGTACATATCAAACACGATCCATTTTCTCCTAAAGATTTACATCGGTACACATTTAACCAATTATGTCTGAGGTGAAGTGACCATGACGAAAACATTTTTTATCGGAAGCTTCTTTAGTTTACAATAAAAATATGTTGATGAAACTATCATCAAATCTAATCCGAAAATCGTATAGGAAAAAAAACAATATACATAAAATAAAATCCACCAACTTTGTTTTGTTAATGTAAATTAGAAGATATTTAGTTTAACAAATAGCTAATAATCTTAGAAGGGCTAATCATACATATTTTATTTTCACAGGAATTTATTTTTGATATATTATGACTACTCATGGACATCATTCCTTGGTAAAATTAAATTAAATTTTAAATAACTAACATGAGTCGCGTTAAAACTGTGTTTAGGGATAATAAGTAACCCGTAACACGGTTCAACCCTTGGTAAGAATGCTTTGGGAGAAGGCAATAGAATGGAGGAATAAAACCGGAAAAGGGGTTTTTCAGTAAATTTGAGGGGAAAAGGTTGGTGAGAGAAAAGGGTTGAAGATAGTAGTCACAGTGGAATCGTAACGATTCGGGAGTTTCGCTAAGGACGACACGCCTGAACATTTAAGGTCATTTATCTTCGTCAAGCCGAAAGATAGGTCACACTCGGATTTTATGGACGGTCATTAAACGCAGTAAATTTTACTTCGTCGGATCTATTCTAATAAAATAGCTTTATAGACTATCTTGAATCTTTTGGTACGAGAAAAAAGGACTAACTTTTAACAGTTTCGTTAACAAAAGTAAATTTACATAAAATAAACTATAAAATTTTCTTATTTATGATCCAACGAGGTTTCAGAATTGACGACACTATTTCCTCTGCTCTGGATAATAAAGAGTATGCTTGGATACGTTCCTAGATGTAGCTCAGGCTTTCGACAGAGCTATGACACCCGCACATGCTTTATAAACTCAAACTCATTTTTACCTTATCCTGAAATCCTAACTAATCGCTGCTTCATAATGAGGTACGACTAGGAGTTCTCGGAAGTCAGACGTATACAGGAGACATTGTTGGTCCCATCCTTTATTATTCATTCTGCTATACCTATACATTCTAATATCATCATCATCATGATACCGCAATTTTGCCCTAGAAGTCGAATCCGACCCAAGCTACTGCTAACAACAACCCCAACAACCAAGAACACCTTGAGCTTCTCGAAGAAAATATACTCAGTGCACTACCACAACAATAAGACCGATTTCCATACAAGTCAAATACTCAGGACAATCCTTGGACTGCAGACTGACGTTGAACTCCACTCAAGACGTAGCAGGCAGCAACTGAACGAAAGACCTGGACAACTAGGAGCAAAATTTGTGTTGACCGACAACGCTAAACGAACATTACATGAATCCAACGCGACCACTTTGCAGAGGAACAGTTCGATTCAGCCAACGCATCCAACAAGTAATGACCTCAGCTGTTTGTCGGCTCCCTAAACTATATATATGATGATCACTGAAGACGGCGAAACACCTAAACGCGGCTAACCGAACACATCAGGGAAAATAGACTAAATATGATCTGAAAAGGCCAAATAACAAATTCGTCAACCACTAGACTACACGGAGACACCATAAAAATACCTGGGACTATATCTCGACAGCATACTGACGTGGAATCCCCACACAAGACTTTATAAACAATCTTAATACAAGACTTTTGACTTCTACGAAGACTTCTAAAAGAACAAAATCGACTTTGACAATTAATACAATGCTAACCCTGTACAAGACTTTTCTAAGACCAATATGAACATAAAGAATGGAAATCTGGGGTTCTGCCAAGCATTCCAATATCCAGAGTATTTGGTCCTACCAATCGAATAGAGCCAATAGAAAAAAGGGAGACTACCGTCACCAGTGGCCCCAGAGGAACAAAATTCCTTTGATTCAAACTAGTAAAAACAGGAGCACCCCTCACGTCCTTTCGACCAGAACCAATGGTTCCAGATTATGAGCACTGGAAGAATTGACCAAGTGGTAAACAATTAAACATGCTCCTCAACATCTCGACCAGGAGATAAAAATACACATATTTCTCAACAGGCAATAAACAAGGAAAATAATAGACTTTGATACTGCCGATTCCATTACGACCTCAATAAAAAAAGTGGGAAAACAGAGACAGAATCTGGCAACTCTGTCTTGAAGAGGGAGACACATGTCCTTTGTGATTGCACAGCTTAACGTCTAAACAAATGAGCTAAGAGTTAACTCGGAAAGTGAACTCACCTAAACAAATGATCCTTCATTAATACTCAACTTACTTGCTTATTTGGATATGGAAATAAAACAGCGTCAATTCCAGAACAGAACTTTTAGATCCCAAGAAAAGCAAGGTGGAAGAAAGGTCACCAGTGACCTGTGATAATTATGACGATTATGGATACTAGGAAGTGGGTTTGTGTTCCTCAATCACTACAGCTTTCTGTCTTATTGCACTTTTCCTAGTTCCTTAGTTCAGTTCACTCAACTCGATTCTTCTCTTAAGGAGTGCTAATTCGTTGATTTTAATATAATTCCTTTACCTGGGTTTTCCTTGTATCCGATGTCATTCGAAGATGATATTAGGTGGCTGTTTCTTCCTCCTCATAGCATAACCTATAAATAGGGCCATCATTAAAACCCATATCATATAGATGTTTTCTCAGACTACTATGACTTATAGTCTTATCGCTCATCTGAGTTTAGCCCTATAACTTTTTTTTAATTTTTCACAGTAAGTTGTTTTGCAACGATCCGGATTTCGAGCCTTTTAGCTCATCATCAGGTTCAAGGACTTCTACAACCACGTCTATCGACGTGCATTGCCAAAGTGAAACCGCTGATACCTCCGCCAACGCGACGTTCCAATCAAAGCTGATTTTTTATTGACGCTAGAATAAAAAATAATAGCAATTAAATTAATTAGTTTAATTACAAAAATGTTTAAACAAGAAGGGTTTAGAGTAGCTTTTAGAAGTACGGGTTCACTTAAAACATCCTCTCAAAACCTAAAGACAAAATAGACATCTTGGCAAAAAGTGGGGTTTACCAACTCAAGTGTAACGATTGTGATATTAAATATATAGGACAAGGCGGTAGAGAAATAAAAACAAGAGGAAAATAACACTGGACCATGTCATGGTCCAGGAAAACAACATAATTTCAATACTTTTAAATACAAGAGTGTTACATAGTTTCAACAAAGGGAAAAAACTGGATTGGTTTGAGAAATTTGAAATTAAAAAATGTAAAATTGAAAATTGAATTAAACTAATTATTTTAATTGTTATTATTTTTTCTAATATTTATTTGTGTTATAATTTCCGCGTTTCGCACGTTCAAATTGAGCGCCAATGGAAAAATTAACTGTTAAATGGAACGTCGCGTTGACGGAGGTATCAACGGTTTCACTGTGGCAATTCACATCGATAGATGAACAAGCCTTCAACCTGATGATGAGCTAAAAGGCTCGAAATCCGGATCGTTGCAAAACAACTTACTGTGAGTAGGAACTATATTTTTAAAAAGTTTTGAACCCCACACTCACTCCATCATTGATCATTTCTAAGCTTAATGTGTCTAGCAGGTCTAGAGTTTATACACTTCTCATTTTGCCCTTTTTTGATCCAATCTTTGATTTCTATGTGTGTTTTTGTTAACCCAAGAACAGGACTTTTACAGATCCTCCTCTGGTTAAGCGTGCCTGCCTTTTCGTTACCCAATATTTTATCATGGTACCCAAGATATAATCAGGTTGTTGTATTTCCCCAGATTTTGGAGATTTTGGATGCATTCACTGACTAATTTTGGTGTGATTTTTTTACATTTTCATGCTTTTGCTTTATTGCTCGGCTTCCGTATGATTATTTGTCAGTGCAATCATTTTTGAGATTTTCTAAGGCAAAATCGATGATGGCTTTCACTTGACACGCCAACGTGCACAACCTTGTGGAAAATATACGACTTGACATACAACCTCGTCTCACGCCTGCCTCCACATTGAAACATCCGTGATGCCTTCCACACCCGTTAATAGGCTATATTCTTCTTTCCAGCGCTCCTTGTCGTATCTCCTCATCCAGTGTTGTTTCGAACAGAAGAACTATGATTTTGATGAAGCCAATGCTCTAAAACATTACCGCCTGATTTTGTCCTTTCGACGAACCGTACGTCAAATCTTCACGCAATGAAAGAGGGATGTAATTTGTGCAGTATTGAGTTTTTTGATATGCAGAAATACGAGATTAAATTAGACTGTATTATGTGGGAGCTGGCCTCTTAAGGACCACGACCAGTATTGGTCTATTGTGCATCTACTTTTTTTTTAATCTAGAGCTCCTAGTTAAACTGAAGGCTTTTTATCAGATCCCAAAGATTTTTCATGGGCTCCCGTGTGTATACGTCAGGTCCTGGCTTTTCATTTCCCAGGATTAGGAATCCCAGCCTACCTTCACAACAACAAAGGACATGTTTCGCTGTTTCTTCTTCTTCTTGGCAATATTCGCACGGCCTTGTTTCTGCCACTTCTAGATTAATAGTTGTGCTGTTTGTTTCTACGATGGTCCTTTAATAAACTTTTTAACACGTCTTTGTCCCGAACTGCATTCCCATTGAACGGAGGACTTCTTATTGATACGCGTTTTAGGCTGTTTGGTATGCCTCAAAAGAGTTCAGGGCCAATAGGTGTCCTCATTGAACTTTCTTTGGCCAGTTTATCGGGCTCTTCGTTGCCCCTCTACCCTGTCTGCCGAGGTACCCAGATGAAGGTAATTTTGCTCCCCAATGTCTGACAGCCCTCTTATGCAGAAAAATGCGAGGCTTAAAAATTTATAAACATCTCTAAACTTAATTATTGTCTTTTTCTTTGTCATTCTCCTTCTAAAACAACACAATAATAATTCGAAGAATGGTAATTCAAAGTACATACTTCGGATTTATAGTACATGTCTGTTTGTAATTGAAACTATCGAATTTGTACAGAACCAAAAGCCTAGATTTGTTGTCAAATTTATATACAATTAGGAAAAATAATTTTAGAAACATTCGTTGTCACATGTCGATATAACATAATTAGGAGTGAGTAAGATTATTTTAGGAAATGAGACGAACTGCGAAATGAAACATTCATTCTTGAACGTGTTTTTTAATCATGAAGTGTGCATAATGCAAGATCACTCAAAATGAAACGAAACGACAAAAAAAATTAATTTTCCCTGCAGCTTCGTTCCGATTTATTATTATTTTTAGAATGACGTGTAATTTTTCAGCGAAAAGATAGCGTCCAACAAAAGAGATAATTTATTGTTGACGTCACATTCCCAATGATTATGATTCTGGTTATATCGAAAGTCATATTTGCCCCTTTCCTTTCGGCCAATATCTGTTCGCAAGAAGTTTTATCGGCCCATTGTTCCAGCCGGGAGTCCAGTGGACGATTGCAATTTGTCTAAGAGGCTGACAACCGGCGGCGAAAACCCCCCTTTCTTTACATCTTCTGGATGCTGCGACGTTCCGTTTGGCCGTGAACGTGAAATTGTAATGGCAGATCAAAACAATCATTAGCCGAGGCAAACATCGATTTCAAAGGAAGTGATAAGGAAAGGCTGATATCGGAATCCAGAGCTCAGTCCTACGTCAACGTTTGGTAAAGCAAGATGAAACTCCTGCCATTAATACTCGCAGCATCAATTTTCGTCCTTTGCACATGTAAGTAACAGACATTTTAAACAACTGGATATAGGGTGGTTTTTTTTGACGTACTACGCCCACTCCCTTAAAATGGAATTATTCCAAAGGGCAAACAATTTTCTATTCGGAGATTATCTGATTCTTCATTCATTGATCTGTTTTATCTCTTTATGGACGACGAGCTGAAATTAGATAAACGCTGTTTAAACTAGGATATGAGGACTCTAGTAGACCCACCTTTTCGAATTCAATTCAATATTCCGAAACAGTTATTTCTATCAACCATTCATTAAAGACGTATAAATACTAGTTTGAAACCTATTTTACATTTTAATAAGCTGTTTTTGATTTTAATAACTTTTTAAAAATGAACTCAAGTAATCCAGTTTTAAATGTCAGATTCCATTATTAGAAATTAGCTATTAGGTAATGAAAATGGAGAGAAACTAGGATATTTCTTTGAGCCCCTTTCTCCCCAATTTTCTATAAAATTTGTCTACAGTCTGGAAATTTTCTATAAAATTGAAAAATGCAGACTAGAAATATTTCCGATGAAAAACTGTACGACAGGTCTTAAATATTCTCTCTAAAATTCCATCTTCCGTAAATTAGAAACTAGTAGTAGTACTGTTTTTATTATTTACGATATGCACATTGACACATGACATGATTTATGGCTTTCTACAGATTCTACCCATCTATAAACTTTAAATTATGTCCATAATGATCGTTCGAGGAGAGGAGAGTCAGGTTGTCAGATTAATTAAATGAATAACATTTTCTTTAAATTAGAAACTAATTGTCTACAAAATTACCTTTTGGACAAACTGGAAAATATTTTCGTTGGAAAACTATGAAAACGATCATTACGCGTTGCTTGTGAATGTCTATTTCAAATTAGATACTAACTGTCGGAAGTCTGGACATTGGCTATGAAATTCCCTTTTATGCAAGCTACAATTTATTTGCGATGAAAAAATGCCAGACAGGATATAAGATATTCTCATTAAAAGTCCATTTTCCCAATATAATAAATTAATTGTTTACAGTTCTTAACATAAAAAAAAGTATTAACAATGAAAACTATCAGAAGGACTTAAGATATTCTCTCTGAAAGTGTATTTGCTCCAAATTAGAAGGTAATTGTGTGATGCCTAAACGTCTTCTATTTAATTTTTTATACGAAAAAATTTGCGATGAAAAACTGTCGGACAGGACTTTTGCTGTCCCAAAACGTTCGTTTTCCGCAAATTAGAAGCTAATTGAATAAAGTCTACATATTTACTTTTAAATTTCCTTTTATGCAAGCTACAATTTAATTGCGATGAAAAATTATCAGGGAGAACTTTTGACCTTGTCCCAAAACGTCCATTTTCCGCATATTAGAAGCTAATTGATTAAAGTCCTCCTATTTACTTTCAAATTCCTTTGTGTGCAAATTAGAAAATATTTGCGATGAAAAAATGTCAGAGAAAACATTGGACGTAATCACAAAACGTTCTTTTTCCGGAAATTAAAAGCAAATAGTTTACAATCTGGACTTTTTCTGTAAAATCCCATTTAATGCAAATAAGAGAAATTTGCGATGAAAAACTGTCGGAGAAGACTTTCGACCTTGCCCCAAAACGTTCGTTTTCCGCAAATTAGAAGCTAATTGATTAAAGTCCTCCTATTTACTTTTAAATTCCCTTGTATGCAAATTAGAAAATATTTGCGACGAAAAATTATCAGAGAGAACTGTTGACGTTGTCACACAACCTCCATTTTCCGCAAATCGATTTGCTAATTGTTTTAAATCTTGGCATTTCCTATAAAATTCTCTTTTATGCAAATTAGAAAAAATTTACGATGAAAAAATGTCAGAGAAAACCTTTGACACAGTCTCAAAACGTTCATTTTCCAGAAATTAAAAGCAATAGTTCGCAATCTGTATATTTTCTGTAAAATTGCCTCTAATGAAAATTAGAAAATAATTGCCATGAAAAAAGTCAGAGAAAACATTGGATTTAATCCCAAAGCGTATATTTTCCTCAAACTAGAAGCTAATTGCTTAAAGTACGGATACTTTCTTTTAAATTCCTTTTTATGCAGACTAGAAAAAATTTCGGTTAAAAACTGTCATGGTGTTGTCTCAAAACGTACATTTTCCGAAAATTAAAAGCAAATGTTGAAAGTTAATTGTTTTAGTGCAAACTAAAAAATAGTGTCGATGAGAAACTGTCAGTCAACTTTAGATGTTGTCGATTGGATTTCATTATCCGCCAATTAAAAGCTAATTGTCTAACCTTTGAACCACAAAATTCCCTTTTATGTCAATAAGGAAAAACAATGTTTAAAAAACCCATTGGCAGGACTTAAAACATCATCTCTAAAAGTACATTTTCCCCAATGTATGTTGCTCATTTTTAAGGAGTAGAACTAACAAAATTTCGGATCTGGACATGTGAAAACTTGTGTTTTTCCTTTTAGCTATATTTTCAACCATCAAGCATTCAACCGTCCTTCATTTTCTTGTATCCTGACGTGAAAATCTTACATCGTTGGCCGGATCGACTTTTATTCTCTTGGTGTTTCTCCAAATGGATTGTATTTTCTACATACATGCTCTATACAATTTATAATATAAATGTATCCTTCTTAGGTTTTTGTTGGCCGAAACATTTCATATTAATCTTTTCTGATTTTAAGTTATAAATGGCACGCGTATCAAAGGTTTCAATGAACCCTGGAATAATAGAAAATCGTTGGGATTGTAAATTTGTATTTTAGAACATCAAAATCAATAGTCTTTCAAAAATTGTGTACCTCTGTAATTTAGTTTTGACTGTCATTGATGGTATTGGATTGAAACAATTTTTATACAACAGCACAAAAAGTAATTTTTTTAAATACATACCTGATAACTAAAAAAATGTAACTTTCGCCTTCGAAAATCGTTCATACAACACTATATGCATTCAGGTGATGAAGATGTGGAAACAACTACTACTACTACAACCGACGTCTACTCGACGGGCAGCACATTCACCAGCGAAGGTACCACCACGACCGAAGAGACATACAGTACGACAGAACAGTGGAGTACACTGCCCAGCGAAAGCACGACACATCTCAGCACGACGGTCGAGACCACGGCCGAAGCGGACAATTCAGTAGTGGACACAGAAATGGAAGATATGAGGCTGAGCCAAATGATCCGCAACGTCATCGCGACGTACAAGGAACAAGGGACGGTCATCATACCGGGAATAGATATACCCGATCCTATGACCCTTCCAGACAAGGAAATGGTCATCGGACCGACTCCGACCTCTTTCTACAACATGACCGCGCACGGTCTTTCAGACTTCACTGTAGATCACATCAACACAAACTTGGATAAAATGCAGGTACTTCATGTTTACCTTTATTTTAGGTTTAAGTACTTTATAACTTAATATAATTGGATTTATATTGGAACGCAATAATCTTGAAAAGTACTTTTGTAACACTGGTTGGAAGAAATTTGACCTAACCTTATTCAATAGAAGAAATTTTATCTATGATTTTAGAACTTTCACTTCCATTTTAATTTGCAGTTAGTTCTTTACGCTCCCAATTTTAGAATATGTCAGCCGAAAAACAAATGCGAGGTGATAATTTAATTAAAAAAATGGAACGAGTATCTACACTGCATGCAGATACATCTGTACATGGATATGTCTTATGATGGCTATTTAAACACAGTCGTTTTTATTTGGAAGCTCATTACAACTGCGTGGCGTCACATGCATCATAAGCGTCAATCACGTCGCGTCACAGGCGTCATGAGCGTCAATCGCGTCGCGTCATAAGCGTCAGTAGCGTCGCGTCACAGGCGTCATGAGCGTCGCGTCACACACGTCAAAAGCGTCAATCACGTCACGTCAGAAGAATCCATCGCGTCGCATCATAAGCGTCAATCGCGTCGCGCCATAAGTGTCAATCACGTCGCGCCATAAGTGTCAATCACGTCGCGTCATCGTCAATCGCGTCGCGTCATAACAGCTGCCCACCAGTTTGTTCTCGCGTATCGTTGGTAAACAGTGCACCGACGCACGGTCGTGGTAACACACACACGCACGGGCTTGATAACAATTTCCGTGTTAAACTTTCGGACTGACCCCCAGCCGTAATACATACCCATGTCAAACAGAAGATTTCGTCAGATCGTTATGGCCAAATAAATAATAGGTTAAAATGATCAATTGATACCATCAATAAAATCCCTATAGCCTTGAAAAGACCTCAATTGTAGTTTTTTTTTTTTTTTTTTTTTTTTTACAAGAGTTTTCAACAGCAGAGGTCATATAAACCTTCAGGGTGCCGACTCTCTTTGAAAAAAAGCCCATTGTGTATGTAAGTATGCCGGGTTCGAACCAGGGACCTTTAACTTACAGTGATGAGGGCCGTATCAACCTTGCGACCACCGACTCCCCGTCAGTTCTAGTTCTCTTAGTCCTTCATTTCGTTTATGACAGAAATGATTTATAGACAAATAAATTAATTGAAAATATATATAAATTCAGCCTGACAATAATAAATTTATTCTAAATTTGCACAGGCTATTTTTATTTATTCAAATTTAAAAACTTTAAAGTGTCTTGGGTATTATTAAAATGCGAATTGCGGAGTTCTTTTGGGTATAGAAATGTTTTCCCTTTGTTTAATTTCCGTGCACAATAAATCAATACATTTTCACTCCAATTTTTCCTCCTTTATATTTTTAATTGAGACATCTTAAGGGCGAATTAGATTTTTCAATAAATTACCATATATTTCATATTAAATTTCAAGAGATAGTCTGAAGTACTCATATTTTTTTCCTGTAATGTCATAAATACTGATGAAACTTTACCCTTCGCTTAAAACCTTGATTTTCCCACGAAGAACGGTTATTTCAAGGGGGTGAGATTTAATCACACTCCTGAAAACATTCCTAGGATCCTAGCATAAGAAAGCTTACTAAATAAACAGATTTTGGGGGAAGCTTTACCAAAGTGATTGTTTTTTAATTCGTCAAAGATCTCCCGGTGTTTAAATTTGGTAGATTTGTCCCAGCGAAAGGTTTTTCAGTTGGATGAAAGGTGTCAATAGAGGAGTCGTTTATTAAGCAATTTAACTTAGCCTTTTTTAAAAAAACCAATTCAACTTTGATGAAAAATGCATTAAAATGGAATCAATTTGAAGTTAAAAAAAGGTTAATTTGTAGCAAAAAAGAATTACTTTGATGGTAAAAAGGTTAACTTGATGGGAAGGCATAAAAAACGTTATAACAACGGAAAAAAGGGTTGATTTCATTTTTAAAAAAGGATTAATTGAAAGTTAAAAAATTTATTGCAAAAAACATTAATTTTCAAAGGTTAATTCAACCAAAAACAGGTTAATGTTATGCAAGAAAAGAATTAATTTTAAAGTAAAAAACGGTTAAGTTAACGCAAAAAATAGTTAATTTAACGGGAAAAAAATTAATTTTGGAGTAAAAGAAGAAGAATTCAACGAAAAAATGGGTTAATTTGATGGAAAAAACTGTGTAACCTAGAATCGAAGATGGTTGGACCTTAATCAAAAGCAACATATTGCCAAGCTCATAAATTTATTATGTTCAAGCCATAATTTTAAACACTGTACGTAGATGCTTTATTTAACCGTTTAAACAATTTAAAAAATTAGTAATTAAGTCTGTTATCAATAACAACATCTATTAGAAAAATTAATTTCAATCAAAACTTACATAAAAAGAGTAATTAATTGAAAGAGGAATTTGTCCAATAGACCACTAAATATAATGGATTTGTAAGAATAATACTATAATTAATTTTTATCTCAACCAGGATAATTAAATATTAAATTAAATTAAATTAAATATTAAATATTAAAAATTAAATAAATTATTAAATATTAAAAATTAAATAAAATATTAAATATTAAAAATTAAATAGAAAAAAATAATTAATTGAAAGAAATTGAGCAATAATACCTTAATGGACTAATAATATTAATCTTCAAATATTGTTATCCATCTTATTGGTCCATAGGAAAATATGATCGAAAATGCGAATATGGAAAAATTTTACCTGAAAATTCATTAATAATTTGATAAACAATCGAAACAAAATATCTTCAGAAAAATTTTCAAAAAAATCTATACAACTTTAAAAATTGAAAATTGTTTTCAATAAATGATTATTTAGAGTGATTTTATTTATTTTTTAATTCGTGAAACTGTACAAAATTGGCCGAAAATTTCAATGCATTTTAATAAATTGTAGAAGCATTGTAATTTGTCGATAAAATTGAAAATTGAATACAAGCTGTACAAAACAATTAATTAATGTGTGAACAGCTATGTGAAATAGAAATTAAATACGCTCTGGCAGATTTTCACGCTTCGATCTATTTTCAATAATATTTATCGTAACTAAAATAGTCTGCCATTACATAAAAGCACGTACGGCTAAATAAAAGGTCAACATGTACCTCATGAAAATTCAAATAAAATTTAAATTCGTTATGCAATCCCGCGTAACTATCTGTCAATCTGTCTTCCTTGTTTATAGTTTTTGTTCTGTTTATTTGAACCACTATTTTGTAGAACGTAAAATCCAACTGCGACGCTAACCAGATTTAGGGGCGAGTAGAGAGAGAGAAAGAAAAATATAAATGAATAGAACAGCATCGAAATAAGTTCAACGACGGCAATATCGTTCCTTCTTACTTCGTAAAAAATAATCTCTTCTTTGATAATGGGGTACCCACGTCAGCTCGTTCAACCTAAAGGATTTCCATTCTGATTTTGGCCCGTCGGATGATACTGGTTTTAGACCGTTCGGCAATAATTTTTATTTCAATTGCGACTAAATTTAACAGATTCAACACTTTCCGACAGAACGCTAAAAAGTTAATAAATTGTATTTAAAATAAATCAACTAAGTATTTGTTGATAGTGTCCATCCTAATTTTGTGGAACTCCATAATAAGTTCATGGGTGAATGGGTGGGAAATTAACTATGGCAATATTTACAATTATAATTTTACAGCATTGCGCATCATTTACAGATTTCTGTCAAATCTTATCACAGATTGCAAGACCTGTGAACCTTGTAGAAAAATCATATTTCACCACATTTAATCATTCATTCACTATCTTTATGAAAAGAAACGTTAGAAATATAAATTGTAATAAACTGTAAAGTCGTTTTCTCTTTTGGTATTTACAATATGTTCGGACGGAAGAGCGAAAATGTGTTGAAAAATTTTTCAGTTGGATCTGATCTTCTCGCCATCGTCAGTGTGCCTCTTGTCGTTGAGCGAAGATAGACAGACCGGAATAGTCGGAAATTGACAAATTACAGTTCGTCACCAAGTTCATCACCGCATACGCTCGTACTAGATTACAGCATAAACCACATAGTAACAGTCTTGAATTCCTTATACATAAACATATAATTCATAGCAGAAATAGAAAACTACAACAATAAAAAATTACAAAAAATACAAGAAGGCTCAGAACTGTGCCATTAAAATACGTGACAGACAGAGTAAAAACAGTACCACTGAGAAAAAAGAAATGCAAGAACCAACTAAAAACAAAAAATCGGTACACACACACTAAACACTATCAAAAAAATAATAAATGAATGTCATATACACTCAAATCTATTAAACTAATTTGAAATTAAAACAACACTGAAAACCACACAACATTGACAAAACAAATCTTCACAAAAATGCCGTATACTCCTTAAACATGCCTATGCGAAAACGTACACATAGTACAACCAGGAAGAAAAGTAAAAGATAGATGCATCAAAAAACAAATCGATTAAGGACAATGACGGAAAATCGAACGCGGTTCATTTCATACAATGAACCCTCAAGAGACAAGGTTACTGTCATTTACTGGTACAAAAAGGACAGAAAATGAACACCAAAACTCGGAAGAATTTGAAATATGCAAAAGCAATATATTTAATACTACCCACACCCACGACCTTATAAAAGAGACATTACTTAATACAATTACGCAGATAGAAGTGGGCGAAATGGTTTGTTTTTTTCGAATGTTTAGACATGGTTTTCTGTTTTTCCTATGGTCTTCTAGGCGTTAATTCATTATTTTTTCCGGTTTCTCCGTTATTTTTTGTTGTATTTCTTCTTTCCAATTATTTTCCTAACTTTTTTCGTGTTTACCTATAAATTTCACGTCTCTTTCTGCTGATCTCTTGTTGGTTTCTCGACGTTGTTCTGTTTTCTTGTTTTAATAGCTGCTCTAGTACTTTTTCCTTAAGACCTTGATTTTCTCCATTCCCTACGGTTTTCCAGTTTTTCTTACAATTGATTCCCGCGGTTTTTCACTGTTTTTTATCTTGTGTTCCTGGTTTGCTGTTGTTTGCCTATCTTTTCCTTGTTTCTATCTTGTGCCTTTGTTATTTTTTCTGCTCTTTCCCCATTTCCTGTATCAAACATTATATTATTTCCTTTCTTTTTCTCATTTTTTCGGTTATTTTTCCCTGCTTTGATCTGTCATACCCACCACTGAAGATGGCGAGAATCCAAAACGAACAGAAACAGACATACCGACCCAGAGAGGACTTTCAGATAAGAAAAACTTTCACGAAATACTTAATTTATTTTATTTAAAAATAAGTGAAACTTGGTTTGTCGTTCAGATTCAAATATAAATATTATACAAATATAAAACCGTCAAGATAACTCCAATTTCGTTGTGTTTTAGGTGTACGTCGCTGTCCATATGAAAATGATGATAATCCTGGGGAATTATACGCTCAACGCTTTCTTTTTAAAGTCTAAAGGGCCTTTTAACGTGACGCTGTTTGATGTTGAAACGAGTGGAGCTGTGGCGTTGTCCAGGGACGAAGACGGCCATCTGTTCGCAAACGAATCTCAGCTGGACATGACGTTCAAGGATACTCACGTGGATTTCAAAAACGTGGGAATGTTGGGACACATCATACAAGCCGCCGTGGGCTCTGTCGCCCCTATGCTCTTCGACGGTGTCAAACCGTCCCTCTTGAACGAGATCAACACCAAGGTCCGAAAAGACGTCAATAAAAAATTAAAAGTCATCGGTGAAAAACTGCTGACGAACAAGACGGAAGAGCCTTTGCAGATAGCTCTCGAGGAAGCGCGCAACTACGTGAGGAATAAAGGTTACGACCCGTACAACATTAAGGATTATGTCATCAGGCACAACAAATTAGTGGGCAACGTCTCTCATTTCGTGCTGTACGGCCTGTCCGACTTCCATAAAGTCGGCGACATCAACCTTTCCATGGATAAAGGGACTGTGCAGATGGGAATCCACCTCGTGTCCTTTGCGCTCAAAGGGAAGTGCAAGTTTACAGTCGGCATCGGGAAATACTGGGAAAAGTCGATATACACCAATTTTACAGTCGACCACCTACAAATCCGCATATACGTTAACCAATCATTGGATATGGCCCAACATCCAGTATTAGAGGATCTCGATTTGAACGTGGGGAAAGTGAAAATTCATATGGAAGGTATTGGATATTTCGACGGGTTGATCATAGTCCTGGTCAACACCCTACCCGACCTCATTCGTCATATCATAGTCGACGCTATCGAAGAACCATTAAAATACAAAGTACAAGAAATACTCAATCGAGTCGATATGCAAGAAGTGGTGAACAAAACTCTTCCACTAGTAGACAACCTAGGCTTATGATTCCTTTTGATCCAAGTAAAAGTAATAAATATTTATTGCTAGAAGGTTTATATGTATGTGGAAGTTGTTTTACTTATAATTTTTTACAGTTACTATTTATTTGTAGCACTATAATAAAGTAGAGTGAAAAGTGGAGTAATACCAAAGCGTAAACTAGCAACCTGGTGTGTCCAGTCCTAAAGGAAACCTCAACTAGTGTATTTTCATCACTTTAACCCAAAAGCATTATTTTGCTCCAAAAAACTCAACCAATTTTATTTTGCAATGTCTCAAAATATGACTTAATTTCATCCTTTCAGTTGAATATAAACATATTCACGAAGCCTTTTAAAAAGGTAATATTTGTAGAATCAAAAAATAAAATCTGAACTGAAAATCGATTACATTTTTTAACCCTGTAAATTTAAATAAATAAAAAAAGATTTTAAGTTAGATATACCAATGTGCCATCAAAATGTGAAGATAATAGATACATACTTTTGATTTCAATGATGTTCAATTAACATAAAAACAAGTATATAGACATATCTTACAATTAATAAAGAGTTTTAGTTGAGATAAAAAAGTCAGTGTCACGATCAGGAGTTGAGCTACAAGACAGCTCAAGTGGTAGAGCAGCGGCGTATATAGCCGAAGGTCGTGGGTTCGAATCCCGATCGTGACACTGGCTTTTTTATCTCAACTAAAAACCTTTATTATTTGAACGATATAAATTGTTCAAGCGGACCACGAAAACTAGTGAATTTATAGACAGAGAAATTCTACCCAGACATCGTTAGAAAAGGAAAGAAAAAATAGAAACGGGTAGTTATTTTTAGAGTACTAAATTTGAATTTCAAAGCAAAAAAATGAAAATTAATGCCACGCTCCTAAAAAAATATCAAAAGAAAAAATTATACAAAAGAATTATGAGAAATAGATCAATGAATGTAATTTCTTCGTATGAATGGAGGCTCATCATCCTCAATTACACCGAGAATAATCGATTGCTCTGGGGCAATGCGAACCTATATCTTCCGTCAAATTAAACCTTTTTTTACTTCAGATTAGAGTTTGTTAACTTCAAATTTACCGTTCTTAACTTCAAATTAACGGTCTAATTTGGCATTAACCTTTTTTAACTTCAAGCTAACTTTTTTTTTACTTTCAAATTACCCCTTCTTAACGTCAAATTAACACTTTTTAATATCGAATTAACCCCTTTTTAACTTCAAATTAACTTTTTTTAAACTTCAAATGAACACTGTAATTCCAATTGAACCCAAAATATAACATTTTTTACTTTAAATTATCCCTTTTTATTTAACTTCAAATGAAGACTTTCTAATTCCAAATGAAGTCTTCTTAACTGCAAACTAACACGTTCTAATTTTTCGTTAACCCTTTTTAACTTCAAATTACCCCTTCTCTACGTCAAATTAACAATTTTAATTTCGGATTAACCCCTTTTTAACTTCAATTTAATTTTTTTACTTCAAATTGTCCCTTCTTAACTTCAATTACCACTTTTTAATAACGAATTAACCCTTTTTAACACTAAATTAACTTGTTTTAAACTTCAAATAAACGTAGTACTAAAAAACGTAGGATATAGAATGAAATGTAACCGTGTAAAGTGATACAGGACGTTTGTTTTAACCTGCGCCCCCTATTTTTTGATCAGACACAAAAAAGTCAACAATGTCCCCCGTTACTTTTTGAGTAGATTCCAAAACAGAGACAATTTTTTGGTCACCGTTTTTTTTTTTTTTTTTTTCAAATGATAACCCCAAATTTTTCATTTATTTTATTTTTTTGTAATACTAGATTTTTTTTATAAGAATGAGTATCTTAACGTTAGAACTTCTTCAAAATTGACGGTTATAATGTTTTTTTGTAATGTAAAAAATTAAGGAAATTTCATAAATAATGTTGATAAAGCAAAAGTTTCCATTTTCTTTGTCTTCCCCATGAGGTCTGTAGATAAATAAAATAATAAATAAAGTGGTCAGAGCAGCGGCGTATTGAGCCGTAGAATGTGGGTTCGAATCCCGCTCGTGACACTGACTTTTTCGTTTCAACCAATACCTTACATAAATATTAATTAATTGAAAGAAGTTATTCGGTCAATCGGACTACGAAATATAAGGGATTTAATAATAAAAAACTTCAAACACAACCATTTCCCATAATAAAAATTAAAGAAATTGGTTACTTGAATATAAGCAATTAAATTGGTGCAAAAACGTACCGAACGACTTGTTAATCAATTAGCATAATTTTATTTTATTACATCATCAAACAAATTGTTTAAATTGAAGACCCTGCTGTCGAATACAGACTTACAATTAAGTAGCATTTTCAAGAGCGTCGGTGGCTGCGTTGACAGGGCGCTCATCACTGGAAGGTAAAGGTCCCGGGTTCGAATCCAGTTTCGACATATTTACAACTATTTGTTCAAAAACACCGGCACCCCGAGGGTTGATATTACCCCTCCAAACTCTCGTAAAAATGTAGCAATTTCACTCATTTTTGTTATGAGAAATGGTTGTGTTTTAACTTAGTTACTATTATTAATTTTATCTAACGACTGCATGGTGAAAAATGAAAATGGAAACTTGAGTTTTATATATTTCCAAGCGATTTCCTTAATGTGTTAATATTTAAAACAAATAGAGCCGTCAATTTCGGAGGTGTTCCAAAGCTGAGGTCAGAAAAAGTACTTTTCTCAGAAAGAAAACCAGTTTTAGAAATAAAAAAAATTAAGTTTTCCATATGAAATTACATCGCAAAAACTTGTCGACGGTTTTGTAATCTATGCAAAAATGTAAGAACTGTTACCATTGGTCACTGTTTTTGTAGATAATAAAATTGGGACAATCTGCTGGCACACATTGAAAAATGTGTATTGGAAATTTTTTTAAAATAAAAAACCGGCCAACTATGTGAAATTACTTTTAAAGTTATTTTATTTAAAACGTGGAATTTTTAAAACTAATCCGTTCTATTTTGTTGGTTGATGTCAGAAAACATTTCCATATGGAATTTTTTAAATAAAATCTAAATACGCGGAGAGGGCCAAAAAAGTGATCACCCTTAATGTTTTAAATTATCTCTTAGACAATTCTCCATTGATTATCTTATAAAATTATTTCATCCGTATTAAAGGATTAGAGATAAATAAAAGGCAGATAAAATTTCCCACTTGTGTTTACAATTGGATTTTTGTAAATAAATCTTTGAATAGTCAATCTCTTCTTTGTTGGTTTTTCTGGGATGCTTCTTTTTAACTTCATGCGATTTGATTTTTTTAAGTTGTATCAGTTTATTTTTTAAATTTGTTTGAGTGTTGGTCTTAAATGATACAGATTCAGCTTGAATCATTGATCAGAAGTCAAGCACATGTGGCCAGGCTGCTTTCTTCCATCTCTACCAAGGTACTGGAGATTACCGAAGAAGGCGTGGATCAGGCCGCCATAGTCATCTCAGAGAGGTCATCGTTTTATTGTTTCGAATGTACTCCGTAATCGACATTCTACCTCTGTCGAGATGGAGCAACAACTATAACACGTCAGAAATGTAAATGTCAGTTTACGCACCGTAAGGCGAAAACTTTCAGAAACTGGATGACGTGCAAGAAGGCCTGCCACTGGTCCAGAACTTCTGACAAGGCACAGACCAAGGTTCATAAACTTTCTATTTAAAAAAAAAAGTAGACCGTACTTTTTATGATTTTTATACACAACTGAATGAGATAAGCCATCAAATGCTATGGCAATTTGATAAAGTCAAACGAGTAACTTCTATAAACAGGTTTGGTCAGGGTATACATGATTATAATTGCTTTTTTGTAATATATAACTGTATAAAAACATTTAAATATCCCCTTCCAGCAGATAAAGTCAATTTATAACAGCACGACCCAATAAAAGCCCTCCTTTAATTTGCACGTTAAACATTGTTAGCGATATTGACCGATTGACCTTAGTTTAACAACAGCAAACGTTTTGTCCTTGAACATTGTAATTTACCATTAGATTTTAATCAATATTGATCAAATCCATAGACCTGATCACACAACATACTGTTACATTGACTATATAGATTTTTAGACATAATAAAAATAATTATTTGACCTTTGACTTTTAAGAAATTAAAATTCTGTAACCTTAAGGAGAAATCTATAAATTAACAAGTCGATTAAACAAGTTTCTTTATAAAAAAAATAGCTATTTAGTTCTCTCATTAATCTATGAAGGTTATATACTCGGACCGAAACAGCCAAAATCCTAACACCATCTAAGGTTTATTTTAAAAAATTTACATCTCGATTTCTCGGCTTTCATTTCGCTTTTTATATTTACTGATATGTAGGACTTGTAGCACAATAAATACTGTATATTTGTGTAGTATAAGTAGGTTTAACCTATAGAAAGTGGACATCTCACTTTATTCTGGATGAGCTAGTTTAGGATCTTTTCAATGGGTACTGCTTTTTTTGTGGATAAAAAGTGCATTTTATATACTAAAAAAATTGTGCCGAATGAAATACGAGCTTTTCAAATAATGTGTGGTGGTTAGTGACTGGTCGCTCACTCACTTACTCGCACTTTTTTCTTTCAATTCTACTTCTACTCGATGAATTTCAATTTTGATTCGTTTTTCTACTTCAAGAGAGTCTGTACTTTCTGTTTAAAAATCAGACTTCAAAATTTTAAAGCATTTCGTCAATTTTTCAAGGTCACAGGTCAGTCGTTCGAAGATATGCCGTAAAAGTGCCATTTTTCGGCATTATTTTGTCCAAATTTATTTGTACTGGGTACAAACCTTATTTTTTAAGATTGCATTAAGAATTTGAAGCTATGGGTTTTTAAAAACGATCGAATCGTTAATTTTTGGCTACCACGAAAAATGTGACAGAATAATTATTCAGAAATCGTGAGGTGCGGTCTGGTGTGATGTAGGTTTCAGAGAAACATTTTCTTCATCGTGCCAACGTTTCGATCTTTTATTGAGATCATCTTCAGGGCCTGGGATTTACAAACATTGTTTACATTTAACAAATACATGTACGATGTGAAAAAGTGAATTTATACGATGCAAAATATATTTTTTATGTTCAATCAAAGTATTTTTACTCATTCAAAGTGTTTGTCATCTGTGTAATTGTGCCAGTCTTGCGTGTCGTGTTGAGAGTGCCAGTGAGACTTTGCTGTTTTATGTTTATAACGTTGGATTTTGAAGGGGGTGGGGAAGGAAGTCGGTATAGAAAAGACATTTTTCTAAAACGTTGGCACTATAAACAATATGTTTTTCTGAACTCTACATCACACCAGACGGCATCTCACGATTTTCGAATTATTATGGATTAACGGTCACTAAACACTACACATTGTGACAGACTTACAATTTTCTTTTTCAAAAACTTTTTTCCAAGGAAGGAGGATCGAATCGTTAATTTTTGGCTACCACGAAAAAATGCGACAGAATAATTATTCAGAAATCGTGAGGTGCGGTCTGGTGTGATGTAGGTTTCAGAAAAACATTTTCTTTATTGTGCCAACGTTTCGATCTTTATTGAGATCATCTTTGGGGCTCAAAGTATTTTTTATCTGTGTAATTGTGCCATTCGTGCGTGCCGTGTCGAGAGTGCCAAACAAACACCACATCTCACGTTGTCTGAATAATTATATTTTTTATATTCGATCTAAGTATTTCTACTTTTTCAAAATGTCTTCTGTGTAATTGTGACATTCTTGCGTGTCGTGTTGAGAGTGCCAATGAGATATTGTGTTTTATGTTTATATATGTCAAATTTTGAAGGGGTGGGGAAGGAAGTCGGTATAGAGAGACAATTTTGTATAAGGCGTCGGCTTTTTTGGGCTGAAAAGAGCCGACGAAGGGAAAAAATATTGGTAATGGTTCGATTAGATTATCTCTTCAGGATTATATAGAAGGGAAAAGGAAAGGTAAATTGTTGAAAAATTAGACGAAAGAATGGCACACTTACACAGAAAACAAACACTTCGAGTGAGTAGAAATACTTTGATTGAGTCTAAAATTTCTAGTATTGTATAAATTCAGTTTTTGTCACAGCCTACATGCATTTATATAATTTTAAAAAATCCCAGGCCCTGAAGATAATCTCAATAAAGATCGAAACGTTGGCACGATAAAGAAAATGTTTTTCTGAAACCCGCATCTCACGATTTCTGAATAAATTACAAATAATTTTTTGAAAGTTGAAAAACGTAGTGTATCTTGACTTGATGCAGTTGCAATTCTCCATCCCCTAAGTTCTTTCAAGAATATTTTATGAAAAATTCTTTGCCAAAAACTACCTTCCCAACTAAAACATCGTCTATCTGCTGGATTTCGGGAAACACTCGAATTCAATCGGAAAATTGCACTTGTCTAACATTTATTGCCGTATTATAGACATATATCGTACAATATGAACGTGTCTTGAGATCAATAAACAGGCCGATAAGTATGTCGGTTAGACTGATCATACAAACGTTGTTCTTCATTGAAAAAAAAAAAAAAAAGAAAATAAGTCTAATCTGTATTGTATCAAGACAAATACAGACATATCCATGTCAAACTGTTGTGTTAGTTTTTCTAAAAGTGTAGACTGCTATGGCCAACTATCTCTACGCCTGGTTACACTATTTACAAAACAATTGTATGGTTGTTAGTCATGTAAAATATTTATTATTAACAATGATTATATTTACGAGGCAAACAAATCATATTACTGAATGTCTTTAATCAATGAGGACGTTAAAATTTAAACTTTTTCTTAAAGTTACTTACTTTCTACTATGAAACTTTGGGTAAATATTAACAAGAACCGTTTTTGCACAGGATGATCCTGGACTTATGGCATTGCGAGCTTTAAAAATAATTCACTCGATTTTTTTAAATTTGAATAAAGCCTATAATGACTTGATGAAATTGCAACTCGCCATCGCTCGGTTATCTTTGGTCGCATATTCTGCGTGAAAACCTACCCTAAATTAAAAACTTCGCCTATCAGCCGGAGGAATTCAGGTGGAAATTTTTGTGAGTAAATTTGACAGTAAAATATGATTAAATAATCACTTTACATTGAAAGTTTTATTTTTGATATTTCAATACACGTTTCTCCAAAATTCTTCGCCTTATTGAAACGATTCTTTCTTCTACAATAGTTAGTGAGGGAGGTAGAGAAAGTAACTGAGTGAGCGGGGAAAGAGCATGAGTGTGCGAGTGTGTGAGAGAGAGCGAGAGAAAGAAAGAGAAATAATGAGTGAGTGAGAGAGAAACGCCAATTTATTGACACATTGTTTTTAACTGAACCTAGTCGCTGTAATACTACTTGTCATGAGCTTAAAAATGGAAGAGGAAAGTGACAGTATTCTGTAATGAAAGATTCGTTTTAAATAAGACAAATTTGTACTTGAATGTCAACGCATAAAATAACGAGACGTAAAAATGTAATATTTTTACTACTAAGCTGTTTTATTAAAAAAGCATAAATTTGATATCAATTTATTTCTATGTTATCACATGCACTGGAAATTGCAGTTATACCTATCGACAAAACCTTTTTTTTTTCATCCCTGTTAAAACCGGTAGAAAAACGATTTCATTTAATCCTTTTTACAAACATAGTTCCTACTCACAGTAAGTTGTTTTGTACGATCCGGATTTTGAATCTTTTTGCTCATCATCGGGTTCAAGGACTTCTACATCCACGTCTATCGACATGAATTGCCAAAGTGAACCCGCTGACACCTCCGCCAACGACGTTCCATTTAACAGCTGATTTTTTTAATGGCGCTCAATTTGAACATGCAAAAAGCGGGAATTACAACACAAATAAATATAATAATAGTAAATACTTAATATTATTAAATTACTATAAAATAATTATATTAAAATTAATTTTATTTAATAATATTAAAATAATTAGTTTAATTATTTGGATGTTTGATATTATTTATGTACATATTTAAAATGGGAGGTAGATCAAAATCTCTCAAACCAATCTAGTTCTTTCCCTTTGTTGAAACTATGTAACAATCTTGTGTTTAAATTTGAATTGAAATTATGTTTCTTTTTTTTAGTATTTACTATTATAATATTTATTTGTGTTATAATTTCTGAGTTTCGCACGTTCAAATTGAGCACCATTAAAAAAAAAAATCAGCTGTTAATTACCGTCGCGTTGGTGAAGGTATCAGCGAGTTCACTTTGGCAATTCGTGTCGATAGACGTGGTTGTAGAAGTCCTTCAGCCTGATGATGAACTAAAAGGCTCGAAATCCGGATCGTACGAAACGACTTACTGTGAGTAGGAACTATCTTCTTAAAAAAGATCATTTCTACTATTTCCTTGTGTGCATTTTCTTTTCCCATAAGTAACGAAAAATTGTTTAAATATATGTTACAATTAGTTAAATAAAAGATAAAATAGTATCGGCGTAAGGATCCTCCTGGGCGAAAACCGAGGGGGAGGACGGATAAACAATGCCCTATCACCTATTCGTCGCTTTTTTTAAAAAAATCTCGACCATTGCCCTGTCAATACAAGATAAAATATTTCGTAGAGCAAATGTTGACTGCTTGGATTACGATAATAAAATTGGGGCAGAGAAAATAATAAAAATATTTAAAAAAAGGAATTACTCCCAGCGTGAAACTCAAATTTGAAAAGTGGAATGATTGAGAAATGGCTTTTTCAAAATTTCTCCCCCTCGACACATTATATTCCTTTCCGGTATTATTCTCATGGTTTCGGTTCAAATATTTTTTAATGTTAGAATGTCACGCCAAAGAGAAAATCTTCGGATACTTAGTTTAGCTGGTAAATTATTCCTTGGCACAACTGTCAAGATGGAAAATTTTGAAAGATCATATAATATAAATCTACGCCTGACATGTAGTGTCTGCATATACAGGCAATAATGATAAACGTTTAGAGGACA
This sequence comes from Cimex hemipterus, assembly GCA_039619505.1. Lineage (NCBI taxonomy): Eukaryota > Metazoa > Arthropoda > Insecta > Hemiptera > Cimicidae > Cimex > Cimex hemipterus. The sequence goes on from CM077101.1 coordinate 20,562,743, forward strand.
CCTCCCAGAGGGAAAATTACTGGCAAGAAGACTGTCCCTTTGCAAGAAATTTCACTATTAATTTATTCTGGACTTGGGCACTGCAACGAAAAATTTGTCTTTACTGAGGTCCAGGAGCTGAAGTATGCTAAACCTTTAAAGCGCAGAAGCGATGAAGTCAAACCGACTAACTGAACGAGTTCATTTATCCTCTCGCCGTACTTTGTCTCAGTTCACAAAAACTCCAGGGGAAATCTAACGAGACAAATATGGCCCTTGAATATGTAAAAAGGGAAAGTTCAATTTTTATTGACATCAAACACGATATTGAGTAAAGAAAAGGAAAAAATCATATTTCGGCTAGAGATTTTGTCCAGCATTTGCGATGTAATCCGATTAAACCTCTATCCACTGGTAGGCATTTAAAACGTATTAGGTTCTCATGGATTATCCTTCCCATCTGGCTTCAAGAGCAGTATTATTACAAAATGTTCAATCAGCATTCAAACTAATCTAGTTGGGCTTCATGCTTTCAATACACTGTCATGTGAATTCGTTTTGAATTTAGGGTGAAATCAGTTAAAAGATATCTTGGTGCTGGGCCCATCATCGAATGGCATTTTCGATCTAGAAAAAAATTATTCCAATTAAACAGCGTATAAAGTATGTTCAATTATTAGACTGCCTTCTCTCTTAGCACAATTTCAACTATCACTGGTGTATCGCAAAGGTTTGATTAAATAATCATGAAGATAGAATAATACTCTATTTCAGCGAAAGTTATTGCAAAGGGGAATCAAAGGGCGAAATAAGTAATCATGTTTATATATGTTGCGGTTGATTTATACGTCCGGCTCTAGGGATGAAAGAGATCACTGTTAAAACTTTGAAGAGGAAGAGAAGACGGCGTAGGAGGTCGATAAAGTCAATTTCCCCCCAGGTTGTTTTGAGTTTTACCATCCGTGAGAAACTAAAATTTTGTTTTTATCGCCTTCAAGTCGAAAGTTCATTAAAATAATTGTTATTTGTAGGTTGACAAGAGATGACAACAAAACGATACCATGTAACAATAGAACTATTTTTGTAAACCAGTTTTAACTTACATAGAACCAAGATAAGGCCGATTGCTTTAAGACATTTTGATAAAATTTAATAACAAATAATGATGAAAATATTTTTTAAATGTTAGCATATATGATTATGTAATTGTATTAATAATTTTAATTGAAAAGTTATTCTCAAAAATTACATAGAATTACTTGGAATATGGCAAATATTTCATGATTATTACCCATTATGGATAAAGAATAAAACATAACATTATATTCACTATTTTCGTGGTCCGTTCGACCAATTAATATATCACAATTAATTACGGTTTTTAGTTGAGATGAAAAAAAGCTAATGGCACGAGAGGGATTCGAACCCACGACCTTCGATTGGATTTGGCTAGATACGCCGCTGCTCTACCACCTGATCTATCGTGACCTCGATCCACTCGGACATAGAAATATGGCAAAACGACGAACGAATTTTCCCTCCTTTTGCCACATTTCGATGTCCGAGTGGATCGAGGTCACGATAGCTCAGGTGGTAGAGCAGCGGCGTATCCAATCGAAGGTCGTGGGTTCGAATCCCTCTCGTGCCATTAGCTTTTTTTCATCTCAACTAACAACCGTAATTAATTGTGATATAAAACATAACATTTCCAGTCTGAAATCGCCAGATTTCATAGTTTTTTTTTGTCTTAATAACTTACGTTATCGACATTCTCATCCAGCTGCACTCTCAATTTTTTCTTTCTCTTTCTCCACCAAACAAAAAGTCTAAAAAAGCATTCACAATTTTTGTGAAACGACTTTTCAATTTCTTGAATTAAACATCCCATTGATTTTTTGTGCCTTTATGACATCTATTTGAACGATTATATGATATTACAAAATTGACAAAATGCGTTAAAAATTTGGAGTTTGATCTTTAAACAGAAAGTACAGGATCTCTTGAAATAGAAATTGGGAAAAAAACTTGAAATCCATCGAAAAGGAGTGGAGTTAAAAAAACGTCTAAAACATAAATCATTAAGAAAAAGAAGTTCTTTTCTTTTAATGTTCTTAATGATTTAATTTGCCGACATTCTCATCCAGCTGCACCCTCATTTTTTTCTTTCACTCTCCCCACCAAAAAAAAAATAATAATAATAATTTTGTCTAAACGAACATTCACAATTTTGATGAAACGACGTTTTACTTTCTTGAATTAAACATCCCATTGATTTTCTGTGCGGATTTTTGACATGAAGGAGACCATTCTAAACTATAAGAAAAACTGGAAAATGTAGGTACCAAAATATGTAGGTTATACTCAACAAATATGTTAATAAGTATGTCAGACAATTTATACAAAAATTGTTCTTCATTAAAGAACACATAAAAAATTAAAAACCCTAATCTCTGTAAACGTTCAGGACAAATACAAACATATCCATGACAAACGTTGTGTTAGTTTTTCGAAAATACCGCTGTGACCATCTATCTCTACGGCTGTTTACATCGATTCACACACAAAAATAATGCCACTGAATGTTTTTATTAAATGCGTAAAAATATGAAACTTTGTACAATCTGTTCTTTGAAATTAATTGCAATTTAGTTTGTAAATTTGAAAAATATTGACTGACATCGTTTTTCCAATTAATGAAAACTGTCTATCTCGTAGAGAGATCTTTAAAAGTACTTCAAATAATTTTTTGGAAGTTGAAAATCAAGTTACGGTGCGTTAATGATTTGCAATGAACGTTACAATGTTGCTTGCGAAAATTTCCGTTTCAAAATCTTCCGTATAAACTAAAATATCGTCTATCAACAAAAGGTGTGTAACTTTTTATGATGTAAATTAAGCGACCACCGAAAAACTCGAGGTACATGAGAAAATTACTCTACATCAAAAGTTGTATGTTTCATTAGTGTTTTCTCTAAAATTCTTCATCATATTGAAAGGATATTTTTTTTTAATTTTGTAGAGCAACATATAGGCAAACAATCGTAGAGAGAAATGTTTGTTTAAAAATCATCCAGGAGCGGAAAAACGTTTTTGAAAACGAAAATTGTAACATTCTGTCACAATGTGTAGTGTTTAGTGACCGTTAATCGATAATAATTCGAAAATCGTGAGATGCCGTCTGGTGTGATGTAGAGTTCAGAAAAACATATTCTTTATAGTGGCAACGTTTTAGAAAAATGTCTTTTCTATACCGACTTCCTTCCCCACCCCCTTCAAAATCCAACGTTTATAAACATAAAACAGCAAAATCTCACTGGCACTCTCAACACGACACGCAAGACTGGCACAATTACACAGATGACAAACACTTTGAATGAGTAAAAATACTTTGATTGAACATAAAAAATATATTTTGCATTGTATAAATTCACTTTTTCACATCGTACATGTATTTGTTAAATGTAAACAATGTTTGTAAATCCCAGACCCTGAAGATGATCTCAATAAAGATCGAAACGTTGGCACGATAAAGAAAATGTTTTTCTGAAACCTACATCACACCAGACCGCACCTCACGATTTCTGAATAATTATTCTGTCACATTTTTTCGTGGTAGCCAAAAATTAACGATTCGATCCTTTTTAAAAACCCATAGCTTCAAATTCTTAATGCAATTTAAAAAAATAAGAGTTGTACCCAGTACAAATAGATTTGGACAAAATAATGCCGAAAAATGGCACTTTTACGGCATATCTTCGAAGACTGACCTATGACCTTGAAAAATTGACGAAATGCTTTAAAATTTTGAAGTTTGATTTTAAAACAGAAGGTACAGACTCTCTTGAAGTAGAAAAACGAAAAATTGAAATTCATCGAGTAGAATAGAATTGAAAGAAAAAAGTGAGCGTGTGAGTGAGTGAGAGCTTAGGCAATACGAGTCCAGAATATCTTTTGTTCAGTGAGTTCATTTATTCCTGAAAAATGAAAAATTAGAACAGCCCACAGTTGTCTTGTGCTAAGTAAAATATACCTGGCTGCTTTAACATGGGAGAAAAAGATGAAGACGCGATGAAGAATATGTTTTTTAAAAAATTTAAAAACCAATTTTTTAAAAAACATTTTCAGTATTCTAATAGGTTTTATGTATGTTTATTTATGTATTAACATCCTCTGTAATACGAATACTCCTGAAATGATAAATTAGGATAATAGAGAGAGCATTATACTTATTCGCCATCGTATGTCATTCCATTTGAATTTATTGTGTGAACTGACAGGTTGCCATACATACCTTGTTACGATATGATTACTTACTAAATCCATTAGAGTTCGTGGTCCGAGTCAGTGTTACGAGCGGGATTCGAACCCACGTCCTTCGGCTAAATACCCTGTTGCACTACCACTTGAGCTATCGACACTTCGATCCATTCAGACACCAACTTTTTATCTCACCCAATACCTCACATAATGATTAATTAATTGAAAAAAGTTATTTGGTCAATCGGACCACGAAATATAATGGATTTAATAAGTAAATTGAAGCATATATTCACTAAAATTAATTATATTTCATGGTCCGAGCGAATGTCCAAATAACATTTTTCAATTAATGTGAGGTTTTGTTTGAGATAAAAAGTTGGTGTTTAAGTGGATCGAAGTCTCGATAGCTCAAGTGGTAGTGCAGCAGGGCATTTAGCCGAAGGTCGTGGGTTCGAATCCCGCTCGTGACACTGACTTTTTTATCTCAACCAATACCTTACATAAGGATGTGATTACTATTGATTTTGAAGTTAAATACAAAGTTTACGTTTTTTTTAAATTTTAATAAACAAAATCGCTGGAATATGATGTATTGTCAGATTTTTGTTCCGGCCGTTATCGTACGGTGAATTCAATCTTCTTGTTCCCATTCGAGAATATTCTCGGAGGGTCTTATTTAATCAAGGACCCGACACAATGTCTAGTGGTTCAATTTAACCAATTGACCCGTCTGCCTTTCCCCCTGTTAGGTGTCAATCGCGAAATGATTGAACCATATTAGTTTTGAAGCTTGAATTAAATAAATACAAAGTCTCTAAGAATCAGTGACTTGTACGGCTCCGTTAATGTGACGCTTAACGAATTATCAGCATGATATTTGATCTTTTATCTGTCATGGAAAAGAAAATGTCTTAATATTGGGGTACGCTTTTTACGACTGAGAATAATATTACGAACAGTCAAACTAAGCTGAAATCTATCTCTGTGTTTATCGTTTGGACTATTTCTTTAAAACTATTATCAATCTTCTATTGACACGAAGTTGTCGAAAATGTACATCGTCCCCGTTGTCCAGGACACCTTTTGAACAAGGAACTATTTATAACGATATCAATTGTAATAACAAATCGATCGATTTGGGATCCGCAGATCCGTCGAGACAAGGGCGACTTCCCAAAGGTTAACGCACTGAAATAACAGATTTCCGGAATCGCTCCTTTCATTTATTGTAAGTCTTCAGGATGTTAACCACGACCAATTGACATCAATTCAAACCGTTCATGACTGTCTGCCCGTAGGTGCACAGTCTGTCCTCCTTTGAGGTACACTCAGCCTCAATTCTAGAGCAGCGATCCTCCGAAACAGTACACTCCGTCTGAGGCAGAACGGATTCATTTTATGTAAATTCCAGGGCAGTCAGCAAAAATTATGATGGATTCTTTTTTTTCTAAAATGTTCTTGAAACATAAGAAAAAAGTCAATTTAGCTAGGTAAAATTTGATCTCAGTTGGACACAGTAGAGGATCCAAGGGGGGTGTAAAAGGAGAATCCCCCCGTGAGTCAAATGAAGATTTATCTGTTATAAAGGCTTATATTTCAGGATAAACCTTGATCTGTTACCTCAGGTAAACCTTCCCTAAATTAAATAAGTTTCCACTTAACTGGTCTCGCTTTAGCTTTGTTGTCCTCAGGTTCGATTCTTCGATCACTGGATTTGAAACCTGTATGCTATCTACTACCTATCAAAAAACCTGTAAGTTGATGTTTAATTTTTCAAAAATCTAGCGCTCTCCAGCGGATTTTTTGATCGCATTGCAATGAAATTTGGCATGGTGGTAAAGAATCTTATAAGGACCGTTGGGATTATTTTTCAGCCAATGACAGAGTCGCTGGGATACAGGCGGTGAAAGTAAAAAAATTCAATAGAAATATATGCAATTTTTGCGTTTTCGTCCACCCAACACCAGCTCGGTTTCAAGGGCTGGTCATCAGGTGGGTGGTAAAGAAATTTCGACGTTACGTCCTTTTTTAAGGCAGGAGACCTAAAAACGTGTAAACCGAGAGAAAATTTACACATCGTTTTTTCGTCCCAACGCAATAATTTCTCCTCCTTCAAAGGGAAAAACTGAGAAAAATAACGATTTAAATATTACAATAGTTTAATTTCCAAAAAAGTATTTTTAATGTTTTATGTAAATGTTTTATGTCATCAATATTAATATAAAAATTAATCACCAACTTAGAGGTTAGGGGGGCCGCGGTAGCCGACTGGTTAGCGTGAGGTACTCTCGGCTAGTAGACCCCGCGTTCTCGGGTTCGATTCCCGCCGTCGCCTCTGACCCTTTTTTCACGACACCCTTCCCCCCAAAATACGAATACGGAATAAATATAACACAAATAGTCTGGCTAGATATGCACAGTTCATGAGGCCATTAAATAAAAAAAAATAAAATAAAATAAATTAATTTAAAAAAATTAATTTAAAAAAACTAAAAAAACTTAGAGGTTATCACATCGACAGATCGAATGAGAAGATAACATGCAAAACACAGAAACGCACCAGAAGGACGTGTCTAATCATGAAAACAAAAATCAGGGTCTGCTCTGTATTTTTTTTATCACAAAACATAAACGGACAAACAAACCTCTCGGCAGTAAGGAGTGAGAAGTAGATTTTTTCTTTTGCCGAATCAATCCGGCGGTGCTAAAAATTTGCTGCTTTAAAAATTATAGAACAATTTGAAAGCCATAGATATTATTATTTATTATTTATTCAAGTGGAACGAAGTTACGAAAGCTCAAGTGTCTCGAGCAGTGGCGTATTTCGTCAAAGGTCGTGGGTTCGAATCCGGCTCGTGACGCTACCTTTTTCATCTCAACCAAGACCTTGGATAAAAATATAATTAATTAAAATTATGAAGGCAATCTTTCTTCCTTTTTACTGGTTATGTAGATAATTCAAACCCTTTATAAAGCTGTGTTGACGGATCGACAGTAATCGTCGTCTAAGGCATCGTCAAAGTGTTTCAAAGTTCCTCACTGAAGAAGGCACGAAGCCGAAACAAGTTTTCCTTTTTGTAATGATTTTCCGTCCATCAAGAAAAAAGCACACTTATGATTCACTAAAAAAACACAATTTTTTTTTAAACACTTTGCCTTCAATTCTTCAAATGTTGAAGCATTTGTACTGTTCGAAGACAAGAGGTTAAATTGATAGCATGTTATAAACTACATACGCCTTCAGGGTTCAAACACAACTAAATATGCTAGATTTAATTTCTTGATAAGGTATAAGATACGAAGCAGAAGGGAAACATTGCTTTGGCATTGACAACTGGGTAGTAGGTCAAACTTTGGGCAATTTAGGCCACCGGCAAGAATTTCGCGAAACGGAGTTCACGAGGGGCAATCGTGGTTCCGCTTGAATCGATCCTTGAAAGGCGCCCCTCTCTTCTTATATAACATTCCTCTAACAATTTTATATAAGAAAAAAATCTTTCTGGGAATTTGACGATTGCTTATTTTAGGATACTCGTTTATAATGGGATTAAAAATCTTTTGAGATAGCCGAAAATGAATTTAACAACATGAGAAAGGATTTTTCCCCGTTCCCCGGAAGCTGGCAGTAATTTAAATAGGCCTAGTTTAAATTGAATTTAATCATTTTATGATCACCTATTTGCTCCATGGTGTAAAAACTGTTATGTCTAGCGACCGATTTTCGTGACGATTGCCAGTCGTAAACAATTCAGAGAGTAGGGATGTAAAAGATCTTAAAAATCAGGTCAGATAAAATGATTATCTACGTACTATTCATTAGAAGATGGGTTCAAAATACATGAGAATTCTGTGTTTTTTATTTTGATACATCAACAAGGATATACCGACTTCACTCAAGTCATGTCTCATATCTGACGTCTTGCCTAGTCCATAGACTGAGGTGGAATCCCCACAAAAGACAAAGCCTGCACTTGAACAATTACAAAAACCTTTTATACCTTGATAACTCAACTAACTCTTGGCATTAATGTGATACTTGATTGACAGAACGAACTCCAAAGATGATGTACATTCATCCAGCAAAGGACACGGTCAAGGCAGATTACTGCGACCACTTTGGGCATAGCATACTGTGGGGTTTGCCAACCCATTTCAAGCTCCTGCCGTCAGTAACCTCACAATGATCTCAACATTCCTTTTGTCGATGAATTGACCAGATCCCGCTTCAAAACGTTCGACACCAAGCTTTTAATCCAGCCTACTGCTCAAGCCATGTACATGTCCTCCAGACTTCCTCGTACTTTACTCCATAATTCATTATATTGAGTGCCAGCGTTGTATGGTTTCTCTTTACCCGTATCTCCCCCAGAGAAATGTCTCCCATAGTTCCAGTGTTGAGACGGAGAGTAAAAAACAAATACGGTTTTCTGGTTTCTCTGGAGTCTTCTAAGCGGTGATACCCTTTTTCACTTTTTTTTACGTTGTTTTCCATTTATAGTTCTGCTTTCCAATTGTTTTTCTAATATTTTTTCGTCGTTTTCCTGTAGTTTTCCCGTATTTTTCTGACGTTCTCCTGTTGGATTCTCGTCGTTTTCTGTTGAACTGTTGTTATTTTGCCGTTCTTTCCCCATTCCCTTTCTACCGGTTGCCTGCTGTATTTTTCCGCTGTTATCTTGTAGCTTTCTTCTTGTTTCCCCTCTGTTTTCCTGTAGCTTTCTAGTTTTTGCCTGTTGTGTTTCCTCTTTTTTGATCATTTTCACATGATAACCATGTGGCTTTCCCTTTTGCTTTCTCGTTTCTGTTGGTTTCCATTGTTTTTCGTTGTATTATCGCTGCTTGTTTGCCCTTTTGCTCGTTTTATTTATTGGTACTGTACTTTTTTCCACTTCCGTTTGATTACCCTTATATTTTATTCTTTTACCATTGTTCTCTTCTGTTGATTTTTCCTCCATGTTTTGATTCGCAGGTCCACAACTGACGATGTACGGAATCCGAACGCCTCTCACAGAACAAATTGTTTTTCGATTTTCTCGTTTTTGCCTGTTATCTCGTGTCTTTCCCATCATTTCCGTTGTCTTTCCTCTTTATACTCGTGGCATTCTTTTTTTAAACTATTTTGCTGAAGCTTTCTCGTTCTTTCCATTATTTATCCTCTGTCTTTTTGTTGCTGGCTCGTTTTTTCCTTTTTCTTTTCCACTGAGTTCATGTATGTTTTTTATCGTTGTTTGTTCGCACTTTTTCTAGTTTTAATTATAGTGTGTATTGTTTCCGTCGTGTAGATATTGTTTTACTGTTTTCCTTTGGCTTTTCCCATGTTCTTCCATTTTATTACCCTTGTCTTTTACTACTTTCCCCATGTTTTCTTATAGTTTTACTGTAATTTTTTTCTGTTTTACTAATTGTTATTCTTCGCAATTTCCCAATTTCCATTCCATTGTTCGCCCATCTTTTAATATTTAAAGTAATTTAAAAGAACCGCAATAAAAGTACATCACTCCGCTGACCTCAGAAGGATATCTCAAAAACACTGTTTTCAAAATGTGAAAGCCATTTTTATTGAAAAGCTTTGCAAAATATTATGTAGCATTACTTAATCAAACACCACAACTAAATTGAATTAGTATGATCACAACAAACATATTCTATAAATAGGTTAAGATAGGAAAAACAGTATTTGTTTCCTGAAATGAATTGACATAATGAGTATCCTTGGTTTCATCTCTTTTCTAATGAAGAATGGCTTCTCTCCCGACCTTGGGACTCTCCCACAGGTCATGAGTCACGAGTTCTTCAAGATAATCTATGACTGATAACCGTAAATCAAACTGGGTACTTCCGTCTAAACACCAATGTAAAAACATATTGACACATTGCAAATTTTTCTATTGTTGAACTTTTCCTTAACTATAGAACTTATCGTTTCTTCCTCTATTTTTCGTGTGATACTTTATTTTGAGTCCAGTAGTTCAGTGAGCAGTTGTAAAACAAATTTAGATTAAATATGTTTCCCTTTTCACACCAAAACTCCAGTAGTTTTTAAGGTTTCGAGTGGAACCGATAGGATCAGATTTTCTTGAGAGGATCGCTGCCTAAAGGTGGTTTCAGGATGGGAATATCCGTTATACCTGGGTCCAAGGTTCATGAGGAACACCGTTGTGGAAAACTACGTTTCAGTTGGTAGGAAGCACCGGTCAGTAGAAGGTTAAGGGAAGGAAAGAAAACAGCAAGAATTCTGTCCCATCCCAATGGAGAAAGGAAGGTCGTTGAAATTGGAGCATGGCTGGATGGCTGGGTGATGGCTGTGAAGACCAAAGTGATTTATGGAATTTAGAATTTAAGAGGAAATGTTTCCTAGAATTGGCTATACAAACAGCTTGATGGCCAGTAGTGGTCGAGGTTTCTCCGGTTTGGTAGCTGGCTATCAAATGCAATTTTAACGTAGTGACCGAAGGAAGTAGGTTAAAATACGTTGAACGAGAAAATGGGAAAAAATACATGAGGTGGGAAATTGGCCTCCGAGTGGATCGAAGTCACGACAGCTCAAGTGGTTAGAGCAGCGGCGTATTGATCCGAAGCTCGTGAGTTCGAATCCCGCTCGAGACGCTAGCTTTTTCACCTCCACCAAGACCTTACATAAATAGAATAATTAATTGAAAGAAACAATTTGGTCAATTAGACCACTAAACATAAACGGATTAAAATAAATCGATTTACAAAAACCAAGTCGATATTCGTTTTCAGTATCCCGAAAAACCCTTGAATGTAAATTTTTCATGAAGTCAAAAAAAAATTTTTTTTACTCAAATTTTAATTTAAAAATGAGATCATATTAAACAAATATTCGTTTAGATTTTATTATTTCGGCGATTAAACATTGTTAATTATTTTATTTACATTTTAGTTTCCTTACTGGTGAACGTAAGCGTCGTAACTGCCAGTCTACAACCCACCAGGTAAAATGTAGGGAATTAATTATCTTTTTTAGGTTCACTTTCACTTCATTGATACGAATTACGCAAAAATCCGAACAGACGTGCATTTACCTTGGGCAATCTTTTCACTGCACACCCAGACGCATAAACGATAGGACGAAGAATGGAATTCGGATGTGCAATAGGCCATTCATCAACTGCACAAACTGTGTTGATGAATATTCATGGAACTGAGGTTGGAGATTGAAAGTGTAATCTCCTGCGGGTTATGTAGGTTTGAGTCGTTAAATCCCAGAGATTCCGGCTAAGGGAAAAGTTATGACAATATATATTTTGAATATGGAATGGCCATTAGTTAAAATGACACTGATTGCATCGGCATATCTAAATTCTTGGCAATAATGTTTCTTCCTCTGAAATTTGAATTATGAGCCGTGAATATTTGCGAGAGGATTACTTTAAGAAAGAATGAAATCTCGTGGATATGAATATATATCTTTTTTTATAAAGCTAGAAAAGTATAAGAAGCTTAGAAGATTTATGTAGGCATAGTTGAACTATTCCTATGAAAAATTCGGAACTAGAAACTATTTTGGTTCAGAGAGAAACAACGCGACATGAAAACTGCTAAAAAAAGGGGGGCTCCAAAAACCCTAAAAAATAACGAGTCCCAGATATTTTCCTATGCAGCACAGCTTTGTTAACCAGCTGTGATTTACCTGCATCGAACGAACGGCATGTTTCTCTAATTTGGGCAAAAACCAAACTAGCATCAATTAAACATGTGTCCATCCCTAGACTTTTGCCGGGCGCTGCTTCCAGCCAGGCTAAATAACTTCTTGCTTGGGTTTTGTCAGAAGTTGAGAACATCTCATGTCACCCTTTTCACAGGCTCTTCTGTTGCCCTTAACTTGTTTCTCCCGTACAGATTAAAAACTGGCCATTCGAGAAGCTCGAAATTACTTCTACGCCAGTTTGTTATCATGTCTTGATTAATGAAAATCGCCCAGATCTATAGGGTTAATAGATCTGAATAAGAAGAAGAATCTCTTGCGGAAAGGCGCAAATTGGCTCAAGTATGATCCTCGAAGGTGGCCATTCTCTGTACCTGACATGCACCTCCTGCATTTCTGGTTCCTGATGGTCTCCCATGGTGGGCGGCAGGAGCCGTGACCAGGATTCGTTCAAGAGTACACAATTAATTGCAAGGTAATCTCAAATAAAGAATAACAACATAAACCATTTCAAATCCATTATTTTATATTTCCGATGTTAATTTATTTACTGAGGCCAAATTTGTGCCATTACGTGTACGTTTGTGGTTCTCTAAACATTTTTAACGTTTTCCTAAGCGTGTGTATACCGAGGTTCTTAGTGGTGTAAAAGTAAATTTGTTTCTTGGTAAAAAATACAATGAAAATAACAATGATGATAAAAATGCAGGAACGAATTAAATAAGAATTTACAGGGTGTAGTGCAAGTAGATGGCAATACTCATGACGGTGAAACTAGGTCAAAATTATAGGTAAATGTTCGAGGCATATTTTGAGAAAACTTGTTTTTTAGTGTATATATACATTTTTTTCAACGTTTGACCACATTTTTGGGTGATGCAGTTTCGATGTTGACAATTAGTCTATTCAGACCACAATAACACTTAAAACACAGTACAAATTTTAGTAAAGTTGAACATTTTGTTTTTTAAAAAAATTGTAAAAGCTACAAGAACTCGCCTTCTTGCAAAACACCGTCGACATCTGGTCAGCAGCTTCTCCGGTTTTCATATTTTCAAATGATTCCCTAATACCTGCATCCGTGGTATCCGTCCTCAATGCGTACTCTCTACATTTCCGACTTAAGCCAACCGTACAGGTCCGTAACACCCAATTGAGCCAGTACGTTGGACACTTGGTCCATCTACCACCAGTTCTTCTTCGAGTGGCATTGCTTAGGAGTGCCATTCTGAATATCATAAAAAATCATTTGAATTTAACGGACCAGGTAAGCAAATGGGCTGTCATATACTGCCCACAAACTCCTAACCACGAATTCACACTGAACTGAAACTGAAACTGGAACTGAAAATTCCCCGCACGTTTGAATGTTGCGTCACCTGTCCAAATTATGCGATCAGGGACGACAGGCCCGTGGTACTGTTGAACATACCATTGCCCAAATGCCATCCCCAGATCCATATCACGGAGCAACATCTCCTGGACAGTAGACATTCTTAGTATACATTATCTTCCTAGAGCTTTGAAAACTGTAGTGTTGGATGTTCTAAGTTGATTTGCAGAGCTACGAGCGGTTCTTCTGCTCGGATACCACTGCTCCTGGGAGCGCCGTACGCGATAATCATATCAACGTTACTATTCAGATGTGAACTAGGCATTGTACTACTCAAACGTATTAGACTGCAAGTCTGCACGATGCTGACAATTATTATTTACATCAGCCAGTAGGTAAACGAGGAACATTAACACGAAACAGTCTGTCGTTGAACATTTTCAATGATCAATGGTCTTTTCTATTGCTGCTGTCGTTAAAGCTTTCTTATTGCTGTATAGCTCACAAAGGAAATAAAGATAAGATAAACAGCAATCCGGGAAACATGATCATTCTTCATTAACTAGGAAGAAGTAAACATGAACTTTGTTCATGTCAGCCACACCTCACGGTTTTCTATGCTCTCACTAATTACTTTTCCCATTCCAATTACTTTGCCAAATTGAGAGATAATCGCAGTTCTGACTATACCATTGGAAAGCTGATAAAATGTCACAACTGAGATTCGACAGCTTGCACAATGTTTTTTAACAAAAGTGATCCTCCAAAATTTACGTCGAACTTTTCTTTCGGTCCGAATAGACTTGTCAACATTGAAAGTGCATTACCAAATTTTAACGCTGATCCAAAAAATGTTGTCAGACGTTGAAGAAAAGGGAAAATATCGAGAAAACTAGGTTTTCATTACAAAAAAGATGGTTAATTGAAAAAAAAAAATTAAAACGGCATATGTCTGGAATGAACTGCCATTACACGTACTTCATAATATCCGAAAATCATAAATACTCATGTGAATCAGTAATGTTGTTTTAAAATAATCATTATTTTTGGGTTTTTCGAAAAGAAACAAAGGTTATCCCTAAACTTACATTTTTATGATATCCTAAACGTTTGTATTGTGAGGTTTTTGGGGTGTAAAAAGCGCACATCAACTTTGGTTCTTATTAAAAAAAAATTATATGAAAATAATATACAGGATTATTAAATGCGATTGGATACATAAAATGTTACAAAACGAAAACACGCTCGCGATAAAGTAGACAAATCATTTATTTACTTTAAACAAATGTACTCGTTTTAAGCATCGTTTAATGCCCTTATACACGAATTTTATAGCAAACTAAAAATATATATTTTTGGCCTAATTGGCCCTGCGCAAGTTTTTATTCTCCGATGTCGGATGTTCCAATTAAAAAAGGATAACTTCTCTAGATTTTGTCCAAATCCAACTTTGTTGTATAAACAAGGTTCAGGTTTTTACGGCCTTACAAGTGAGCTAAATAAGGGTGTAATAAAAAACCTCTCAAACCTTTTATTTTATTTCTCCCGTTCCAATTTAAACTGCTCAAAAATGAATGGGAGATACTTGTAATTTTGTATTATTCTTATTATTCTATTAATTTTAATTACGTTAACCGGTATATTTTTGTTAGTTGGATAAAACAAAATAGAAAATACGAACCAAAAACAAAACAAATTTTAATAATTAAAGAAAAAGGGTTTCTTAAGTTATCTTGAAGTCTATTCATTTGGTAAATAAACACCTTATCCTTCATTCTATCTTCCCAACACTTGGTCACAACAGAGGGGGGGTGTCCGGGCGTAAAATGATGGTGTAGCCCAGAGGGGTTGGGAACCTCTCTAAAGGAATAATTCTACAAGAGGAAGCAGGGATTGATCAAAGTTTCATAAAATATCATATAAACTCCTAAGAGGGCACGACTATATCGCAATGGATGTTCTCCCCCACAAACTATTGGCTAAACTTTGAATTCAAAAAATTCAAAATTTATAAGAGAATAACTTCACCAACCTCTATGGAACATCGGCTAACATTGAGCAAATCTCCCGAACCCCAGCTAGTTCAAAGCCATCTTGATATCCAGGGCCGACTTAATTATTCTTAAATCGTAACACTAATAAGGAAGAAGTCAACAAAAACTTACCAAACGTTTTATTTTATTTATTTATTAATTTAAAGATTTGCCTGTGCCCTTATAATTATACAGCCCTGTAATGTTTCCCGTGGGTCAGTGGGGGAAAAAAATCTCCCCTAACCTACCCTGTTTGTTAATTAGCTCTTAGATTAATCGACATTTCATTTAGAAAACAATTTCATCGTCACTAAGTCAAATGTCAAACCTTATCACTGACCGTACGCGTATGATTTACGTTTAATTTAATATTTTGAGTACGATGACCCTATTTTTGCACATTGTGCAAGTTGCGAACCTCAACCGCATCCCATTCATCATCGGAACAAGGCGACATCGGAGGTTAACTGAATCATTTCTTATTGACAAATTGGCTGACATCTCTTGGTTCAGAGTGGTGGAGACAGTGATAAGAGATAATATTGCCGTCCTCATCCTCGCCTCAGATTTATTTCTAATAGGTCAAACGCGCTCAATTTAAATCCATGTTCACGTTGAAATAAAAAAAAACTGCACCGTGTAAACTTAGATTTTAATCTAAACAACGAACATTTTTCTATCAAAAACTCGTATAGCAAACCATAAAGCATAATAATAGGGTTAGACTATGAACAAGAGATTCGAAAACTTCTTTATTTTTCCTCTTATTTATTGAAAATGGTAAAATATTGCTTGGTTCATTAAATAAATCGTCGGTACAAATGTCTATCGACCTACAGCCCATGACATCTATTTCTCCCTTCAGCTCTGGATCCGTTTTCGATGACCCCAAGTGACGAGAACGTTCAAAGGGCTAGGGGGTCACACAAAAAACTACAACTAAATAACTTATCAGCATTAATTGCGTCACTGGACTTGAATTATAACCCGATATTGTCTAGGTGTTCAAGACCAGTTTCAACGGCTTCATCCATGTCGATTTTGTTCAATAGTTGTTGAATCTTTACTTGAACAGGCACTTCGATGGCGTCGACGATGATGTGCCGGATGATGTCCGGTAAAGTTCTCACGAAGAGGCTTATGATCATGTCCACTCCGGTACCTTCCATATCAACCCCTACTTTTCCCACGTTAAGGTCGAGATTCTGTAAGACTGGGTGTTCGCTCACGTCGATTGATTGCCTGACAAAAGCTCTCACTTGAAAATGATCCACCGTGAAGTTGGTCGTGCCCGTCTTGGATAAGTTCTTGTGAAAATTAATCTTCCACCTGCACCTCCCTTTCAAATCCAACGTCGCGAGCCGTATACCCAGATGGATCGTGCCTTTCTCCATGAACAGTGTGACATTGCCTATTTTATGAAAATCCGAAAGTCCTTCCAAAACGAAATTTGATATGTCTATCGTAAACGGATTGTACTTTAGTTTGTAATCACGGACGTGGTACGGGTCGAACCCTTTCGACTTGACGTACCTCCTTCCTTCTAGAATGGCCTGTTCGACCAGAGTAGAAGAACGGTTCAAGGACAGACTTTCTCTGAACGGTTTCGTTCTGTCGTTTATGTCCGACAACACTTTCTCGTTGATCTGTTGCAGGATGAAAGGTTTGACTCCCTCGAGCAAAATCGATGCCGAAGAGCTCATGATCCGTTTCAACAGAGTTGCGACCAAGCCAGGAGATTTAAAGTCGACAATCGCCTCGGTGAAAGACACGTCGAGGTTCGAATCAGTCGTGTAGACCTCTCCGGTGTCTCGAAAAGCAAATTCAGCTGTGCTAGACGCATCCACCTCAAGAAGGGTGGCGTTGAACTCTCCTCCGACTTTCGTAAACCAGTAGTTAGCAGAATAATTGCCTGTAATTACTAATCGGTTAACGTACACTGCAACGTAAATCTGAAACGGAAATAGTTCTATTTACTTTCTAAGAATAAAATAGTTTCATCTCAAATCTGATTCTGAAAAAATTCTTTTTAATGTGTATTTGACGTATCAAAACTAGAATTTCTTATAACAGAACTAGGAGAAACATGTTTGTTAACTTTGGACAAATTATCAGGCGAGGATTTTTTTTAAACATATCACGTGTATGACATAACAATGATAAAATATTAACACTAAAAGTCCTATCGTCGTGGGATGATTTGAAATTTCAATTTACTGCTGATTTAAGAAAACATTTCCCGATACAGTCGTTAACGTGATAAAATCTAATTGATAGCACCATAAAACATACAATCGTACCGACTGCACATAACCGGCTGATCGAATAGGCTATAAACCGTCGAATAGCACTGCTGATGTCTTTTAAAGGGTACGATTAAATTAAGGAGCATGAACGGACAGAAACAAATAAAAACCCGAAGATTTTATATGAATAATAATCACAATTGCATTACCTGCATTTTGTCGATATTTGTGTTTATATGGTCAATTGTGACGTTCTTGAGGCCGTTCACCATGAGATTTGTAAATAATATAGGCGTTGTCCCGACGTATTTGCTCATGCTCGGGACGGGCAGAGGATCCGGGATGTCCGAAGCGGGCAACACAACCGTACCCCGTTTTCTGTAGTGGACGATCACTTCACGGATCCTAGCAGACAGCCTTTGGTCTTCTGCTGGTAGAAACTTGTCCTCAGCAGCTGTAATTGATAAGAATTTACAATTTGAAACATATCCCGTTTAAAATATAAAACAAGTCTTCTATTGGGTATGACTATGTAAGCTTACTACTTGATCCTAGAAGCCAACTTGACAGACAGATACTTTAAAAACAACATCTCTATCAGCCGGCTATGGCACCGATTCAATATATCCCAAGGAAATATCTTAGGACGCATCTCCTTCTTAGATTCTATACTTTGACAAACAGCTTACATGGTACTGGATTCAGAAATGTTACAGCGTTTTAGACATCATCTAACGTTCTTGAGAGAAATGAGTACTGCTCCGGCGTATTTCTGCAGACATGACACTCGGGGTTGCTCTGTAAGATAAGAGAGTCCTTAACCGACAGACATTTTCAAGTGGCCCAATCTCACCCATCGGCACTCCTAAGAAGTACCTTAAGAACGATTCTCTAGACACTATAACCACAGACATTTCCATCCTTTCCTGGATAGGTCTGCCATTCTTTGCTTTCATAAAGATCCCGTTTCTCAACCAGATGTCACTCTCACCCTTCGCAGGATAACATGGCATACAATAAAACAAATTTAGTCAGCAAGCTTTGAGCTATTGATAAACGACTTACACGAAGCCGGAAGTTTTCAACAGACGATTCAACAGATTCAGACTTCTTAAAGCACTGTTTGACAGTCGATCAAAACTGACTCTGCACAACGGACATTCGGTATCGCTCTTTGTGTTGAATCAAATATATCTCCAACTGGACTCTGGATATCTGCAACTACCCTACCCAAAATTTTGTCCATTTTTAACATAAACAATGGCCTTAATATCTAATATGTCCTTGAAGTAGAGAAAAATCGCTACAAGAAATTACACAATTATACTGTCACTCATGTCAGACACCGTTCATCTCGCCCCTTTGATAAAATCCTTCCTGATGATTGAAGCGTAAATGTCCAATCATTTTCGCACTTTCTTCGTACTACTCTAACCCAGATGGAATAATGATAACAGTTTTTTCATTAGCATAAAAAGTCAATGTTGATTGGGATGGTTGAAGGGTTCAAGTTTCGCCAGATCGCGTTTCGGCTTCGCCCAATGTCTTCCATTTACTCACTGGATATGGCGTGATTCTAGCCGGAGTAGATGGAATAAACATGTCAAAAACAACTCTCGCAGCACGTTCCGTTACTGTCGAACATTAAACTTTTCTGTTGAAGGAATTAATTATCTCCCCTTGAAAAAATCCATCACGCGCCAAACCAGTTCGCTCTCTGCTTGGCCATTTATAAAAGGGGTTCGATAATAACAGGTGATTCTGAGGCGGATTCTCCCTGATATATATAGTGCCATGGAATTAATCCCTTAGTGTCCTCTCAACCGGCCGGATTGCCATCAGATAATCGTAAATGATGTTCTTATTTCTGACATCTAATCTCAAAGAAACGCAAAGATATTATCTCTTTGAAAGTGGTCAGCATTAAATTTTAAAAAAAGCCTCTTCAGGGTTAGTTTTTGATTTATTTTCCTAAACCATGCGCCTTTTTTTAAATCTAACTATTCAACAGTATTTTCAAGGTATATTTAAATTTATCTAATTTCTATAAAGGGAGATTATGACTCTTCTATCCATCATATTTTTTCTTTCGACTAGTTGCGAACTTAGGGAATGTGTTGTAAAATTGGCAGGAGCCTGCGCGCGAGGGAGAAAACGAATTTCATCACTAGTTCATTTCTGTGTACATCATTCCAATTCAGCAAAATAAAAATCTACGATGTACAAACAAATTAAAACCCTCGTTCACTGTCATTTACGCAAGAGCCGTTTAAAAAGTTATAAAATCAGCGAAAAATAGCATAAACTGATCAAAATTATCACACAATTTTTTCAATGACCCAAAATAAAAATTTAACCCATCATAGCCTTATACTCAGAACTTTCCGATAGAACAATAATTTATCAGTGCGAAAGGCTTAAAAAAATCAGTTATGATGTACTTCATACAGGGCTTGAATAACTAAAGAAGGCACGATATATCAAACTTATTTACTTACCGAAAGCACCCCAAATTGGGCAGAGGAGAACGAAGCTGAGTGTTAGCAGCATGCCAGTATTTCAGTATTTACTACTGGAGTCTAAAAATTTTGCTAATCTGACTTTTCCATTTGTACAACGATACGATGTTCATAACTGGCTTATCTAGGCCGTCTGTAGGATTATAAATTGACAATCTTAAGCAAACCGTACTATCCATTCTTCCGGTCAGCGCGCAATTATAAGATAAAGTCATGAATTTAAGGACCAGGGTAATCTAATAATAAATACTAGGTACAAACGTGGCTAGAACAAAGAAAGTATTAATGAAATCATAACTGTAAGTGTTAAAACAACGATTTGACTTCTGGGGAAAAAAAATAGTTGTTTTTAGGTGATGGAAGCTTGTGCAGCTATGAAACCCGGACCAACGTCCAATTCATCTACAGGATCCTAAGAGGAATTTGAATTATAAAGATTAGATGAAGGTTGGACCATTCGGTCAAACCTCAAATTCGATGTTGCATGTCTTAAATGTTGATGTAAATTATCTGGCAGAGTACGTTTTGATCGTTGCTCAGCAGTCCGAACAGTCCAGCGGATTACAATACCTGATGGGCAAAGAAAAATGTGGTGGTTATCCTTTGAAAGTAACACATTTCTACCGCTTGAACCACTGTTTCTGGTTGAGATGACGGAATCTTTATGAGATCAACGAATGGCGATATGATCCGCGTAGGAATGACTGCGGTGTATAGTGTGTTAAGGATGGGTACTAAAATAATTACTTGGGGTACCTTTGGGTGCGATAGCCGGCTGATAACTTGATGGTCTCTGTTAAGTAAGGACTCTCTTAAGCTGTCAGAGCTTCCGTATCCTACACGATCGAAGAATTACTTCACATCTGAAGGAATACGCCGGAGCAGCACTCCTTTCCCTAAAGAACGTTAGCTATGATCTCTACATAGTGATAGCACTGTTGAATAGTAGGTTCCATGTATATCGCTGCAATGGTTATCCTTTTTAGGGTGAATATGGCATGTTTTAACGTTTCAAGGGATGTGACATAGGTTTTCAGGTCTCTGGTTGAAGCGAATAGATGAGCGCAAAAGATGGGAAAATCATCTGGGAAAAGTTAGGAATGTTTGCAATGAATAGTGCGTAGAGGAGGGGTACTAATATATTTGCAGAGGAACTGGGCGATATCTAGTTGATATACTTCAAAGTCAATTAAATAAGTGCTCTCTTAAGCTTTCAGAGCAGCCCGAGGTGAATACATCTAGGAATGTACTGCATCGTCACTCCTATGACAACAATGGTATCAATGATGTCTAGCACTGCTGAATATTCCATGTAAGTAATTTGCCAAAGTATAGAGCAAGGTAACTACAACTATAGTTGCTGGGATACTGAGTAGTAATGGAATCAGTGATTATACTTCGGAGGGTGAAGTGACACGGAATATGCCATGGGTTTCTGGTTCTGATGAAAGCAAAGGATAATGAACTCATCCGTCTAGGTTTTAAGGATAGTTTCAGAATGGATAGTTGTTTAGTGTGTTGAAGATCGGTCGTAAGATAATCGTTGGTGTACTTCAGTTAAAAACACCAGTGGATAAGGCAGGGATACCCGCGACCGTCAACGAAAGCGTGGTACTACATCTCTCACATCAACGACCCCAGTGATGTGCTTCTGCATATGTGCAATAGCATAACAATAAAGAGGATCTACTAATTGCCGTTCTCAAGTAGTATCCAAATAAGTTGCAATCCTCTCCCCTTCATTCTCACTTCTGAGGTCCCTTAAAGTTAATGCCGCTCATCTTTTTTGTTGTTACATTAATGATGTACCGATATCCATGAATTACTGATCTCATCAACTTTATGCGGGTGACTCTTAAATTTACCTTACCTTTCTAGGATATAGACTCAATTATCTCCTGCCAGCAGAGTATGAACTTTAACAATGGAAAGGCCCAGGCTATTGTGTTGGTTCCAGTTTCCTTCTCCAATCCTTACCGTTAACAATTAACAATCGCCCTACTTCCTCCTATCCGACCATCAAGAACATTGAGATTGTCCGGGAAGGCATCTCACAGATTTCCCGACGCTGCTTTTCCAACATCCACCTAAACTGCAAGTTTCCTCCCTTATTCTCCTCAACTTCGATTTGATGTATTGTGAACTGGAAGGCTTGAGCATAACAACTAATGAACAGTTTTGTATGTTTTGTCATCGGCTCCTCTAGGATCCCATGTGATCTGTACTCCGACTTGAAGTGGTCATACCTATCCTGTCTCCTTCCTCTGTAATAAATCTTATATGATCTCATATTCAGATCCCCTGTGCCTCCTGTCAACCCCTATCCTCTAAACGAAGACTATGATCAGTTCTTACTCCTCTAAATTGTGGAATTCCATTTCTAACTCTATCAGACATGAATGTAAACTAATGTACAAGGCCAAGAGGGAGGGGGGAAATACTCTATCAGAGAGCCCCTTTACACCTCGTACAACTTGGCAGCGAATTATTCTTAACTGTCCCTTTTCAGTAAACAAAAAGTTTTGTACAGACTTCTCAGGCCTGAATCCTTGCAAATTACGCTATAATCATAAGTCGATTTTAAGCCCCAGAATAATATTTTAAATTTTATTTCATTTACCTCGTGACCATGCAGAAGCGCTATGTTCAATGTATAATTTCCCTGCATCATCTTCTGAATTGGACAGCACTGGCAAGGGAAAGGATGGGGCAATTTCCTTTTACAATTCCAGCCGCGTCAGGGGTTACGCGTCAGCAGCACCCACAATAATTGTATACAGTACGAATCAAGTACTTTGTGTTCAAAAACGATGAAAAAATCATAGACATATTGAAATAAGGCTAAGTTTTAGTTTTGCTTTGTCAGAATTTAATCGAGACGTTGCAATTGATAATAACGTTAGAGATTAAAAGAGATCTTATGAAACCGACCAATAAAAAGAAGAGCAACAAGTCCCCTCAAGGAATTAAATGTCCTTCCTCCGCTCAACTCATAATGCACACTGTCTTATAAATAATTCCTGTCAATAAATTTAATAGTTCACTTATTATATTACATTCTTCATTTAATCATCAGATGGAAATTTCCAGTTTTTCTAATTTTAAAGGCCGTTGGGTTGAAGGTTTGTTTTCTTTTTTAAACGTATAATCTTACCAACAATGTCGACTTAGTAATTTATTAGTAAGAAAATATTTCAAACGTCAACATCGTCAATTTCATAGGAGTGATGGGCTTTTTAATTACGCTCCCACAAATAGGACAAGAGAAAACAAATCATTTACATGAATATGTAATAAAGACAAGAAGTGGTAAACAAACGGAGAAGTGCGCAATTTGATGGAACTTCTTTCTTTCATACCGCCCCGTCTCTTCCGCTAAACCAGGTGTATCATTTGGCGTGTTCTAAATACTACTAAACGAATTTGTGATAAAATTGAATGATATAAAATGAAGAATTGGCCAAATTTGTTGATCATTTTTGGGTTTTGAAATGAAAAATAGCCTATTTTTGCCGATTTGCGCTTCCATTATCGCAGAATCGCACGACATCGCTTCCAGCTTCATTTATATATGGCTCACAGTTTAAACAGGTCGCACACTGGCCCATTAAAAGTCAATGACAGTTTTTTTTTCTCTGCGATTTTAGCTTCTACTTGCGCACAATTGCTCTGGATCACTCACAGTTTAAAGAGGTCGCACACTAATCCATGAAAAGTCAATGACAGTTTTTTTTCTCTGCGATTTTAGCTTCTACTTGCGCACAATTGCTCTGGATCCACTCACAGTTTAAACAGGTCGCACACTAATCCACGAAAAGTCAATGACAGTTTTTTTCTCTGCGATTTTAGCTTCTACTTGCACACAATCGCCCTGGATCGCTCACAGTTTAAAGAGGTCGCACACTAATTCTTTGTGATTTCAGCTTCCACTCGGATGAGATCGCATCGCATCACCCTTTAATATTGGCCACGAAAAAGGACCATCTCGAGAGAGAAAATCCATGGTTTTAGAAAATTATTACATCAAAATTCCGGAATCATGACAATTTCAGGTATTTTAATTGTTTAAAAAAAAAAAAAAAAAAAAGATAAAATTTCGTTTGACTCCTTTTCCAAACGTCCGATCCAATTGATCGCATATCATTTACTATGAACATTTGTTTGATTTCGTATATTTAAAATCGTTTCGTTGTTTAACAAGAATTCTGCATTCGATAATTATCTTTGTTGTAAAGCAGTTATTAGTTGCCAAAGTAGTATGGACTGTGCCGTCTGTGCCCCGTCCGCTCAAAAACGCATTTAAGTGGCGGGCACACCTCGGACTTAGTAATTATTCACTGTTCGGTCCTTAGACCGTTCTGGAAATTTCAGAATTAACACTCGCATTTTTCCCCATGGCTATTAGCCAATTTTCTACGGATCGGCATACCAAGGAAATTACCCGGCGACGCAAGATGAACGATGCCAAAGACGATTTCCCTTAATAAAACAATTTAAAAAATCTTCGCAAATTAAAACCACTTATATTCTCTTTTGTCATAGGATTGTCATTTTTCTGAAGAACGTTTGGATTATTCTCCGACTTTTCCTTGTCCATCCCACCTGCGTATCTAAAATAACTTTGCTACAATTAACCTCTTAAATTTTTCAAACTTTTTTTTTAAATTATAAAGAAGACTTTCTAAGTTCAAGACAAAATACAATTATTTTTATATGCCTAGGTTTTATAATGTAAAATGGCTAAGGATATAAATTCACAGTTAAGAGATAGAGAAAGATTTCAATCATCGGGAAATAAGAGGTGGAAAGAATCTTGTAAAACTACCGCGACAAGCTGGATGGGAATATCAAGAACGTATAAATAACGAAAATATTTCGTGTTACGATGTGGAAATTGTTTGAATTCTTCCCAAAGCTTATTTACATATGTCGTTTCCCTTAAACCAGAGCATAGCAGACTCGTCCGTTCAAAAGAGATCAAATCTTCCCAGGATTCTCGATTCTTTTTTTTATGTGTAGAGATTTGGCATTTCCGCCAGTTTGATTTTTTTAACGTATAAAATAACCTATACGGAATTCCATTATAATCAAACGCTCATCTTTTCAGCAAATTTTAATCCTTTTCATAAGACATGTGCAATTAATTGAAGGCATGCTGAACTGTTGAGATTTCTTCAAGTGTCTGCGAGACGATGTACTTGTATTTCGGTCGTTCCAGATCATTTTGGTCTGCCTCCAAAACACTAAAGACGGCATGAAGCCGAAACGCGTTTGACTCACACGAAATCCATTTTTATAACTTAAATATTGAATTAAACTCATCAAATCTGATATCATCATGGTAAAACTTCTCGTTATTTGATATGGCGTTATATGATGATTAATTGGCTTTTTCACTTACAACAGAAAGCCGAGACATATCAGCTGTGTAAACCTGGTAAAGTGTGCGACTCAAAACGCCACCTTGATGTACACCACCAAGATTCTAATCGCACGGGATGCCTCGCAGTGAGAACAGGTCGCACTTCGTGCCTTTCCATGTTAAGTAAATGACAGCTTAAAAATTTAATTTACTTTCTTGCTTACATGAGAAAGACGGGACATGTCAGCTAAAATGAGCATTAATTTAATTAATTTTAAATTAAATTATTTAATAATTTTAATAATTAATTTATTATTTTTCATTAATTTTTTAAATTAGCATTAATTTAAAATGAGCATTAAAACAATTTTTCGTGAAAATAAAAAAAAATCCAAATGCTAACAACAATTTTTATTGAAAATTACAAAAGTGATACCTTTACAATGACTTTACTGATCAACGAGAAACTTTCCAGATATTTAGCACGAAATTTACGTTGCACAGGCGCCAGTAGAAAAATCAGGACAAGAGAAATAAAATAAAACAGTATTGGCAGTATGGTAAAGTTGACAGCTTTTATTTATACACAAATTTATAATTAACGTCCTAACGATGACATATGCAGCCTCTTGTAGTCAACTTTTCGAAAAGGTCCAACGACCGGAGCTGCTGGCGAAACTCCTCGTATCCTCTGCTATCGCGTTTTTTCCATTGGATGCGAGCACGCTCAGCTCCACTAAGCAAGGCTGCGATATGGCTTCGTAACTTTCTAGTGGCTTATCTTGTCCCACCTCTTCCTTCCAGCTTACCTATCAACAAAATCAATCGCTCTTCTCACTCTGAAGACTAGTAAGACAAAGTACCTGCGTCTAAATTTATTATGCTGAAGCACATCTCATGGTCATTGAAGGTCGCAGGGCCAGTGACAACCTTGTCACACAGCCATCTCAACCTACGAAGCTAAACTTTTACACAGGTGTCGCGTAAGCTTCCCTCTAGTAGGTACTCTTGGTTGTGAATGGTGTACTTAATTGCCGAGGAAGGTCCATAGCGGTTCTAACGGGCTGCATATTTCCACAACCACCATTTTCCATTTTTCACGCAGCATTAGAGTTTCTTCCGATTGTTTCAGTGTTTGAGAGTAGGATTCGTCGTTAGTTGGTACTGGGTGCCCGAGAGCGGGCAGACGTGACATGTTGATTTCATTCTTATTTTTCTCACTCGTAAAGATGAAAATAGCAAAGTTTGATGGCTTACCCAGAAGGTAAACAAATATTTATAAAAAATCCAGCTTTCCAACGATTCTACTAATAACGTTGGATTTGGATAAAATTCGGAGGAGTCATGAGTTTTTAATTGCAAGCTGGACTTTTGAAAGAAAAAATTGCCATCACAAAAATGTATACTTTCTGATATTAAAACGAAAGTACAGTATTAAAACTAATCCGAATTGATGTTTACACACAAAAAGTATTATTATTATTTTTTGCCTACTTTACTAATAGCATCTTTTGGTTTTGCAACTTTTCATATATTTGAACTTGCTCTTAACACATTTTTGTACGATCCTGCATATTATTTTCTCTTATCCTAAGTTCAACAAAGCACAAAAAAAAGGTAGGAAAACAATATTTAGCAATATTAAGCAAATTACGTAAATTAAATTTTTCTAGGCACCTAGATGCAATTGGCAAAAAGTTTTTAATATATTTTTTATGAAAAATATTACGTCATCTTTGTCAGTACCTACAGTGTAAATAGCCCAAATTAGCGTTAGTCAAAACAGTCAAAAGTTTGCATTGATGTAAAACCGTTCTTACAAATAGGTATTTTCGTATATTTATTTATTATTTTTTATTTGTCAGTAATAACTAAGGTCCTACTCTCAGTTGCGTATGTTTATACGAATTTTCGTTTCTTTTTTTATTTAGTACAACGCATTATTACATTATTACAGTATATTCGGAATGCAACTAGGCATCTTCATTAACTTAGGATTATACATGTATTTAAAAAAACAATAAATAAAAGACAAAACAAAAAATAGGCCAATTAGAAAGAAAACACCAAGTTCCTTCGTCGTTCTTTCGAGGAATAAGTCCTCCTTAATCAGGACTTTGAAACTTTAATTAATAATTTATTCCTAGAAAGCCAGACGGAGGAATTGTTTCCTTTCTAATTGGCCACCCCCCCCCCCGATTGTTTTTTTTTCTTTTTCCTTTTTTTTAATTTTATAATCTTAAGTTAAATTTGTATTCATTTTTTTAATTAATTAAAGTGATTGAGATATAGATGTCCAATTGGGAAGCCAAGGAAAAATGTTTAAAGTTAATACTTCTCATATGAAAATTATTTAATGGAGTTTTATCTGGTGGAGTATTTAAACTAATTTTAAAATAAATTCATCCCTTGGCAAATTAAATTCACTATATTGGAAAACAAATTCATCCTTTTGGCAATCAAATTCACTCACCTTTTTGCTAATCAAATTTGCACTTTTGCGAATTAAATTCATCCTTTTGGTAATCAAATTTCACCCTTTTGCAAATTAAACACATCCATTTGCAAATAAAATTCTACCCTTTGCTAATCAAATACTCTTTTTTGCGAATTAAATTAAACCTTTTGCTAATCAAATTTATCTTTTTTTAATCCAATTTACTTTTCAAATCAAAATGCATTTTCCTAATAAATAAATTCACCTTTTTTTCCCAGACTAGAATTATCAAAAATAAATTTAATCGTTTGCTAACCAAATTCAACAATTTGCAAATCAAATATTTCTGCATCTATATTCCATTCGTTTAAGCATCATATAATGTTAATGTATTAGTATGAAATACGTTTTTCTTTTCTAAGGGGTTTTTAAGTTTAAAAAGGTGAATTTGATTAGCAAAAGGGTGAATTTCATTATCAAATGAATGAATTTGATTTGCAAAAGGTTGAATTTCATTATGAAATGAATGAATTTGATTTGCAAAAAGGTGATTTTGATTAGCAAATGAATGAATTTGATTTGCAAAAGAGTGATTTTGATTGGCTAAAGGGTGAATTTCATTATGAAATGAATGAATTTGATTTGCAAACGGGGGATTTTGATTAGCTAAAGGGTGAATTTCATTAAGAAATGAATGAATTTGATTAGCTAAAGGGTGAATTTCATTATCAAATGAATGAATTTTATTTGCAAAAGGTTGAATTACATTTGTTATGTTATAATTACAAAAAGTGTTAACATCATTTGATGGATTTTTGATATGCAAAAATGTAGACATACTTGATTTGCAAAAAGGTGAATTAATAATTTATTCCTAGAAAGCCAAGCGGAGGAATTGCTTCCTTTCTAATTGGACTCATCCCCGATTGTTTTTGTTTTTTAAATATAATCCAAAGATGAAAATTTTTATTACGTGTTTTAATTATCTAGATTGCGGTTTTGTTGTCAAGTTGTGGAGCCACGGATAAAGATCTAAAATAAATACTTGTTAACCGGAAATTATTTAATGGATTTTTTCCTGGTGGCGTATTTAAACAATTTTTATTGCTATTCAATTATCCCTGGTAGAGAGTGAAACGATTAGCAGTTGACGGTAGTGGGTGAAAATAGTATATAAGTTCACAGAAGGTGTAATCAACAAATACTGAAGAAAAAAATCTTTGGATTTATATAATTTTTAATATGCCGCGTTATTTATAAGCCGTCGGGGCTTACCTCGCCACTATAATTTACGGACGGAATAATAAATTACCGGTCACTTTCCTTTATTCCTCTGCCTGTGAAGTGTGAATAAAAGCGATATTAATAAGACGTCGATCGATCATCGGTTCCAAAACACTTTATTTTTATGAGTGGTTTATTCATGATCTGTCGCGAAGGGATTTTTTATCTCCTTAACCATCCACCCGGTGCAATGAGTAATGATTTTTTCCCGACATCCCGGATCGTGTGATTCACCGATGGTGATTTAAAATGGAAGCTGATGGGGTTATGAATCTTCCCTTGCCCACGCGTTGACTACATTTGGTCCTGTTGTGTTCATCAATCAACGTTAAGCGACAATCTTTTCCTTCTCATTAACAAAACAAATGGTTTATTTATCTTTTTTTACTCAGAAAAAAAGTTTTAGATTTTATTAATTTCACCGTATAAATTGCTTGAAGTAACTTTTGTACGGAAGTCGCCCAATTCGGGATGCTTAAGAAGTTACAAATGTTCTCAATGTTTCCGTAACAAAACGCCAGGGTAATTTACACTTTAATAAAACTGATCCACATAAACCGAACACAGAATTTTGAGCCTTTGGGCATCAACCCAAGTAATGCGTTTTGAGTCAATTGTAAATTAAATTCACTCTTCGGCAATCAAATTGATCATTTTGATAATCAAATTCACCCTTTTGTTAATCAAATTCGCCCTTTTGCATTTTCTGATCAAACCTGCTTTCTTCAGCTAACAGTTTAAATGTCCAAGCTTATTATAACTATGTGGAAAATATGTAATGCTTTGAAAATAAACACAATATTTTATATATTAATATTCTCATTATACATATAACTTATTTCAATTAGTATTCTAACAACAATTAATATTATTGTCAACATTTCTGTTTCAAATTTCAACTTTTCCAAATCACATTAATTCATCTTTTTTCAAATTAAATTCAATCTTTTGCTAATTAAATTCATCTTTTTTCCAAATTAAATTCAATCTTTTGCTAATCAAATCCATCTTTTTTCAAATTAAATTCAATCTTTTGCTAACCAAATTCATTTTTTTTTTAAATTAAATTCAATCTTTTACTAATCAAATTCGTCTTTTTTCAAATTAAATTCAATCTTTTGCTAATCAAATTCAGCATTTTCCAAATCAATTATTTTTGCATCAATATTATATTTTAAATTCACTAGTTTTTGTGGTCCGCTTGACCAACTAATATAATTCAATTAATTAAGGTTTTTAGTTATCATGACCTCAGGATAGCTCAAGTGATAGAGCAACAGCATATCTGGCCGAAGATCGTGGGTTCGAATCCTGCTCGTGACACGACTTTTTTATCTCAACTAAAAACCTTAATTTATTGTATTATATTTTAAATTGATTTAAATAAGTTGATTAGCAAAAGGGTAAATTTAATTTGCAAAACATTGATTTTAATTTGTAAAAGGGGAATTTGATTATCAAAAGGGTAAATTTGATTTTCAAATGGATTAACTTAATTTGCAAAAAAGATCAATTTGCTTGGAAAAAATAAGGTGACATCAAAAAGATTGATTTAATTTGAAAACATTGAATTGATTACCGAAGGATAACAACATTGTTAATTGCTGTGAGAATGTTAATTCATTAGCAAAACATAAGTTGATAAGCTAAATGGTGAATTTAATTTACAAAAGGTTGAATTTGATTGGCAAAAGGGTAAATCTGATTATCAAAAGGGCAAATTTGATTGGTAAATGAATTAATTTAATTTGATTAAGGGTGAACTTGATTACAAAAGTGTGAATTTAATTTGTTATGTTAGGTTAATAAAAAAAAAACAATATTTTTTCATGGCAGGTGTATTTAAACGCTTCATCTTTTCACCATCCATCATTTTTTAAACAAATCATTACAAAAGTAGATAATGTTAGAAATTTTTTCTTCCTCATTTGATACCATGTAAACATGTTAGAATCTGACACATCCCCGTTGTAATTATGATTAGATAGCTGGTACGCTCATTAATCTTAATGCAAAAGTCATGCAGGTATTATTTGCCTCTCAGTCTATGTTAAAAATTGAAAATTACCACTACCATCATAATCTCAGAATAACTAATATGTAGTTATTACTCACCATTTGAGGATTGGAAAAAACAACTTGCAGATTGCAAATTACAGTAATTCAAAAGGTGGAATGGTCTATTTATGCGTCTTATCTGCATTTTGGTATACACAGTAAGGTGAAATTAGCGTTGTTTTTTTCCTTAAGAACTTATAAATGAGGCACCGTTCACCGAGCTTTAAAAATATTAATAAAAAGATACCAAAGGCAGTTAAGTAGAAAGAAAAAAATTGTAGCGAATCCGATAATCTCAAGCAGATTTACCTGTTAGGCAATCCCTATCAACTGTGAAGTATGTATTACATAAGTAGGAGTTTGAACTCATATGAGGAAAACTAAAATAGAAAGGAATACGAAAGTTTATAATTTGCAGAATGTACTTGTACTTAAACACATTTGAAACTTTTATGCTATTAACTCACAATAATACAAACTTTCTATTCTTGAAATATTGACAAAGAGTTAATTCTTTGATAATTTTAGCAGAAAAATTGTTCTAACAATGTGGTAAAATAATTTTGATCCCCTGTTTTCACAAAAATAAAAAGTTTTATAATAAATAATTCATGATCACACAATAAAAAGAAGTAAAAGAAATGATTAGTTAATCCAATAGGACTCAAAAATTATATTTCAAACCAACAACTTCAAGTTTGAGATTTTTGTCGCAGCCTGCAAAAATGGCCAAATCACATGCTTAATTTATATGACCAGTTTGGAATTTGGATGAATGATTTCAAACCTTTTTATTTAACTAGGTTTATTTACCTTTAACATAATTTTAGATGCAATTGTTCGAAAAAAAAAAAATTGTGACTAAAAATAAGGTGGCACCAAGATGTTGGGTCAGGACGTACGTGGTTAGATCAGAGCGGTTAATTTTTATATTAATTAAAGCTTCTAAGTTCATATGAATTTGATTTATTTATCTTGCTACAGATTATTCTAATTAAATTCACACTTTTTGCAAATCAAATTCACTTTTTGGCAAATTAAATTCAATCTTTTGTTGGTCAAACTTACTTTTTTATAAATCAAATTCACTCTTTTGCTAATTTAATTCACCTTTTGGCAAATTAAATTCAATCTTTTGCTGATCAAATTCACTCTTTTGCTAATTTAATTCACCTTTTGGCAAATTAAATTCAATCTTTTGCTTATCAAATTTACTCTTTTATAAATCAAATTCCCTCTTTTGCTATTTTAATTCACCTTTTGGCAAATTAAATTCAATCTTTTGCTGATCAAATTTTCTCTTTTATAAATCAAATTCACTCTTTTGCTAATTTAATTCACCTTTTAGCAAATTAAATTCAATCTTTTGCTGATCAAATTTACTCTTTTATAAATCAAATTCACTCTTTTGCTAATTTAATTCACCTTTTGGCAAATTAAATTCCTATCCTATCACTAATGATTTAATTTGCAAAAGGTAATTTTGATTTAAACATTTAAATATCGAGAACAAGAATGAACAAAGATATATTTCACTAAATGGATACTTCACTAAAATTGATTCAACTTTTAAATAACGTAATAAAACAAAGAAATAAAACAACAAAAGCAATTTTAGGGAAACATATTTATTTAATACGATATTCATGAAATAGTATACACTAGTACAAGTACTTTTAGTGTATCTTTTCAGCAACTTATACCCCTAATTCCCATCCTTTCATAGAGATTTTCTAAGAGTCCACATTTTTACAAAATATTTTGACATGAACACTACTGGAAAGTGATATAAGACAGTGAACACAGATTCAATTTACTTTAACATCACGATTAATGTGAGTATACACACAACCTCATCTACATCACTACTTTCTTCATTGGTTTTTGCCGTTCATCAGGTGAAAATATGAATTGTTCAGTAACTGAATGTATCATGTTATTCCAGTTTTACATCCTTTCTGATCTCATACCACTTCAAAATTCATTCTTGACTTAAATAAAACAAGTTAATTTTTATTAATGCTGGTGAATCGACAGAAAGTAAGTAGAATTTAGGATCTGAATTTAACAGATGAAATTCAAGCTATTGCCAAATCAGTTTCCGATTTTACTCATGAATCTGTCCCTCTATCGGGGATCACTCAGAAGTAGCATATTCTAGTGTTGAGTGACAATGCACAACCTAGGATGTCTTCATTATGACAAAACTTTCTGAATATTTAGAGCTCCAAAATCATTTGAATATTTTGCTCGCCCATGCAGTAGGCCAACGAATCTTTACGCCTAGAGGCCAAATTTTTGTAAAGGAAAAATTTCAAAATGTACAATTAAAAATCTAAAATAATAACACGTGCAAACCTTAACTGGCCGTGTTTAACTCAAAATAAATTACAAAAAAATCATTTTCGCTAATGTAATGCAAAAATTGGTCAACTTTAGATTTTTTAAAAAGTAGCCATTAAAAAAATTGTAATATAAACTTTAACAAAGTTCACAAATAAATTTAATAAATGTGAATTATTTTGATATACTTCCCATGGGGTCTGTCGTTAAAGATGGTTCTGGTTTGTCTGTACTAGCTGGTTTGTTTGGTATTTCACTTTCTTCATTGATACCACTACTCAGTAGACCCCATGGAGAACTCGCAACGATAATTGTATTTTATGTTCATTTAGGAAAATCCGAATCTCAAACTTGCCGAATTTTATTGATAACGAAATCTAAACTACTGGGCCATAGTTTTTTTTTTTTTTTTTAATGACATTTTACAATTGTCAGAAACGATATTATTTTATGACCGAGGTCTACCAAAGATGACGAAATGCTGAATCGCAACAGACCAGCCCAGCAAGAATAGTCAGAACAAAATAATCAAAACAATTATTATTAATATTAATAAACAAAATTAAACAAGCTATGAGGTAATATTTGTTGGAATCACTCATTCTCAGTGCGCCATATTCTCCTATAATTGAAACCCACTATCTTAGCAAACGTTTTATTTCAAATAGAAATTGGAAAGCTTTTTCCTGAGTACAATTTATTTATAAACAAAAAACACATAGAATTTAAACTGTATAACAAATTAATTTATTCAATTTGCCGTTCACTTGAAGAAAAAACGTTATTAACAAATAACAAGATAAACCGAAAAGGAAAGTTTCATACATCAGGCAAATTGTTTGACGATTGAATTATATTCAACATGAATAATTATTTTCTATAAAATAAAACCAAATAAATAAACTTTAAAAAAAAAACTAGACAAATAGTAACCTCAATGACAGGTATTTATCACTATAATCATTAAGAAATACTTCATCTAGAAAATAAGAACATTCCATGTTCAGTATCTCAAAATTCACTTTACCTGTAATTAAAATAAAAATTACATCAAAAAGTATGTGGATGACATAAACACTGTACAAATGTTGTGATCACAATATGAATTACAGGCAACAAAATGTTTTTGAGGAATTTTTTTTTATTCACAAGATAAAATTTTGAAACTTTTCTGAAAATAAAAATAAAATAAAAACCTTTCAAACAATTCTGCTGTAAAACATTTATTTATAACGAAGTATAATAAAGGATAAAACCATACACGAGAAATAAATATATTTATGCCGTTGACTGCTTTCTTCATGTAAGTCTTTTACTTTTAGTCTATCGAATATGACATGACTATGTATTTTCTCAACAACATTCTTTATTATTATCACATTACATCTAAACTTAAATGTATGTCGTTATAATCCAAAAAAGAGTTTTACCACTCATAAACATAATTCAAACAAGAATTACAAACAATTATAATTAATAACGGACAATTTGATGTTATCTAGCTCCAGGTGGGGGGCGACGAAAGTAGATCACAATTCCCAAAATGCCAACGAGCATTGAAACCAAATAGAGATCCCAGTATGCTTTTAAATAGAAATGGAAACTAAAGGAAAAAAGCCAACTACTCCAACTGGTCTGAAACAAAAATACATAAATAGAAATATAACATTTAATAATTTTTTTTTTCCAGCTAGCAGCCATGACTATTGCTGGCACCTTGCATTTCATCCACCTCATGCTTTTTTATTAACAAAATTATGCTCTCTAATTCGAGGGGCCTGGCAATCTTACATATTTTATGATCTCCTGAGACTCTATCATCATTTTTAATTAGACCTTCCACACGTCGTGGGAAGCCTCTGCAATTAAGGTTCACATGTATATATATCGTGGCCTAACCAAAGTTTAGCATGTCTCAGGGTATTGATACTACACTACTGCACAAGACCCACCATCATTCACGCTAATAAATATATTCACACTGACTAACCCATCGTCTCAAAAAAACCATCAGTTTTTATCCATACATTTTAGATTTATTTTAATCCTTCCTCAGGCGAATTAACACAATGGTTAAAACCAGTGGTCATCAGTCATTAACATTTTACAAGTTTATTTTAAAAAAGAGCAGTCTGAGTAAGTACCACACTGGCTCTTTTTTAAAATAAACTGTTATAAAATATTAATGACTGACGACCACTGTTTTAACCATTGCATTAACTCACCAGAGAGAAGGTTAAAATAAATCCAAAACGTTGTGCATAAAAACTGGTTGTGGTTTTTTTTTGAGATTATCATTATCATTGCATACATTATCCCACTTTCAAGAAGGAAAAATCATAAGTTAACTGTTGAGGTCGAAATTCGCAACATCGTTTCGGACTATGATTGATGATCGTTCACATGCTCAATGTGCAAAACATTCGAGAAACCCGATTTCAATCAATTTCCAAATGATATACAAAGGATGGGGTTATGAACAAATTTGTAATACTTACATCCTCTAAGTATTTCAACGCTGAAATCACTGAAAGCTTCATTAATGCCAAGGCAACCGGTATTTTTGCATCTGTACTAGCTTCAGCAGCCATGTCATAACATCTTTTAGCCAAATGCATATCCTAAAACATTGACGTATTAAAAAAACAAAAACAAATGGAGAATTTCAATCGTCATAATAAACTAACTAAACAGGATGTGAAACATTTGAATAAGTTTACCTGTTGCATTCCCAATCCCTGTTCATGCATATAGCCGAGATTAAACATGGCCTGAGCATTTTGCTGTTGGTCAGAAGCCATTCTATAATGCATTGCAGCAATTTCATAATCGACGTTTGTCCCTAATCCGTAGTAATAATAGTCTCCTAGCTTTACTTGAGCAGGGGAATAACCTTGCCCGGCTGCTCGTCCCCAATATATCCGTGCTCTGACATAATTATCAGAACCGTCCACATCAGAAAATGATACATCTCCTGTAAATAGTTTGTAAATGCATATACATATATTTTTTTTTTAAATAATTACATGATGAAAGAAAAAAACCTCTATCAAGCATATGTGCAGCATTGCTTTGAGCTACCTCATAACCGAGTTCAGACAAGAAGGCATAATGGATAAACGCTTCAGCAAATTTCCCATTTCTATACAGCAAATTTGCTTCCATAAGCATTTCGCCCCATTTACCACGTTCTGCTACATTCTTGTAGAGCTACATGAACAGAACAAAAAGTTATATCATTTTATAATATTTAAATATTATAATTATACTGATTTTGTCGACTAGGACCTAACTTAGAGGCTTAATAATTTTATCTTTTGGTACAAACACAATGAAAACTAAAAACTGTTTTTAAAAACTAAAAAATACACAAGGCATGGCTTAAACAGGACTCAATCTAGAAGAGCATTAATCCCGTGATCATGTAATCCATTAATATACCTCTAAAGCTGTAGAGCAAGATCTCATTATTCCTGTGCCGGTAGCATGCATTTGAGCCAAGTTGAAAAAAGCTAATACATTTCCTGATTGTGAGGCGAGGGTAAAGAACTTATTAGCTAATTTAAAGTCCCGTTTCACTCCCAAACCACCTGCAGAGGAAACGACATGATGAATACAATCCGTGATAAATAACACGTCGATTAGGCTGGAAACGTTTCAACGTACCAAAATGCATAACTCCAAGCTGTAATTGAGCATCAACCCAACCTTGGTCAGCTGCAAGACTAAAGTATTTCAGAGCTTTACTATAATCTTTATCGACACCACGCCCTTCCAAGTACATCAACCCAAGTCCACTCTGCCCTACGGGATTGCCCATATCAGCTGCTTTTTTGAAATATTTATACGCAGTTGCATTATCTGCTTTGACCATTTCACTTCCTTCTAAATAAATCTGGAAAACATTTGATATTAGATCTTCAAAAGTATTTTACCAAAATTACAATCCTTTAAATAAATTAACTTACTCGGCCCAAGAAACCTAGTGCAACAGCACTTCCTGCATCAGCAGCCTGCAGAAAATAGTGCAGTGCCTTCTGGTAATCTTGAACAACACCACGTCCACCTTGGTAATGCAGTTGTCCAAGCCCAACCTTTTGCGTATAGAATGGAATTTATTAAAGTACATAAGTTAGATAGGGTTAAGGATAGATTAATTTAGGAGAGACAATGTTAAGGACAGGTCAGTTTAGGTTAGATACAATTAGGGACAGGTTAGGATAGGATAAACACAATTAGGGATGTTAATGTTAGAGTTAAGGATATTTTAATTCAGGTTAGACTTTGTTAATGGCAGGTTAGGTTAGGATAAACAGGATTAGGGATGTTAATGTTAGAGTTAAGGATATTTTAATTCAGGTTAGACTTTGTTAATGGCAGGTTAGGTTAGGATAGACAGGATTAGGGATGTTATTGTTAAAGTTAAGGATGTATTAGTTTAGGTTAGACTTTGTTAAGGGCAGGTTAGGTTAGGATAAGCAGGATTGGGGGTGTTATGAGATTATGTTGAATAGAGTTAAGAATGGATTAGTTTAGATTAGATAATTAGGGATGAGTTAGCTTTGGACAGACAGAATTGGGTAGTGTTAGGTTGAGCTAGAGAGAATTAGGGACAAGTACAGTTAAGTAGGGTAATATTGTTTAAATGTAAATAAATATTGATTATTTTTTTTTAAATACCTGAGACTGAACTTCACCCTTCTCTGCAAGCAATTGATAATATTCAATGAGATCGTTATCTATTATTCCAGAATTATATCCTGGATTGTCTACTTCATCTAATAAACGTACTCTTTGTATAATGGTCCCACCAGACATTTGGACATCTTTGGCAACTGTACAGTAAAATTATATAAATCATTATTTAGTATCTTTTACTATAAGTTGTTATCAACTTACCTTCAGTAGCAACTAGCCGGTAAAAAGCGAGTGGCTTTTCACAATTTCCATTCAATGCAATGTGGGCCCAATAACGATAGCCTAACGCCATTCTTGCCCAAGTACTTCCACCAAGTGCTCCAATCATGTAATGAACAACAGCTTCGGCATTGCTCGAGTTAACACCGATTCCAGCAGCATATAGAAATCCAAGACCCTACAAAATATAATTACAAAATAAAATAATACAATAATATGGGGTAAATAAGAAAACACTATACAAAATAAATTTATTTTATATTTTTAATAAAATATTTTCAACGTTTAATCGCCAGCTATTTTAGTGTTAGATCTGAACTGTCTGAAACAAATTCTTAATGGATAACTCCTTCAAAATTTCAAATTCATTTTTTTTCAGTAGACTATGCTGACATCTGATTGTGGTATAAAATTGACTTCTTTTTTTTTCTCTATTCTCTCATTGGATGTATAATGCCCTACATAGCTCGTGTAAGTGGCAATTCACACTTGATGGTGAAAAGGCTAATTTGTTTAACAAATAATAAATAATAAAAATAAAAATTGTGTAATAAATAAATAACATCTTGTTGTTGGGCCGTTGTTTACATAAGAAGACTCATGAATTTGCTCCCTTGGCAGGAACGAATTTCATATTTTTGTGGCTGTTTATTTTTACTTTAAACAATGCATTGTTACCAAGAAATTCCTGCCTCAACGTTATTTTCACTTAAAAAAGGAAGTCTTTGTTAACAAAAATGATTCACTCGGGTATTAGAATCGACAATAAAATCTATAAATAGGTATCAAATTCAATAACACATTTAAAGACTTTTTTAAAAATATAAATGAAATAGACAAAATAACGTATTTACCGTATGTGCATCAGGTACGCCTCTAGCAGCCAATTCTGTGAACGTCTCTTTCGCTGCGTAAATATTTTGGGGGATGTGGTTTCCAAACAATCGTCCCCATGCCAATTTGATTTTTGCAGCAGTGTTTCCTATTTCACTTGCCTGCGCAAGTAGCTCGTAAGCCATCTTCTTGTTGCCTTTGGACGATTTAAGAATTGCTTGGGCTTGTTTAAAAAGGTCAGAACCTATGGAAATATAATATACTCATTTGTTAACGAATTTTTATAGTTTGGCAATCTAAATCATCTAAAAATTAA
Source organism: Cimex hemipterus (assembly GCA_039619505.1). NCBI lineage: Eukaryota > Metazoa > Arthropoda > Insecta > Hemiptera > Cimicidae > Cimex > Cimex hemipterus. Next base: position 20,602,330 of record CM077101.1, read on the forward strand.
TAAGGAGTTTAAAAAAATATTAACATATATTAATACTATATATAGATGGCCAAAATATTCGCTTCCTTGCTCAATATTGGCGGGAATGCATATTCACTTTTTTTATGGAGTCAAGGAATGACACCCTTCAATTATGTAAGACACATTGATAGTCGTTGGACAAATAGGCAGGCATCTGCCCAAAAGTAAATATTCATGTGTCAACCAAACACGGCTTATTCTTAGTCTGGTGAGTATGATCCTTCTTCTTTAATACAGTTTCTATAAGGACCACCACCTGTAGGTTGGGATGTGAGTCTCAGCCTTAGATGACTAGTCCACCTTTTTGTTTTTTAAACCGCCAACAGTTTGCCGAAGCACTTGGTTCCTAATTTCTCTTCAAAAAGCGCATGACGAAAGGTTCCACAAGGGACATGTATTTTTTAGTTCACAATTTATTTTTTTTGCAATTATTACCCGATTTATGCGGTCAATAATTAGCAATGGTCTTCAACCATGATCTTGGTATGTAATGTAAACTATCTCCATTTGTATATGTACTATATGGTTAGGCCTAACATGCACTAGGCAGAGTCGGGGCTACGTAGATTCATTGTTACGATGCAGTGACAAAAACCGTGTCCAGACCAAGATTCGATTCACATTCATCAGCGCCTGCAAAAATAATGGAAGAACTAGCTCTCTCAGGAATTTCCCTTGCTCTTTTTTGAATTGTACGTAGTGCATCCAATCAGAAGTGCATTAAAAAATGCCCAAAAAGATGGTGGGTTCGACAAATATTTCATGTTAGGAATCAGCAAGGGAAAAATCTTTTGGATACATTGAAATGTTGATGAAATGATGGCGGAGGGTTCAGAAATTTTTCGAGGATGTCCCCAACCGATTTTGAAACCATTTTAATGAAAGTTGGTGGTCAAATTTCCAAGAAAGATACCGACTTTCAGGAATTTATCTCTTCGGCCACAGATTAATTGCCACTCTCTGATTCCTAACGAGTGGAGACTCGTATGGATGGATACAATGGATACCAGGGACTGGAGGAGTTCCCTCCTGAACACTGCAGCTGTTCAGCTTATTGCCCCCGTTGCACCGGTGTAAGAAACTCATTTTTGAAGGGGGTTGGGACCAGATTCAGGGTCGCTGAGATCCAGTCCCGCCTCTTCCATTGATGAGTGCCGTGTCAATTTCTTTTAATAGCGGCCACCGGTCCCCTTAGGCGTCAGAAAAATTCCAGAGGCGACGGTGGGGATCGAACCCATGACCATGGGGTCTACTAGTAACCACTCAGCTCCCCCCCCCCCCCGGAGACTAGTATACAAGCCTCATATACACCTTCATGATTTCAAAACGATCAATATCAGATTTCGTTCCAGAAGTGTGCGAAGCCATCATTCAACATTTGAGAGAATATATAAAAGATAGTAAAGAATGCCAAGCGCCTGTTCCGATTCATGTCTGCTCTGGCAAATGTTGCACAACATTGTATCAAAGAATCCCACATCGGATGGGATCAAAAGAGTCCGAAAATGCAACCCCCCCCCCCCCAACACACCAGATTCATCGCAGCAACGAGTCGGGGCAGCCTGGACCCTCCAGAGATCTGGAGCTCAAAGAATCCCAGTGTGTAGTAGGCCTTAGGGATAGATTTTTTTATACTGGAATCAATGCCATAATCCAGTTTTAAATTATTCAAAAAATAATGTTATTAACAAAAATTAACAAATTAATAGCCGAAGGTCATAGGTTCGAAACCTGCTCTAACCACTTGAGCTATCATGACTTCAATCCACTAGGATTGGTCTGATTGACCAATTAACATTTTTCATTTAATTAATATTTATGAAAGGTACCGTTTGAAATAAAACAACTGCCAGTTACAAAGAATTCACGTACAGGCAGACTGACACAGAACCAAATTTGTTCAGAAAGGTCTGAAACGCATAATGCTAGTGAAAGTTACGATTTTGGAGGTCGAAAATTTTTTACACTACAAGCACGAGTGCAAAGCTACCCTACCTTCGGTCCGGGAGGACATCAAATCAAAACCACTGTGGATTTTATCCAATGTCAGTAGGAATGCTGCGTTTCTCTTCTTTGAAACCATATCAACAAGTTTCAATTAATTAATTTTTATATGAAGTATTGGTTGAGATAAAAAAGTCAGTGACGCAAGCGGGATTCGAACCACGACCTTCGGCTCAATAAGCTGCTGCTCTAACAACTTGAGCCATTGTGACTTCGAATCGCTCAGACACTAACTTCCCATCTCAACCTACAACTTTTCAAATTTGCCCTTTTTTTCCCAATTTTCAAATGTCGTGTAATAAGGATTCGATTCTCAGTGACTCATGAAGTGGCCACAGGGAACTCTTAGTGAAGTGATACTCCTTTTAATTATTAAATATTAATCCAGTTATGTTTAGTTGTCTAAAGGAACAAATTACTTTTTTCAATTAATTATACATTTTATGTAAGGTATTGGTCGAGATGAAAAAGTTAGTGGCACGAGCGGGATTCGAATCACGACCTTCGGCTCAATTCGCTGCTACTTTAACAACTTGAGCTATCGTGAAATCAATCCACTCGGACACCAATACCCACCTCAACCTTTTCACAAATTTGACCTTTTTTTTGCCATTTTTCAAATGTCGTCTAATCAGGATTCAATTCTCAGCGACTTATGAAGTGGCCACAGGGAGATGTTAGTGACTCCTTTTACTTATTAAATATTAATCCATTTATGCTTAGAGGTCTAACTGACCAAATTACTTCTTTCAATTAATTATTCCTTTAAGGTAAGTTCTTGGTTGGGATGAAAAAGTTAGTGTTATGAGCGGTATTCGAACCATGAACAACTTGAGCTATCGTGACTATTTTTTTCTAAGCCTACATCACACCAGCCCTTACCTCACGATTTCTAAATTATCATTAATTAACGATCACTGAATGCTACAGAAATATAATAAATAATGATTAAATACGTAAAATACCATTTTCTTCTGGTTCCGGGGTTGATTCTGCGGTGGTTGCTTCTTTGTCGAGGTCTGCAGGCGAGACTCCGCTGTCGGCCGGCTCTTGGTCGCCGTGAGCGTTCTGTCCGGAGGCGGCCGCTTCCGCCACCGCCGCCCCCGCCTTCTCGTTCAGCTTCTGCCCTTCGACGTTTTGCAAGTGGCGGAACAGGTTGTGCCTTTCGATCTCGAACTTAAGCTTCAGCTTTTCCAAGGCGGACTTTGCCAAGTCTATTTTGTAGTAGGCGTCGAAATCGTCCGGGAATGTGATCTTGTCGCCGGCTTGGTCGTCTTGGTTCTCTGCCGACTCCTTCTCGGTTTCCGGCTCCGCCGGCGGCTTCCGGACGTCTTTGCTGAGGGCGACCCCGGTGAGGGCGGCGTAAAAAAGGAGGAACAACAAAATCCGCTTCTTGCCCATCTTTCAATCTTCGACAGCCCTCGGGAGGTGTTACATGACCGTGTCACGACGAGGCCTAATCTGTCTCGAACTTGTCACCAGAGGCGCACAAACGCGATCCTCATCCACGGTTTTTTTTTTCGCCAAGTATCAAATTAACGGCTCGAACATTAAAGTCTCAAATCGACCACTAAAGATTTTAAACGAGTTTCCTTGGAAATTTCATATAAGAAACAGTACACTCTCAATCACATGGTGCCCAATGCCGACGAGATTTGTTAACACGTTATCGGCCAGTCTGACGTACGGTGACGTGTTGCTTCGCCATTCGGCGTTACACCGACAAACAAACACAAATCATTCCCGAATGCGATTTTGTTTACCGCTTTTCACAATTTTGGCATTTTGACACTTTTTTTTTTTTGAACAACAGACGCTCCGACCCGGCACCGGAAAATAATCGATTTTCCAACCGGTAACGCCAACAGATTCAAAAATTCTCTACTGGTTTTTCAAATCAAATTCACCCTTTTAAGAGTCCAAATCAAATTCGCCAATATTTTTCTAATCAAATTAACCTATTTGTGATTAAGATTATTTTTTCTACACTGATTCCTCACTTGTGCAAATCAATTTCACCTTTTTGTGAATTTAAAAAAAAATTGAATTCACTTGTTTTAGAAATTTAATTTGATTCAATTTCACCCTTCTGCAAATTTATTTCACCTTTTGGTGAATTAATTATTCAAAAATTGAATTCACTGTTTCGGAAATTAAATTAAATCACTTTTCAATCAAGCTCACTCTTTTGCGAATCAGTTCCATCTTTTTGTGAATAAAAAAAAATGAACTCGCTGTTTTGGAAATTTAGTTCGATTATTTTTAAATTAACTTCACCTTTTTAGAAATCAATTTCACTTTTTTGGATTTAAAAAAAGTTAACTTCACTGTTTTGGAAATTCAAATTGATGATTTTTAAATTAACTTCACCCTTTTGTAAATCAATTTCACATTTTTGTGAAATTAAAAAAAAAAAGGAAATTCACTGTTTTGAAAATTTATACAATTATTTTTTCAATCAAATTAACTTTTTTCAAATTAAATTGACCTCCTTTTATGAATTAAATTTACTTTTTTTTCTACCGAATTGGCACTGTTTCAAATCAAATTCACCTTTTTTGGGGAGTAATTATTTTTAAAATTTTAAAATAAATTGAACCGTTTGCAAATTGCATTCGGCCTTTTGCAATTTTTTTTGCTGTTGTGTTATTAAATACATCCACTTTTTTTCAACCAGTCACCAGTCACCCACCTATTGTGAATTAATTAAGTTCTTTTGCATTTTAAATTCATTTTTTGCAAATCAGATTCACCATTTTGTAAACTAAAATTACATCCCTTTGTGAATTAATTTTATTATTTTTCTAACAAATTCACATTTTTTTCAAGACAAATCCACCTTTGAGTGAAGCAATAAAATTTTTTTTAAAAAAATAAATAAAAAGACCCACCCTTTTGCAAATTCATTCTACCTTTTTGTTCATTAGATTTTTCGTTAACAATTTCACCCCTTTGCAAATAATTTGACTTTTTTTTTCAAAATAAATTTACATCCTTTTGTGAATAAAATTCACTTTTCTCTTGCTACCAAATTCACTTTTTTGTTAAGTAATCATTTTTTAAAATAAATTAACCATTTTACAAATTAAATTTACATCTTTTTTCCTAATTATATTAACAATTTTGCAAATTAAATTCTTTAAAACTTTTTTCCATACAAATTTTACCTTTTTGTAAAGTAAATTAATTTTTTTCAATTCAAATTCACCTTTTGGCAAATTAGATTATAGTTTATTATTTTAAATCAATTTCACTCTTTTCCAAGTTAAAGCCTTTTTTTTTTTTTTTTTTTTTTTTTTTTTTAAATTCAATTTCTCACTTTTGCATTTCAAATTGACCTTTTTATTATTTAAAAATATCCTTTTGCAAATTATATTTACCGTTATATTTTTTAAATTTACTCGTTTGCAAATCAAATTCACCCATTTTCAATTCAATTACATCCTTTTGCAAATTAATGTGACTTAGTTGAAATCAAGTTCACCCTTGCCTTTAATTTTTTTAAAAATCAAATTAACTGTGTTGCAAATTATATTAGCTCTTTACAATAGCAAATTCAATTTTTTTTTAAACTAATTAATTCCCTTGCCATTTAAATTCAGTATTTTGTAAATCAAATTCATTATTTTTACAAATTTAATTAACTTTAAATTATTTTGTAACTCAAAATTATAAGGGTGAATTTCATATTAACAAATTATTGAATTGCATTTGCCAAAACTTAAAATTTGATTATAAAAAATTTTGAATTTTGTTGAGAAAAATTTAATTCCATTCTCAAAAGGGTGAAATTTATTCACAAAAGGGAAAATTCAGCTCATCACAGCTCAAGTGGCTCAAGCCGAAGATCGTGGGTTCGAAACCCGCTCGTGCCATGTACTTTTTGAACTCAATTATAAACCTTAATTGTAATATAATTGGTCAAGCCGACCACGAAATTAGTGAAGTTAAGGAAAACGCTGGCCGAACGGATTTGAAATTTTCGTACCGTTGCGGACCAGCGCGCTTTATGAAGAATCGATTGGCAAAAGTCAATTTTTCAAATTTCGACCCCCCCCCCCCCGGTTTAGCCGTTTAGGTTTGCTGTTGTCTGTTCACAATTGACGATCGCGGTTCGAGTGCACGTGCTTTTCACGCTCGGAAATAATTCTCTCCTAGCTGGCCAGTTTAATACTTTCCAACAAACATGTATATGATGTACTACTTGAACGACAAGGGCGAAAGGGTCTACAGTTTAAAGGTAAAATTACAATTTTTCAACATAAATTCTCTTTTATAAAAGCTGCGTCGGTTAGTGTTACCATAAACTGAGAAAAAATGAATAGAGTTATTGAATTTAAAAAATAACATATAAAAGGTTTTAATTCCATAATTTTCCATTATTGGTCACAATAATTTTTTTAAACAATTAATTTCTTTTATAATGTCCTCTAAAACCTCTGTTAGGCATACTGTTAGTATGGTTGTACCTAATTTCGTAAAGAATTCCACTGCATAGATGTTAGTTTGCCGCATGCAGTTGTTGCAGTCAACTGGCTGCACATGGTGATGGTAAAACCTCTGCAAAGCATCCCACATGTGCTCAGTATGATGTAGGTCTGGAGGCGAGGGAAGTGGTAGATGGGAAATTCCTAGGTTTTAAAAAAAATTGATGAACTCTCTCTGTGAGGTCATTGTTATCCAGAAATTGCAAATCCATCAGCTCCTCACAGTAAGCACACTCTTACTGTGAGTAGGTACTGTTTTTGAAAAGATTGAACAACACACTCACTCAACAGTTTATTTTTTTTTCTTGTGAGATCCTGGTTCGAGAGATGTGTACCTCGATAATTTCTTGGACATAATGGACTAGGGCCTTCAATGATATACTGTCCAGTTGGTCCTCCAGTGTAAATCCCAGCACAGACCGTTACACCGCTTCCTCCAAACTGCTCTAAAGCGAGCATTGTATGCCTCTCGTGTTCTCTATTCTGTGGGCTGTCATTGCACAGAAAGTAAACGACAGGATTCCAATTGGTGTTCCCTTCTAGGCATTACCTGCAGCGGGCTGTTGCTGTAGGCGTCTCACAGGGCCATACAGTGTCAGGCCATGTTCCCACAAACGATTACAAATTGTGTGTGTTGTTAAAGACCTTGCCAAAACACCTTTTACTTCATGTAGAGACCCACTTGCTGATAACCTCATTGACTCTGATGTTCAAGATGATGTTTCTTCGTGGTTGTAGAGAATACAACTGAATTAAAATGGACGAAATATGAGAAAAGTTGTTAGTTTACAAAATGAGTAATATATTTTTTAAATCTATTTTATTATTTACTTTTTTCTCCAACTGACAAGAATATATCAGTTAATTTAATTCAAATTAATAGAATAAGAGTAAATGACAAATATATATATTAATTTTTGTTCTGTTTGTCATTTTAGGTTGCTGACAATATAAAACAAACTGTTGAAATTGCTCAAAACTTTTTTTGTTTGTTTGTTTGTTAATAACAGACGAATGAATTGTATAAAAGGAAAAATTCAGATAAAACTGACTGACTTGGAAAATCGCATATTCGTTACAATAAATTGGTTTCATTTCTCAATTTTAAACTGTGAAATAAATTTCTTGAAAAATAAAATATTCCAGTAGTCTGATTGACCAGTTAACATTTTTCAATTAATTAATATTTATGAAAGGTATTGTTTGAGATAAAACAACTGCCAGTTACAAGGAATTCACATACAGGCAGACTGACACAGAACCAAATTTGTTCAGAAAGGTCTGAAACGCATAATGCTAGTGAAAGTTACGATTTTGGAGGTCGAAAATTTTTTACACTACAAGCACGAGTGCAAAGCTACCCTACCTTCGGTCCGGGAGGACATCAAATCAAAACCACTGTGGATTTTATCCAATGTCAGTAGGGATGCTGCGTTTCTCTTCTTTGAAACTATATCAACACGTTTCAATTAATTAATTTTTATATAAAGCATTGGTTGAGATAAAAAAGTCAGTGACGCAAGCGGGACCTTCGGCTCAATAAGCTGCTGCTCTAATAACTTGAGCCATTGTGTCTTCGAATCGCTCAGACACTGACTTCCCATCTCAGTGTCAATACCTTCCATAAACATTAATTAATTGAAAAACGTTAATTGGTCAATAATGGATTTAATAATAATTAAACTGAAGTATATCTTCAGAAAAGCTCTCCGTGGCCATTTCATTTGTCGCCAAGAATCAAATAGATGGCACGACATTTGAAAAATGGCAAAAAGGTGGGAAAATTTGAGGGGTGAGGTTGGGATGGTAAGTTAGTGTCCGAGGAATCGAAGTCACAATAGGTCGAGTGGTAGAGCAGTGGCGTGGTGTACCTAGCTGAAGATCGTGGGTTCGAATCCCGCTCGTGCCATCAACTTTTTTATTTCAACTAAAAACTTTAATTAGATATACATTTGAGAGGTGAGGTTGGGATGCGAAGTTAGTGTCCGAGTGGATCAAAGTACGATAGCTCAAGCGGTAGAGTAGCGGTGTATGGTGTTGAAAGTCATGGGTTCGAATCCCGCTCATGACGCTGGCTTTTTTTATTTCAACCTTTCATAAATATTAATTAATTGAATTCTATGGGAACTTCATTTCTGTACGTCATCAGTTTCACAATGATTGCTCCCACTGAAAAAATCTTCCTCTTCCATAACAACTTTTCTATCTTCAGGATCACTATATCACTTCTTGCAAGACATGACAGCAAGTAACCAAAGAAAAAAAAATCGCTACCGAATAACCTCAGAAAAAAGTGACTACCATGAAAAAATTTTTGTGAAACTAATAAGCGGGGTGTGGTGCACACCTTTATCAAAAGAGACAGCTACTTGTCAACTTAGTGGAAAGGGGCATCACAGTGGAAGAATGGTATTTGTGAATATGGAGCCAGGGTAAACAGCCCACTGACTAAAGTAACAGGTCAAAAATGAGTTTTGAACACTTAATCGGGGGTGTACCAACCCCCCCATCAGAGTTATTTTATCCCTCGTTCTTTCCTTACACACTCAGAAGGAAAAACTGTGGCCACCCTTAATATTTTAAATTGTCTCTTAGACAGCCAATCCGTTTTAAAGGTGTAAATAAAACACAAAATCTCCCTGTTCGGTTAAAAATTGTTTTTTGTAAATAAACCTTTGAATAGTCGATCTCTTCTTTGTTGGTTTCTCTGTAAAAATGTTTGTAACTTGTTTGAGTGGTGGTTTTAAGCGATAAAGATTCGGCTAGAATTATATCATTGTCAGAAGATAGAAGAAGAACTTAGGCGTATGTGACCTTCCTTAACATTCCCAGAACAATTGGCCGATTTATGTTATTAACGAATTATGTAATGTGTAATTAGTACATCTGGTAATTAATGTGTTTCAGAAAACTGATCCCAACGGAATGCCCACATTTTCTGCTCATCCTGGTAAGTAAAAAAGCAAAAAAAAACAATGATTTTACCTTTGTATATATAAAATGAGAAGTTCCTCCATTCCAACCTTCCAAGATTTCACAATTACATATGTTTAATTAATTTTAATCCATTTACAACATGTATACAATTAATTGTTCTACTTGAAATTGTTATATTTACAGCTAGATATTCACCTGCTGACAATTTCTCAAGGGAGAGGATCATTATTAAAAGAAGACACAAGCTGTTGCTCACTCAGAAACCAGTTCCAGCATACTGAATAGATGTGTTTATTATTGATAAATTATGGAGTTTATTGTCAGTTGATTATCAGGTTGTCATTTCTGTACAATTGTTTTTCTACCATTAAATTATAATTTTTTTGCAATATATACGTGTTTTTTTGACAAATTACTTTGTTCTATGTTTTTGGTCCTATATGACAGACCAATCAGGAATTGCAAATTAAATCTGTTAGTTCCAACGGCTTTTTGCCTATACTGTTGTTTTTTGGTTGGATATACAATTTTTTTTCATGACCAATTTCATTTCATCGAGGATTGATTGCACATGAATTAGGGGTTAGGTCTACTTTAGGATCAGGTTAGGTTAAGTTTAGGAATGAGTTAGGTTTATTTTAGGATCGGGTTAGATTAGATATAGAGACAGATTTGGTAAAAAATTATATAGGAATTTAATTATAGTTATATATTATTATAGGAACTAGGCAAATGAAAATAACTTTTTTTTTAAATTGAATTAACTTAGTTTAGGAACAGGTTAGGTTGAGTATAGGGACAGGTTTGGTAAGAAAATTATATATTATATAGGAATTTAATTATATGTTATAAGAACTAGTCATTAGAAATTAACTTTTTTTTAAATTGAATTAACTTAGTTTAGGAACAGGTTAGGTTGAGTTTAGGAATGGGTTAGATTTATTTTAGGATCGGGTTAGGTTAGATATAGAGACAGATTTGGTAAAAAATTATATAGGAATTTAATTATAGTTATATATTATTATAGGAACTAGGCAAATGAAAATAGTTTTTTTTTTTTTTTTTTTTTTTTTTTAATTGAATTAACTTAGTTTAGGAACAGGTTAGGTTGAGTATAGGGACAGGTTAGGTTTAGATTAGGAATGGGTTAGGTTAGATTATAGGGACAGGTTTGGTAAGAAAATTATACAGGGTGAATTGCTACTCGTGCTACAAACTTCTCCAGTAGATTCTTCACCCTAAAATGAACAAAAAAGTTCATATTGTCCATGGTCCGATTCTCAACCATTTCAGAGTAATTTCGCTTTTTATCGATTTTGAAAGATATCACGTCCTGGGGTCGGAAAATCGTGATATCTTTTAATCTAAAAATTTCTCTGAAAATCTAATAGCACCGTTGAAATTCCCGTTAATTTTTCAATAAGAAGATGACGGTGGCAAAATGTTTGGGCTAATTTTTGTGTTTTATTTCAGCCAGAACTACAAAAAGAGTGGAAAATTG
>CM077101.1:20613679-20765883 GCA_039619505.1 Cimex hemipterus
CAATTTTCCACTCTTTTTGTAGTTCTGGCTGAAATAAAACACAAAAAATTAGCCCAAACATTTTGCCACCGTCATCTTCTTATTGAAAAATTAACGGGAATTTCAACGGTGCTATTAGATTTTCAGAGAAATTTTTAGATTAAAAGATATCACGATTTTCCGACCCCAGGACGTGATATCTTTCAAAATCGATAAAAAGCGAAATTACTCTGAAATGGTTGAGAATCGGACCATGGACAATATGAACTTTTAGCGGTTGTTCATTTTAGGGTGAAGAATCTACTGGAGAAGTTTGTAGCACGAGTAGCAATTCACCCTGTATATTATATAGGAATTTAATTATGTTATTATAAGAACTAGTCATTAGAAACTAACTAGAAATTAATTTTTTTTAAATTGAATTAACTTAGTTTAGGAACAGGTTAGGTTGAGCTTAGGAATGGGTTAGATTTATTTTAGGATCGGATTAGGTTAGATGTAGGGACAGGTTTGGTATGAAATTATATATTATTATAAGAACTAGTCAAATGAAATTAACTTTTTCAAATCGAATTAACTATTTGGCAAATCAAATTCACTATTTTCCAAAATTAAATTTATTAATTATTGAAATTAAATTCATTTTTGTTTATCCCATATAATTATGTATTTTTGAACTTTTTCCATTCAAATTAGCTATGTTGCAAATCAAATTATATTTTTCAATCAAATTTACTATTTCTCAATTTTTTTCCATTCATTAAATTCATTTTTTTTTATCCCATATTATTATGTATTTTGCAACTTTTTCCATTCAAATTAGCTATGTTGCAAATCAAATTATATTTTTCAATCAAATTTACTTCACAACACCCCACTCTCTAGAATTGGTTCAGCAATGGCCATCCTTTCTGTATTTCCACGATTGTTTCCTATTTGAATTGCAAAAATTTCCGGATCAGCCTGCTCGCAAGTCCAGATTGATTGATGGATAATAATAGGCCATATCCAATTTCAAAATTCCTGACCTTATACAGTACAAAACCTACTGAACCATTTAGGTCTTCAATCGGCATTTTATAAATCCAAAAAAGATCCTGCATGTGAAGGTAAGGCTTTCGATTTGGGTTGGATTACATATCCATGATTCAACGTTCAATATGTGACGGGAAAGCGTCTGGCTTTGTCATCGTTTATCTGAAAGCATCTTCAAAATAAGTTGCTGGGTGCTGTAAAAATTGTAGTTTTAAAATATTATAGGACATAAAAATTAGGATAAAATGGAAAATATAAACTTGAAAACAAATATATAATTTATTTTTATAAAGAAATAAAAAAAATGCCAATACAAAACTATAACGAAAAGAAAAGACTAGTTTCAAAAGCACAAATTATTAGGGAAAAAATATCAATTTTAAGTTTGTACATTTAAACAAATGTAATTTAACAAAAAAAAAAAAAAAAAATACAACACTAGAAGCTAATTCAAAATGTAAAGGAATTTGAATGTCAAACAATAACACAAATATATGAAGGTAGTTGGAGGTAGAGAAAGGCCACTCCATTTTCAGTCTTTCCCACCAATACAAAAATATATGCAGAGGCCGATCACCCTCCAAGAGGGCTGTTTTATGGGTTGCCACATCGCTGAACTGATGCAGTACAGCTCTATCGAGTATAAAGAAATTTTCCAATTTAAAAGCAATATTGTTACAAAAAGAGGATATAAATATTTTCAATGTGCAAATAAATTGAATAATTTTGTGATCTGTTTCTTTCCACTTATCACATCTTTTCTTTTTCATCGAAAGCCTTGTTTGAGTTCAGTGCTGCATAAATTAGGTAACTGGAATTAGGCATCAATCGATCTCAATTTCCTCTGGCCTAAAATGTAAAATTAAATAAGTAAAATCACATATAAATCTAATTGCTTTATCCCTTACTCATAAGCTGACGTCCCCGTATTGTTGATTCCATTTGTCATAAAGAGCCAGATTTGTTGGTGAAACACTTCTGCGGATTCTATTTAACGACTGGATAAAATCCTGAAATGAAATTGGTCTAACTTTCACGGGATCAAGTGTCCTTACTTGTTCGGTGTTTAATTCTAAAATAAAGAAAAAATAATAACGCTATTAATTGGAATTATGATAAATATTTGATATAGTAGGGCTTTGGGGAAAAAGGCCCTCTATTTTGATAATAAATCGTTCACACTACCCCCAAAGTATTTGATACGCCTTAGAGTGTGGCTGGGGAGAAGGCACTCCAGTTTCTTTAATCAATTGCATTCATACTGCCCCAGAGTACTTGATATTCCTTGGGATCTCTACTCTCAAACTAATAAGTACATTCACTTAGTACATTAATACAAATAAAAACTGTTTTTCATTCACCCTTTACAGTCAAACCAATAAACGCGCACATTTATCTCATGTATTTGTGCCACAGTACTCGATATTTCTTGGCAATTGAGTCTGGCACATCCATTCTCGCTAATAAATACATTCGTTAAAAAAAAACATACTTAAACACACAAATATCTACATAAAAACGTTTATAGTTACGAGGTGTTGAAACAACATATGGCCATGCATAGGTCATGTGGAATTTTAAATTTCTAACTTTGAATCCCAGCACCCATGGAATTTTATGGGAGACTTGAAAAAAGTTTTTGTCAGAAAGTTTGATTGGATTTTCACAGTTCCTATTATGTTGTCTGACAGACCCCAAAAAGAGATAAATTAATATTTATTTATTTTAACGAACCTCTTATGGGTGCAAGTGCTGCATCCTTAGCAAGGGCTGTTATATCGCTTCCAGAATAACCTTCAGTGAGATGAGCAATGGTATCGATTTCAGATTTGGTCAAAGGATTTCCTTGTCGGGATAATAACCTTGTTAAAAGAACGGCTCTGGTTTTTGGATCCGGCAAGCAAACGTAAACCCTCTTCGGAAATCTCCTAAAATATTCAAGGGCAAATTTAAAAAAATGAATAGAATTTTTAACATTTTGTCCAAACTAAATTAATTATCTAATGAAATGGTAATTTTAAGCCAGTAATTATAAATAATAACACAATGTCATTTTAAATTTCATTAAGTTTTCCTATTATATATCTAAATTATTATATTTATAATACCTTAATAGTGCTTCATCAAGTTCTTGAGGACGGTTTGTTGCAGCCATTACAAGTACTCGGTGATCACTACTAGCAGGAAGTCCATCAAGTTCGACTAAAAATTCTGTTTTCAAACGCCTGCTTGCTTCGTGCTCGCCTTCTTTTCTTTCACTCAAAACTGAATCCACCTCGTCGACAAACACGATTGAAGGCTAAAAACCAAATTACCTATGTAGACTTGGTAAAAGATGAAGACTGCATTGAAAATCCAAGGTAATACAATAATTTCTGTCATCGAGGGTTTAGTCTTCAGAACCTCTTGGCTGTCAAACCACTTCATAACAATTTTTTCATAACATAAACAATAAAAAAGCCATGGGTTCTGCTGTGGAATTGGAGCCCAGAGGACTACTAGTGCGGTAAATACAAGTTTGACGCCCTAACCACTCGGCCAAGGTCCCCTTGCAGTTAATCCTCCATAAATGATCATAATATTAATTTGTGAATCATATCATTATAGTTTTACATTATGGAAGGAATACTTTCCAAATTTAACACAATTGTTGATATTTAGTTTATCCAATATTTCAACACACCTAACCGTCACTAAATTGCAACTTTTTTTTACTTGCTGGAAAGGATGTAATAATCACAAAACAGTATTTGTGAGTAGAACCATCCTTTCCAAAATGTGAGATACAACACCTAAATGGTTTCTATAAACCTAATCCTATCCCATCACTAATCCTAACCTATTAATAACTTTTAACCTAACCCTAACCCATGACCTATCTCTAACATAATCTGTCATAACCCTAACCTGTCTAACCCTACTAACCCAACCCATCTCTAATTCTAACCTGCCACTAACCCTTACCCAACTCATTTCAAACCCTAACTTGTCACTAAGTCCACCCTTTACAGCATATAGTGAGATTAAAAACACTGGTTTTCTGCTTTCCTTTTTCTGAGTTTAAGTTCAGAGAAAGAAACATTCCTGGTATTAACATTGTGCAATTAAAAGAAAAAGAAAGAACAACTTTGGGTGCATAAAATTAATAATAGAAAAAAAAGGGAAATATCACAATTTAATTATTAAAATATTTCTGTTTGATAACTCATTTTAACATAGAACAAATCCTGTGCCTCAAAGAACAAAGATGTAGGTCATTAATTTTATACGACAGATTGTTTGTCGGTAGCAATAGAACATCACTTCCTGCCACAATGGAAAACACTTTGTCTGCAGTTTAACCTAACTAATCCAACTCTCCAATCATGAAAAAAAAAATCTGTGAAGCCTAAAAATACATTCAGGTTAAAAAAGAACATTTTAATTACCTCAAGTTGTCGAGCGACTGAAAAAAGTGCCCGGACCAATTTTTCTCCTTCTCCCACATACTTTGAAGTCAAGCTTGCAGCGCTGATGCTAAAGAATGTTGAATTTGAAGCAGTTGCAACTGCTCTAGCAAGAAGTGTTTTCCCGTTCCCTGGTGGTCCGAAGAGGAGAAGACCTCTTGCAGGTGTCCGAAGGCCGGTAAAAAGTTCTGGTCGTAAAGAAGGTAAAATAACCATCTCATTTAAAGCTTGTTTGGCTATCTAGGAAAAAAAAAGTAAATAGAATATTAGATTAAATATAAGGTTATTATGTTTCTGGCATGGTAAAACTTACTTCTTGACCAGCAACATCATCCCAAGAAACAGGTGTGCCTCCTTCCAATATTTCATCCATTACTATTTGTGCTAGCTTTGGATCAACGCCTTTTAAATATGCTGATCTGGTGGCTACTTTGGCTACTGCCGTTTTATGCACAGGTGATGTACAAGGCCCCTTAAAAATAATAATTACTGATAGAATACTTTGCAGTTACAGACTTGAGAGATATATTGTCGTGCTGCTTACACAGAAAATTAAAATTTCGGTAAAACAAATTTAAATATCAGTTAAAATGTGTAGAAAAAATATTCAACAAATTGACTGACTATCTTTTATTAGCCATAATGATTATAAACTAATGGAATAAAACTTACAGAAAATTGTCTCTTAATCGCTGGAGGAGTATGCGTAATTTTGGCAATTGCTTGAGATGAATTATGTGATCGCGATCCCATAGACCTAGGAAGTGTTTTACTTTTCACAAGAACATTTCCCCTTCCAGGTCCGCCAAGCAGCATCTTTTTCTCCGATGCTGCACACAAAACCAATTACAAATATTTCATCATATACGACCAGGTTTATTTAATCAAATGAATTTGTTCTACGATATTACTTAATAGATTCAGCCTGTCGTTGGCCATGGCAAGATTTGTTTTCATTTTTTCCTGAAGCCTCTGGGCCCTGTCCCATACATCTCCTTTTCCATGGCTGCAATCAATCGCAATGCCTCTTTCTAATTCTGTGATCCCTTGTTTGTAATACGCTATCGCTATCTGTTTATGGCCTGAAGACAGAATAAAACAATAAAAATTCGCTATAAGTAGGAATAAAATTCAGCGTTTCCAAATAGCATTTTGAAAGCAACTCTTGACAGCCCAATATCACTTAAATCAATTCACACAGTTTTAATTATTAATATTAATTTAATTACACAGTTTCTGATCGTTCTGATCTGCATATTGTCTGTGGCACGGTAAGAAATTAACAAAGGTTTGTAAAGTTAAAGCAATAGTTTTCTCAAAAATAATAGCTTCAATAGCTGGGCCATAATGAAGGATGAGCAAAGGAAAGATGCTTTTGAACTGTAGCGTTTGTAGGAAATTCTCAGAGTGCCTGCCAAAAATACGGCTCACTTGAGAGAATAGTACTACGCATAAAACTGGTTGCACAATGAGAAGAGAGGATACCCTGGGGGAGAAAATGATGCTACGGAAAGGCAAAATGGAGATGGGTCAGCAAGGGCAAAATGGATGTATATTATGGAGGTGACGGACTCAACCATGGGCGAACTGGGGATGGTGATGGCCAACAGGAAGCCCTGGCATGGTGGGCTGGTTCTTGAAGTCACAAAGAGTCAGAAGTAATTTAATGAATAAACAATTAATTAGCCAATAGCTTCTGATAGAAACGAATACATCTAATGAACAAATACATCTATTTATTATCAGAAATTACTATGGTATAATAACAGCATCATCACCAAGAAGAAATCTTAACATTTCAATAAAGCTATTAGAAAAACAACATATATATAAAATATTAACCTTCATTTTCTTCGTCGATCTTAAGAGCTTTCGATATAAATTCAAACGCTCGCCTGTGGTGTTCTTTCTGCTTGGAGAGGAGTGGATCTCCAGACAGAGAAGATACGGTGTGTTTCATTTTGTGACTCGCCATCCGGCAGATTAGCTCTTCGCATAGTAAATCCTTGTTCTGTAAATCTTTCCGCGCTGTCTGATTAGTCTCGACGTTCTGACCCTTCGATTTGAATACCATCAACTTGGAACTCGACTTCCATATATAACGTAGTATAACAAAAAACAAGTAAATAAGTGAGCGCAAAATATTAAAAACGAAAACCAAAGGCAAAGAAGCTATGTGCAAGTTCTTTTCATGGACCGATTCTTTTTCGTTATTGGCGTTACCCTTTTCCTCGGATTTTCTACCTTTTTTCACACATTTTTGATTATCTTTATGAAACATTAGTCGGCGAAAGCGAATTAATAGTGTGAGAATCTCTTAATAACAAAACAAGCAACAAATTAGTGCAAGCATAACGATAAACAATTGTGTAACATTTTTTGTTAATAATAAATTAGAAAGACCGACGCAAGGAAACAACACTTACAAACTAAAGGTGATTATACGAGAACGATTATTGCTTAAAGACAGGATGAAATTAAAGAGAAAACGTCTTAACGAAGGCACGAAAGATAAAAGGAATGGCAGAAGTGAGAAAAGTCGACATCCCACCGACTGAGAGGAGCCACCGGAATCACTAGAAACTCCAACCAGTCACTAGTCAGGCAGCAGTCAGCAGTCACTATGGTGTTAGTACTTAGTACTTAGTAGTCACTAATCACTATGGTGAGGCTAGACTGAATGCAGGCACAGAGGAAAAACCGGCGCAGGTCGCCTCGAACCATGCGTCACCTACCCAATGACCAAACTCAATTGACTATTCATCATTGGGTCGATTATATGGCACGTAGGGAATTGGAGAAACAGTTTCGTCATTTATCCTGCATAAACTACCATCGCCAAACCAGAGTAGAGATTGCATTCAAAACTTTAACAATTATTTATTTTATTTGTTTATTTTAAAGGTACAAATAGGAATACCTAAGTACCTATCCCTTACCTGTAGAATTAAAAATAATTTTATTTTATACATATAGTAAAACAATAATTATAGGAGGATTGGCCATACACGGCGCCAAAGCTTGACCACACGTGCCCCATATATAGAGAAAGATTGCTTGATGTGCCAATGATAGAGGCATGCCATGCCTTGGCTCCTTATAGAGAGTGTGTAGGCTGTTCTTGAGCACAGTAGTAAATTTCTGGTTCCCCTGTTCCGTTTCTTAGAGGACTTTTTTTACTGTATCTTGTTTGTAATCATAAAAGTACCCTATCAACCCATATTTAGGTTAGATTACAAATACTGTGTGTAAGTCGATGGAGAAATATCCGGTACTCCACCGACTAATCAGAATGGTTGCAATGCATGAATGTGAATTTGTGCGACTGATTTATCCAACTAGATTATAGTTTGCATGAGTTTGGGGCTGAAATGACTAGCAGCCTGTCGGTAGTGGAGCGATGATCTTGGTACATTTGGCTTATGGGAGATACTAGCCCTAGTAGGAGAAGGTCCCTCATGCATAGATCCTAAGGTCAGTTCATCGGGGAGGGACATCCCTTCGCGGCAAAAGTCTGAATAATAATAATAAAACATATAGTAAAATATACAAAACAATAATGATAATACTATATTCTTTAAAATATTAATTGTGTATAATCGAATGATGGAACTACATTTCGAAAGAATATCAGAAAAAGAAAAAAGGTTGAAAGAAATTTCAAAAAGAAAAGGTTGAGGGGAGTGAAAGAGATGATGATGTTTTAAAAATTCAGATGCCGTGAACCCAAAATAAGCCAGTGAGGAAGCAGAACATATGTCCGACGGAAGCAGGTTCCAGATTTCTGATCCAGCAATTCTGAAGGATAAGACCAGAGTTGTAAAGGAATCTTGACGACTTGGGATATGATTGGTGCATTTTGGATAAGGAATGTGAGTAAAAGTTGCGTAAGGAAATTTACTTAATTTATTTTTAAATAACTATATTAAAATTCTAAGTTTATAAGTTACAGTTATTTACAATTCTTTCAATTAATTAAGGTTTTAAGTTGAGATAAAAAAGTCAGTGTCATGAACGGGATGCAAACTCACGATCTTCGGCTAGATGCGCCGCTGGAGGCTGCTCTACCTCTTGAGCTACTGTGGCCTCGATCCACTCGGACACTAACTTCCCATCTCAATCCCACCTCTCGAATTTTCCCTCCTTTTCGCCATGAGCTTCCTCCTGATCCTTGAGATGAGAAGTGGTAGAGCAGCAGCGTATCTAGCTGAAGATCGTGGGTTCGAATCCCGCTCGTGACACGACTTTTTTATCTCAACTCTAAAAACCTTAATTAATTGAAAAGTATCAATCGGTGAAGCGTACAACGAAAACTAGTGAATTTAAGAAAAGTTTAGAATATTAAGGTTCCTGAAGACTTAAGACGAATAGGAAGAAATATGATATCATAGTTTAATATCTAATTCAGGAAATTGTAGATAAACAATTTGAAAGTGATGAGCAGATTGAGAAACTAAGAAAAGTGAAAAAATGGCACTACAGTAAGAGAATAAATTAATTATTAGTGATTTAATAAGGAAAACTCTAGGACAGTAACTCTATTATTTCTACTCATTAATACCTGCTTATTATGTTCATTTACATAGAGGTTGAGCTTTCTAGAAATGAGATAAACATTCATTGGTTCTGATTTACAAATGAGTTGCTACAATAAATTTTTTAATTCAATTTTGTAAAATTATAACAATAATAAGTACAAATGTATTATTCATTTCATAATCATTTTGTCTTAAAAGTCAAAATTGGAATTAATGGCTTTTTTCTTTCTTCTACTCTTGTGAAAACGACAATCACACACAGTTGCAAGAAGGTTCACCTATTGCTGTCCAAATGAATGCAATATTTGTCATTCATTTTATGAATATGCATATATATTCAAAATTCTCTCTGTGGTTTTTGTTCTTTTTATAAAAATAAAAATAGAAATGGCTAAATGCAAGAATAATCAGAATAGCTTTCAATTAATTCAGGTTTTTAGCTGAGTTAAAAAATTCAGTGTCACGAGTGGGATTTGTACCCATGATCTTCGGCTAGATATATCACTGCTCTACCGCTGAAACTATCGAAGCTTTGAACCACTCGGACACTAACTTCCCATCTCAACCCCACCTTTTGAAATTTTCCTCCTTTTTGTCATATTTCAATTTTCCATTTTCTGAGTGGATCAAGGTCACGATAGCTCAAGTGGTAGAGCAGCGGCGCATCTAGCTGAAGATCGTGGGTTCGAATCCCGCTCGTGACACTGACTTTTTATCTCACCTTAAAACTTTAATTAATTGAAAGATACTAATTGGTCAAGTGGACCAAGAAACTAGTGAATTTAATAAGTTAAAATGAAGTGTACTTCACTAAAGCTCTCCTTGGCCATTTCATTGTCGCCTAGAATCAAATAGATTACACGACATTTGAAAAAATGGCAAAAAGGTGAGATTGAGAAGGGAAGTTAGTGTCCGAGTGGATCGAGGTCACGATAGCTCAAGTGGTAGAGCAGCTGCATATCTAGCCGAAGATCGTGGGTTCGAATCCCGCTCGTGACACTGACTTTTTATCTCAACTTAAAACCATAATTAATTGAAAGATACTAATTGGTCAAGTGGACCAAGAAACTAGCGAATATAATTAGAACAGGCTAATAGGGTAGGATATTAGGAAACAAATGATTTTCCTTAGTTCAAAAATGTACATATATTTCAAATAAATTAACCAATCGATGCATTGCAATATATAATTAAAAAAAACATAAACAATAAAATATATAACTGCAATACATTTAATAGTATTTACTCCAACAGCATATCCTCATTCGCTACATATTTTCAAATAATTTGTATTGGGTTTCACACTACAATACATATTTCAAAATAAAATACATTGTGAAAATATTGTTCAAATCAATGATTGTTTCCCTCTTCTTTTTGCTCACTTATTAGCACCATCTATCAAAAAGATGTAACTATTTATTTAAATATATAACTTTTATGAAGCACATTCATGCTAAGCTCTCATGTCAATTTACAGTAAAAAGCAATGAAACTTTTATACATTCTGTATACTTCACTGCACTCGAACGGAGGAAAAGCAAATACAAAATAAATACAGCAACTGTGCTTCTGTTAAATTTTAATCATAAAAATATCTTGTTATAATAAAATTGAAACAATTTTAGACCCTTCCTTTTTAACTTAATAAAACAACACCATTCATCTAAATAAATACATTTAATTGTTTTAGGCTTTAAATCATGATTTTATGATAGTTCACTTAAATATCATTATTATAGCGTCTTCGGTTAAATTAATTCTTAAACATTTAGAGAATATCACAGTTCAAACCTTCTCACTCTTATCATTCAAGGGAAAGAAGTCCGATTTATAACTGTTAGCAGATGTGCCACTTGCTAACTGATTTGTAATAGTAATTTATCAAATTTAAAATAATATTTGGTTCTGATTACATCTAAGCTGGAAAACATTATATAACTTTATATATTAAAAAAAAAATAAATAAATTAGACAACCTGCGGGAAAAAAAAAATCCACCCATAAAATTATAGCTGTAATATTTTACGTAAGATTTTATTTCCGGGAATATATGAAATCTGTATCTAGACGAGTGCCAAATAACAGGAAAATTAACACGTCAAGGGTAAAGTGTGAAATGGGTTTGGCCGTCAATCCGTCTGTAATCGATATAAACTGATCCATCATAACCGTTAAATAGCCAGTTTCATAAATTAATAGGTTTATTTTCCAAGTTTCACGTGATTGAACGTTTAAAAAATATTCCTCATTAACTCTATTCCTATACGTAACCATTTACACAATAGTTATACGGACATCACCCGCATGAAACTAAAACATTACTCTGAGACACCATAGATAAAAAATTATATCCACTAAAATTAACATAAATGATGAAATGGTTTATAAATAAATATTTATTCAAATAGTTTGTAATGCAATGTATTATCTACTTTATGCTTCAAAATAAAATGCTTTGCTACAAGTCAATAACGTATAATATTAATTTAACGTTTTAATTATTTTTGTGCTGGAACGTTAGAAATAAAAAGCTAGATTAACCCTTTCACGACTGTGAGCATGTTATCACGCTTACTGAGAGCCTGCCACCTAGCTCATCCCTACTTCTAGTATTGTTCTGCGAGTGTGATATCACACTCTCATCGTAAACTCTTTAAGATTTAAATTCAAAGAAGCAGAGTGTAGCTTAAAACTGTGAACAACTGAGTTGTATTTTCTAAATTTCCCACTCTCGCTGGTGCTAAAAGTAATAATTTAAAACAGCATACTGCTTCTATGAATGTAAAAGTAAAGAGAGTAGAACACAATACCACGTGTACTGGTAGGGATGAGCGCAATATCACCCTCTTGGTACCACGATTTGGAAACCGAAAGTGCTTACTGTCCTGGAAAGGTTAATAAATGCTGCAAGGCTCTCTGCATAAAAAGTCTCGGGGGGGGAAATGGAACATAAAAAATACGTTTTAGTCGAAAAATTCATTGAATTCTCTATTCTAAAGTATAGTTTATAGAATTTTAAAACAAGTATATGTACAAATTATGTAACATTAAAAATACATAAAATGACAAGTATTATCAAAATTAGGTTCAGGAAAAAACCCAATAGGGGAAGGGTTGACTCATTTACCCTCATATTAAGCAAATTGTTAAGAAGACAAATTCATCAAAGGATTTATAATTTTTTAACAATAAATTAAGACACAAATTAATAACAAAATATTTCATTTCTCGAGATTTCTGTACGATCAATTTCCAAGCTTATTTTAACTATACTTCGTCTTCCAGCCAATAACAGTCAACACAAAGATAAGTTCTGACCTTAACATACGTTAAATTGCACAGTACGCACGATATTATCTGCAATCAGTCCACCGGAGTCAAAAACATGAACCTTTTCAGTCTAATAATGGATTGATCTATCGTTAAAACAGGGATTTTTTTTTCAATATAATTAATTATACAACCGAGTACACATTTAGTGGGCTATAAGTTATCTTCATGAAGGGAATTATTGAGTTGAAAACAAAATTTTAATTCCAGTATATCGTAACTATTTAATAAATGTCAACTAATCAAGTTTTGCCGTACCTGTCTACTTAAAAATTACGATCTTGTTATTGTATTCTAATGGAATTTCAAAATATTCTTTTCTCTGTATTGCATGATACCTAAGTTATAGAATTTTAAAACTTCAATAATCAAACAGTTAATGAGGTAACTTTCAAGTGATTCAATACGGATTATATTCTCAATGCAGTCACATGTCAGAGTCTATCCAAATTTTTTTTTCCCGACATTTTTGTTTTTTTACCCGTAGTTTATATTGTAGCAGCAAGTGATATGTTTGCTATAAATTATTAACAATAAGGGTGTCCATACTATTGTTTATGAGGGAACAAAAAATGTTATTAACAATTCCGCATAATGCTCCTACTTTTAATGTGTTTACATAATTGGCTATTGTGCTCCTAGGTTCAATTTACTCTACTATCTTTTTTATTTTAATTTTACTGTTTTGTAAATGAAGCCTAGTATATAATTACAATGAAACCTTTTTTTTTTTAACCATTGAACTATGAATATATTACTTACTGAAAGGAATATATTATTATAATAACTAATAGGAAAAGTGAAACGAGTAAAATGAGTAAGGGGAAGGCCTAAAATGGAAAAACTGTCTGATTGAATCGGGAAACAGAAATTTAATTAAAAAAAAAAAAAAAATTGCTGATAATCTCTCAGTCCAATATGCAAACTTGACAATACAACAAATAAACGACTATTTTAAATATTCAATTTCCTATCTTTAGGGAAATATATTTCAACGTTTTTCAAAAATATTTTCAACAATTTTGTCCGTAAACACAAAATTTATATACTAAGTCTGAGCTTGTAAATATGACACCAGATTTGGTCATTGACGATCATTTTGGCCTATACCAGTTGGGTTGGGTCAGACACAATTGTAAATTTTGCCATCTTCAGGGTTTATTTTCTATATAAGGCATTTCTGAACAAAATTCATTCGTCAGTGAAAGCATCCGACAGACCGCAACGACCGGGAGGGGGGGGGGAGAGAACCAAATTGCAGGTTCATCAAATTTCAGGCCAGAGGGGGAAATCTCGCTCAACTTTCTTTTTATAATGGTATTTTCATTGACTTTCGCAAATTTCCTGCAAGTAGCACTTTGCTCCTAAGCACTAATATCCGTATCGGTCCCTTGAAGAGCATTATAATAAAGTTTTACTGTATATTCTCAATTTTTCCAGATGGAAATTAGAAAAGAAAGACAAAAGAACGGACAGACAACTGCATGGCAACCCAAGCATACGCAATTAATACAGAGAATGTAAAATTAAATATGGATGTTAAAGAGAGGAAATTATTCAAATTTTGACTTCTGGTGCACTCAAATTTAATTTTGTGCCCTATCAAATTATAAACAAGTAACATAACTTGAAGTTTAAAAATAATATAAATAAATAAATAAATTTATATAATTTTAACTATGGATATAACAGTTAAAGGTTGAAGGGATGTAGAGTATACGTAAAAAAAAAAAAAAAAAAAAAAAAATGTTCACAACACAAAATACACTTCAACCCTTTTGCTTTCTAAGTGTTGATATAAATATTTCAATATAATTTCAGTGTATGTAGGTTTATGTGTATAAAATCCTAATGGTATATTAACACACATACATACCTACACATTCGCTAGACCACAGAAAATAACATGCACACATACATATTCACAAATAAATTTAATGTACTTTTATATTTTTTCTTCAATGTTTTCAAATATTATGCAATAGAGTTATCACATTAAGGCGAATCCTTCCTTCTTTCCCTCCCGTAAGAGATTGAGTAGAATCTACTCGAGACTAGAAATTGAACAGTGCTAATGTCCAGGGGGTATTGCATCCGTTTGTTTAATTTTATGTCTTGGAGAGGCCGGAATCTGAGGTGTAGAATGAACTGATCCAACTTGCACATTAGCACGCTGAGTAGGTCGGGATGATGGGACTGCTAAAGATGTAACTATCGTATCCTCCTTAATACTAGTCTCTGCAAGTTTTCCACTTAAATCTTCTACTAATGAAGGTAAATTTGTCGCCTTGCATTTTTCAATGTCAAAGGGGGTCTCAGTTAATGTTGATAACATCAAATGCTGAGTAAAAAGGCTCCTTGCTGCCCGTTCCTCCTCTAAAACTTCGCATTCTTCTTCAGTTAAGTTGTTTTCTAAATATCTGTAAAATGAACTCCTTTAATCTAAATGTTGAGATATTATAACATTATGTATGGAATCAGGGAGAAAAACTATTCGATATTAATACAGTAAAACCTCCATTATCAGAGGAAGAGACGGGAAGCGGGGTCCATGGAAAACTGAAAACCACAGACAATGGAATTTCTCTTTTTAATGTGTTAATTGAAAACTGAATTGTTAATTTTTTTTTTATCAAAAAACATTCCAAAATGTCAAATCAAAAGTCGAAAAATGGTGTTCACAGTAACACAGATTCAATTCCGCAAAGTGCAATCTTCTAAAGTGGGTTGTTTCATTTTTTTTCTTCCTTACAACCACAACGAATATGTCCAATATAGACAAAATGGGAGTTTCAAAGGAACAAGACAAAAGTCAGCATTCTCCGAATCAGAATGACTTGTTGCTGTGTAAAATATACACCTGTACACATACACCCAGGTCCCAGATAATGGAGATTTTACTGTAAATATTTTAGAGATTCTGACGAACTAATAATATAACCTTTATAAATTACCTTGTAAGTAATAAATGGGAAGGGTGATTTTGCGACGAGTTTTCTTGAGACAATATAGAAGATGTGCTAAGACCGACCCCAGGAGAATTACCGACAGGTACCAAAACTTGCTGCGACCCTGTGGGCCGCCTTGGCATCCTTTCTATTTGTTGACGTGCAGCCTTAAAAAAATATAATTCAAAGTAGTAATGAATACTAAAAAAAAAAAAAAAATAACAGATTACAATAAATTCATATTTAGTTAAGGTTTTTAGTTGAGATGAAAAAAGTCAATGACACGAGCGGGATTCGAGCCCACGATCTTTGACTTGATACGCTGCTGCTCTACCACTTGAGCTATCATGACTCCGATTTCTGCTTGTGCCATTGACTTTTTTCATCTCAACTAAAAAACTTAATTGAATGTAATGTATTAATTGGTCAAGCGGACCACGGAAATAGTAAATTAATTATTTATTTTTTTCACATATATTTAAAATATTTTAATTTTGATTACAAATGACAAATTTAAAATGCAATATTTTGTAAAATTGCTAAAATAAATTTTTACTGTACTTTTTTTTTTTGTAAATTTATTTAGTCAATATTTTGCTCATTAAGCAGTCAGTTTCCATTTGTCTTGGTCAGAATATCCTCAAAGTGTTAATCAGTCATCATTGTGCCATCATCAGTGGAGTGTTTCGAGTGTTATTTTATTTAGTCAACAGTGTATGTGAAATGTTAAAGGGGTAATAATTAATATTATATAAAATAATTTATCTTATTATTTATTGGCTTATGAATTTTTAACTCTGGCAAATTAAATTTTATGTGACTTTTTTGTTTTTTCTTTCAAAATATGCTTTTCTGCTTTCATTGTGCATGTATTTCAATATATTACTATGGACAGGTTTTAGTCTTAATAAAAATAAGATTAGAGACGTATTGAAAGGGGTTTACAATTTATCCGTAATAAAAGAAATAAAAAATCAAGTGCAATTAACACAAACATTTATATTTACTGAATACAGCCCAATTGTTTGAGCCAAAATTTTCATCAAAAAATAGTTTAAAATAAATTCTTTAAGTTCTTTTCTCTTCAATGAATAATTGAATTTTTATTCCACTTATATCATAGAGATTAGGAAGCGAAATCGAATCAGTTTTAGTTTTTAAATTGAATCTTTCCACACAGGGATTTCTTACAAATGATTCTACATCAAATTTTCGCAAGAATTAATATGAAGTTGTACAATAATTGTTATTACAATGTAATTAAATTTTTTTTAATAATATAAACAAAAGTTATTTTACCTTATTTTGTTTACCACAGCTGATTAATTGTACCAATATTGCTTCAAACAAAGTTCATTTTTCTCTTTACAGCACCTGATTTCACCAAACAAAACTTACAAATCACTACTGTTGCCGATTTCGAACCAAATTAAGTACCAATTAGAACTCACAAATTAAAAAAAAAAAAAAAAGTAAGAAAGCGTTCTAACACATTTTCTAATAATGAGACATATTGAATGGGGTTTATAATATATCCGTAATAAAAGAATTAAAAACACAATCAAGTACTGAATACAACCCCACAAACGTAGCAAAATTATGATACATAAAAAAGAATATAATATTTATAAGAGAATAATGTCACCAACCTTGCTGCATGGAACACGGCTAACTGACTAAATCTACTGAATGACCAGCTGGTGTGCAAAGCCATCTTAATGTCTTACACAGCCAACTTAATTATTGTTAATTATTATTAAAAAGTCGTAACAATATATACACATTTTAAGCACCCTTTAAAGTCTGTAAAATACGAATTTTAAATGCAAACAATAAAAGTTTATTTTCAAGCTTAGATTTCCGTTTTTCTCTTCGGCGCCCTGTAGTTCCACTCAAAAATTAATTAACTCTTCTCGATTTTATCCGAATCTGGCGTTATTAGAATCGTTGATGAATTAAGGATGAAATCAACCTTACTCCTCAGATGTTTTATTTTATTTATCCAGTTTTCATTTTTTAAAGATTCAACAGCTGAGCCATTGCGTGTAGTTTATAGTGTTCTAAACCTCTCTAAAAAAAATCCCTACAGATCAGTGGAATCGTTTCAAAGTTATCACCATTTTTGGAATTTTCAATAAAAATGAAAGAAAAATTTTGAAAAAAAAATCCCCCCTCAAAATCTATGGTCAGAGTTTTTTTTTCTTTTTTTGAATAGTAAAAAAACAATTATCAACTTTCTTTTTATCAGAATTTGGTTTATGCTAAGTCCGTCATTGGCCCAAGTATCTGCCTGGGCAAGATTAAAGATCCGCTCTCTTTTTTTTAAATCTAAATGTATTGTTTCATAAAAAAAAATTAACTCAACAAGTTGGCCTGGAAAGGATGAAATTGAATTTATTTTCTTTATTTTTAATCTAAAGAGTACATAAGGATTAGTAACACTCTATTAAAGGCAAAGTTAGTAATGTTGTGTTTATGTTTTAAGTCGATTATTAATATTTATACCTAGTTAATTTGTAAAATAAATGTCTTTTTTGCCTGTGAGTGTATAACTGGTTTCATTTAATACAATCTTACATATTATTTTCTTATCCTACTTAAAATACAAATAGATCTTGAAATTCACGCACAATAAAGGTAGGAAACTATATTTGAAAAAAAAAATTATGTCAATTACTCAAAAACAGAGGGGGGGCAATTGCTGAAATTGTGCAACTTTTTAATTTGGGTATTTGACTGCGATTGTATTAAAAAATAAAAAATTGAATCCGGGGCCTTTACCCATTACATGAGCCATGATGAACGTTGTGTCAATGCCCAAAAAGTTGGAGTCATTGAAGCCCCCCCCCAATCAAAGTCACTTTAAAAAAAAATTTTTATGGCCTCATGAAGTGTGCATATCTAGCCAGACAATATAGTGCTTATTCGTTTTTTTTTTTTTTTTTTTTTTTTTTGGGGGGGGAGAGTATCATGAAAAAAGGGCCAGAGGTGACGGCGGGAATCGAACTCGCGACCGTGGGGTCTACTAGCCGAGAGTCTCTCACAGTAACCACTCGGCTACTGCGGCCCCCCTTATTTAAATCATCTTAATCAACGTCTTATTTAAGTTTATCTTGTTGTTCCAGTCAATGTATGTGCGTTTCAATTCCTGCTATTACTTTTAGATCTACTTCATGATCTAACCTTGCATCGTACTAAACATAGCCCAATAGTTTCTAATAATAATCTACTGTAATTATTTACTGCTTAAAAAAAAAAAAAAAAAATACATACCCTAACTTGTTGCCTTTCAAGCTGAAGCTGCATCTGTAAATGTTGCAGTTGTGACGGAGTTGATGTTTGGTTTCTTCGTACTCCAGACAGTTGTGACAATAGCTCCGCAATGGGGTCGACATTATCCCTTGAAGATGGGCTAATTGAAGCTAAAGCACCTGACGAACTATAAAATAATAATCAAATTATCATACAAGTAAACAAAATAATTGAATATGTATAACAAATTGTCTAATAAATAAATTCAACTTTTTTATTGTAACTAAGAAAGTACTAGTAAATAATTTTTTTTTTGGTCCCTTCTGAACATAGGATTTTGTTGTTTTTCTATTATTCTATGTTTCATGGGGAAAATAAATTATCAAGACTAAGCATTTCAAAATTTACTTTGAGCCAAATTAAATCATCTTTATAAAAACTTTAGTTTGGTCGTTTCTGATAATTTTTATTCCGCCTAACATTGCTGTTTTGATCTGTCAATTTTCGACACTTTCAGTAGTGGGTTTGTATTATTTGTTCATGAATGCCAAAATTCATTGACCTCAACGCCAGTCTGATAGACTACAACAGCAAGGATAGGTAGCTCAGATTGGAAACATTATACATTATAAAATTGTTTGGATACAGATAATTAATTTTCACTAAAAAATCGCATTAGAATAGATCTAATACATACCTAAAGTGCATATTGGAACGTCTAGCACGAGATGAAATCGAACGTGATGATGGTGCTGGAATAGTTCTACGGACACAAACATTATGGCGATTTTGGGGTTCATCTTAATCATAATTAAGGTAAAATAGTCACGTTATAAAATAAAAATATTAACAAGAAGATTAAATATTTGGCCAATCTAAAACTTCGGCTCATTTGAAATGAGCTCAAATTAGAACATGGTACACCACAAAGTAAATAATTCAAGTTAAATAATAATTGCACGCTCATAAAATCAAATAATTAAAATATTACACATTTTGTGCAATTTGCAATCAAAGGATATTAAAAAACTTATAAGATCTCTTGAAGCGTTACGATGTTCAAGAGTTAAGTGACCTGCGAAATCATCCGTCACTAAATTCGGATCTCCTATTGGTACTGCTGCACAAATAGGGCATACCTAAATAAAAATAAAGTATTAAAAAATTAACATTAAACAAATTTAAAAAAAAAAACAAAAAAAAAAAAAACAAATAAATTACTTACTACTTCAAATGACACATCAGCATGTTCGGCTGTGACATGTTCTAATAAAGAAGCTTCAGTGAAGCCTAATTTTCCGCAAAATGGACAGGTAAAAGACTGGGGCTGATCGATTGTTAGTGCTTCACCACCAAAGTATAAATCTGAAAAGAAAAATTTGTTAGTATTATTTATTGACGAGATCGTTTCATGCTTGAATTTGATTTTGATCTATTTAACAACGTACCGTAATCAGTTCGCGTGAGTATGCATTGCATTGGATGGTCGGTAGTATGTCGCGTTGTAGTTGAACCTGCTTCGTAACAAGTGGCGCATAAATCATAATCGTAGCAGATTAGACACTTATATCTCTTCCCTCGAAAATTCCCTTTCAAGCACGAGTCGCAGCTCACCCCTGATA
Source organism: Cimex hemipterus (assembly GCA_039619505.1). Lineage (NCBI taxonomy): Eukaryota > Metazoa > Arthropoda > Insecta > Hemiptera > Cimicidae > Cimex > Cimex hemipterus. The sequence goes on from CM077101.1 coordinate 20,633,833, forward strand.
AAATAAATAGAAAAATAAAATTGATTCGTTAGTCCAAATTTATAAGTTCACGCAATATGCCGTTTTAATTTTAACTTTTACAAAAATTAATTAAGGCTTTTAGTTGAGATAAAAAAGCCAATGGCATGAGCGGGATTCAAAACCAGGATCTTCGGCTAGATACGCCGCACTCTACCACTTGAGCTATCGTGACCTCGATCCACTCGGACATCAACTTCCCATCTCAACCGCACCTTTTGAATTTTTCCTCATTTTTGCGCCATTTTTCATTCGTGTAATCAATCATAATTGGTCAATCGGACCACAAAATTAGTTAATGATTTAAAATGAAGTATACTTCACTAAAGCTCTCAAGAATCCAATCCAATTACACGACATTTGAAAAACGGCAAAAAGGAGGGAAAATTCAAAAGGTGCGGTTGAGGTTGGAAGTTGGTGCCTGAGTGGATAGAAGTCACGATAGCCAAGTGGTAGAGCAGCGGCATATCTAGCCGAAAATCATGGGTTCAAATCCCGCTTGTACCACTGACTTTTTTATCTTAACTAAAAACCTTAATTAATTGTAATATATTAATTGGTCAATCGGACCATGAAATTAGTGAATTTTACAAAAACGATTATTCAGAAATCGTGAGATGCGGTCTGGTGTGATGTAGGTTTCAGAAAAACATTTTCTTTATCGTGCCAACGTTTTGGTCTTTATTGAGATCATCTTAACAGTCTGGGATTTACAAACATTGTTTACATTTAACAAATACATGTTGGATGTGGAAAAAAAGTAAATTTAAACAATGCAAAAAATATTTTTTTTAAACCTACATCATACCAGTCTACATCTCACGATTTCTGAATAATCAACGACTAACGGTCACTAATCGCCACACATTCGTACAAAAATTAAACTTTAAGTATGGTATTGGTCGAGATAAAAACCTTACTTAAAGATTCAACTAATTGAAAAGGATATAATTGGTCTATCGGATCACGAAACCTAATTGACTTTTAAAAAAATGTTTATACTACTTGTTTGGATCGTTGGGAAAAACTATGGGGTTGTCATTTAAATTTTTTTCCATAAATAGTTTTCAAGAAAAGAGGTTTAGAAAAGACATCTTGTACTGATGTAAAACAATTGCTTTCATTTTTATTTTATTTATGAGTTTAATATTGTTTTTCTGCTCGATAGTATGTTAGCATTTGCATACTAGTTTCAGACGAGTTGGCAAATCTATTCCATTTCCCAACTTTTGCTTGTTATTTTTCTCTATTAAAATTATGTATGGTATATCTGCTCTTGTTGAACCAGCACTGGGTCACTTGTAGGGTCCGTCTGTAGTCGTGGGTTTTTTAAGTTACTGAAATGCACGGCTTCGCACCATCTTCAGTGAGGAACTAATTGATTTTTGCTCTTTTCAATTCCTCCTTCCTACTCCTTTGTTCTTCTTTTACTCTTAATATCAAAGGTTTGTGTTGAAGTGTTGAACTCGTACAGCCTTGTGATTATTAATTACTTTTTGCCTTTGTATTTTGGCACTTTTCGTGGTTGGACATTGACCTTGAGGCCGGCCTGACAAGACTACAACATCAAGAGTAAGTAGGCAGCTCAGATCGGAAGCGATCAAAAAAACAGTCATCCATACTTCATAAAATGTTTAGGTACAGTAATACATTTTCACTGTCCAGTGTTACAATACCTGTAACATATGTGGGACATCCTTGGGGTTTGTACTGTGCAGATCAAGCCGTGAGGATTTTTTTTTATCATGCGTCTGTGGTGAACCCCTGAGGTTGGTGGCGAACTGTTAAACCTACAAAAAATCCTGAAGGGGAAACACTGGCCTCAAAATGCACATGGTTTGGCACAGAGATTTGATGTCTGTATCATTTCAAAAGAAATGTTCTACAATCCACAAAAACGTTCATTTGTAAATGACAATTACAACGAAAGACAGGAAACTAGTCGACATTCAATGCAAGTTTTTTGGTTGAGATAAAAAGTCAGTGTCGGGCGGGATTCGAATTCACAACCTTCTCCTAAATACGCTGCTGCTCTACCACTTGAGCTATCGTGACTTTGATCCCCTTAGGCATTAACTTCCCATCTCTCGGGCCATGAAAATTAGTGAATAAAAAATATATTTTGCATTGTATAAATTCACTTTTTTACCACATCCTACATGTATTTGTTAAATTTAAACAATGTTTGTAAATCCCAGGCCCTGAAGATGATCTCAATAATGATGGAAACTTTGGCATGATAAAGAAAATGTTTTTCTGAAACCTACATCACACCAGACTGCATCTCACGATCTACAATTAATCATTAATTAACGGTCACTAAACACCGCACATTTCTTGCATTGATCTTGGCAATATTCTGAAAGAAATATAGTTGTTCAAGATGATGGTATGTGATGGTCTGTGATGGCGTGATCCGACAAAGAACCGGTACTTGGTCTGTCTACTCTTAAGTATCCATGAATAGACAATAGTAGCTTCTTTCATGGATAACCACAAGTGTAGACAGACCCAGTATTGGCAGTGAAATTAAACTGCAGACTAATTTCTTGTCTTTAATCGTGGACAATTGGAATAAAAGGTTCATAACAGAAGTTGAGAAATGTAAATACATGTGTCATTTAAAGTAACTTTTACAATAACAAAACAAAAAACACGGAAATCATAGTGTTGCAAATTGCCCAAGACTTGACTGTCTGTAAAAAAGTGGTTCAAAGTTTCATCCATTTTCTTAACCATATTTAGTTGGGAGTAATTTAAAACCTGGGGTTGACCCAAGCCTTAAACTCTTTGTCCCGAAATACGAAAACCATTTAGCATAAATTTAGATGAGATTTTACATTTGATTATGGTCGGGGGGGAGGAAAAGTTGTTTCTATAAGTGTCACACGAAAAAAAAGGTGTTAAATTGGACTGGTCTATTTTAAAAAATTAATTTATTATATAACTAACTGCGTGTTATGATAAAAATCGTAATGCGATTTCGAAAATAAATCGGCCGTCAGAATTTTTTTTAAAGTTGTAAACGAAGCCTTCAACTTAGCAAAACAGAGCCGAATCTGCTTATTACGAAGTACAGGGAGAAACTTTTGAGAAAGTACAGGGATTTTTTTTAAAGGATTGTTTCGTAAAATAATAATAAAAGGAATAAATTGATATATTGCGATGAAAAGATTTTACGTGACGGGAGGCCAGTCTGGGCAAAGGGCTTTTTTGTTGCGGGGGGGAAGAAAAAAAAAGGGCTTTTTTATTCGTGAAGAACGAAGGTCCGTCGAATTTAATCTTCGGCCCGGTTCTAAAAATATAAACAAATTCCCTTTCGTCTTACCTTCGTGACGTGACATCGTTCAACGAAAGCGGCCGACGGACGGGGCTGGCGATTTGTTGGAGAGGCGGCAGCGACTTGGGAACGTGTTTCGAGCCCGAATTTCGAGACCCGGCGAATCGCGTCGACCGACTTGGAACACCCGACGTTGAAGATTTGCCGACGTTTCGAAATCAAACTACATCGCCTCTGGAGTGGGAAACGAAACGGGAATCGAACTGGCTAACGATGACACCAGATGACCATAGTCGTGAATCGGCCACTCGCCGTCGCCTTCGCCTCACCCAGGGCACTAGCAGTGTTGACTTATCGACAGATTTTCTTACATTCTCTTTTCTTCTTTTTTTAAAATATTATTTTTACAATTATTTCGACACGGTTTTACGTTTTATTATTACTTACAGTCATCTCTCTTGAACGGTTTCGTTGAAAAAAATCAGTTTTATTCTCTGACGAAAAGGGCGCCCTTCCGCTCGACGGTTTGACCGAGCAAGAAACGACCCGAATTACAAGTTTATTTAACTGAAAAAAAAAAATCCTAATTACAAAAATATGTATATAATTACTATACAAACAGACATTATAATTATTTAATCATAATAACTAAAGAACAAACCTTCAACTACAAAAACATTTGATGGTAAAATCACTCAAAATTATGTGTAATTATCAGGTATTGGACAGAATCAGAATAACTATATACTCAATAATTTTATTACAACAATATTACTTTAACAGTTATAACTAAACTGCTCAAAAATGAATTAGGATATTGCCAATATTTTAGTATTTACTTAATACTTATAATTTTATTTTTATTATAAATTGTATTAAAATTTAGTAGAAATGTTTAGGTTTTTTACAGAAGGAAAATTTTATTAAAGGGTTTTGAAAAATAAATAATTCCATAATTTTGTTTTTGTGTATACAATAATTTTATTAAACAATTAATAACATGTATAATGTCCTCTGACAGGTTAAAACCTCGGTGCACTTGTTAGGCGTACTGTTAGTAAAGTTGTCAATAATTAATTAAGGAATTTCACTCCATGCTGCAAAGTTGCACTCAGTTGTTGCAGATCGGCCGGCTGCGGATGGCGATCGAAAAGCTTTCTCTACAACGCATCACACATGTGCTCAATGGGATTGATGTATGGGGAGACAACGGGGGAAGAGGCAGATAGGAAATTTCCAGGTTTTCTAAACATTGATGAACAACTGTGTCTCTATGTGGCCTGGCATTGCCATCCAAAAATCGAACATCCCTGCTAATTAATGTACCTGATTTGAGGGATGTATTCCTCGATAATTTCACGGATATAACGGACTGCCTTCAATGATATGGGTTCCAGTTCGCCCTCCAGTGTAAATCCCAGCCCGGACCGATACACCTCCTCTGAACTGCACCGAAAGGAGCACGAACTGGGCCATTGTAAGCGACCCCTGTTCTAGGTAGACTCTTCGACGCCTGCTATCACTTACACAGATAGAAACGCGACTCATCTGTAAACATTACAGCATTCCGATTGGTGTTCTCTTCTAGGCGCTCGCTGCACCACATTCTTCTGAGTTGCTGGGTGGTGGGCTGTTGTTCCAGGTCGTCTTAAAGGGGCATACGGTGTGAGGCCAACATCCCACACACAATCGATAAAGGCCTTGCCAAAACATCTTGTAATTCATTTTGGATATGGCGGCCACTGTGGAAAGGGTTCCGTTTTTCAGCAATGAGAATATTTCTGTCTTCCCTTTGCGTCGTAATGCGCTGAGATTCATTACCAGAACTTCTCTTGGCACTTCCAGTCTCTCTGGGAAATGTATAATCATATACGTACAATCCCTTACTCATTCACTAATTCATTTATTTACACTTAATCTCTCCCTCCCCCTCCCACCGGTCTGTCTCTTACACTCACTCACCCTATCTCGTTCTCTCATAATCTGTCTCACTCACTCCCTCTTTCCCTTACACTCTCTCCCACTTACTCTTTCCAATTCTCACTTACTTATTCTCTCTTTAACCTCTTTCTCTCTCTTTTATACTCACTCAAAGACTCACTTTCTCCCTCACACTCTCCTTCACTCACTCATTCACTATCTCACTCACACTCACTCTTTATCCTCCCCTCTCTCTCTCTTTCTTACACTCACACACTCATTTACTCTCTCTCTCTCCTCTCTCTCTCTGTAACTCCCTCTCTCTCTCTCTCTCTCGCTCTCTCTCTGTAACTCGCTCTCTCTCTCTCTCTCTCTCTCTCGCTCTCTCTCTGTAACTCGCTCTCTCTCTCTTACTCTGTCACTCACTCTTTCACACTCTCACTCACTGATATCTCTCTCTCATTCACTCACTGATCACAATCTCTCTCTCACTCACTCACTGATATCTCTCTCTCTCTCTTACTCACTCACTCATTTACCCTCTTTCTTTCTCTCAATCACTGATTTATTTTCTCAGTCATTCACTTACGTACTCTTTATCACACTTTCTAACACACACTCTCTCTCTCTCTCTCTCTCTCTCTCTCACTTACTTTCACTCTCTCCATTCCTCCCCTAATAATGTTTCATTTCTTTCTTTTAAAATTCATACTTCTTGAATTTTCTTCCAATTTGGAGTACTGGAACGTTCGGATTAGTGAGAGGGCACTGTATATTTGTAATGGGTATACATCACGCTAGATAAATGAATAAATATAAAGAAAAGAAACCAAATGGAGACAGTTGAAGATAGGAAGGCGGTGTTTGCGGAGTTTTTGAATTTTGGCGGCCAACCCAGGCTGAGAGACTTTCCACGATTTAACGTAGAAAAGTTAAGAGGCGATGAAATAATTGTAAAATAATCGTTAAAATATCCGATGTCGTAAGTGTGAAAAGGTGATGAAAAGGGTTCGGACGTGGAAATGCGACGTTGGCCGGATAAACGATGAAAGCCGACGGCGACGGGACGGTTTCGGTTGGGTTGGCCGGATTGCTCTCGACTCTCGTGCTATTTTGCACACTTCGGCCAGTTTTAGTTTTATTTGTTCGCCTCCGAGTTCCCGACTCCAACCCAACAAACGTGGACTGTCGGCCAGTCGGCGGATCCGAAGTAAAAGAAGCCAGTGTTTGGCCATCTGAAAACAGGCCCACGAGTCATTTCGTTTAATTATATCCGCCAGTTGGTTAACCGACTTTATTAAATGTCAGAGCCACAGTCTGCTCTACTACTAAGGAAGCAATTAGCAGGTATCGACAGTTTATTTTTATTTTTACAACCCTCGGCGTCTGGTGGCAGACGTGCTTTTTCCCCAGATCCCGGACAGATTTTATTCGTCTTATTCGATCCGTTCCGAGATCGGCAGAAGCATCGTCCTTCGGGCATCGCCGCCCCCCATTTTTTCCCCGTCTCTTTGGTTTTAACTCGCTGTATTCCTTCCTGTGGCCCTTTTCCTCGGCCCTTTTTCCGTCCTAGGCCTTTACCCGGACCTCGTCCGTCCTTAGTCTCCGACCCTAAATCCGCGTGTTATTTCAACACATCCGGAAAAACGAAATCCCGCATCGACGCTCAACGGAACATTATTTATTTTCCCGTTAATTATTATAAATTATAATTCTTCCATTAATATATTTTTTTACCTCATAGAGATTTAAAAAACGATTTTTACAAAGACCTTCCCACTCCACCGTCCATTAGTCATCATTTACTTAGAATATTCGGTGTTCCATGTACTCGTCGGTTTATTGACTTGATGGAAATGGATACGCGTTATAATTTTCAGGCCGAAAGTTTTTAAGCTCACCAATGCCCTATTCGTAAATCCATTGCCCGAAAGAAGTAATAATTTTATTACCTCCATAAAAAAACCAAAAAAAAAAAAGAAAAAACCCTACCACTGGTGTGGTTAAAAATTTTCTTAACACGTTTCGAAGAGAACGAATTTTCTCGTTTTTATCGGAATTGAATGCGTAATCGTTCAATTTGAATCAAATTGACAGGTTTTTTCCTGGTTTCACTACGCGAATATGACCAAACAGTTTGTTCAAACACTTTTTATATCAGTAGAGTTAATGCCTACTTAAAAATAAAAAAAATGATTAAACCATAGTTTCCACTTTCCTAACTAGTTGTTTACCATGGATTCAAAATTACAAAACATTGCTTCATTACAAAGTACATTATTAGGTTATTCTCAATGACTGGATGTTTTGTTTTATTTGTAACTTTTAAGCTTGTAACATTAACCTAAACATTTAAACACTTTAAGTTTTTATTTCGTCGGATTCATATCCATAAAACATTTTAGGCAGTTGATTCGCATAACCGTTCTCTTCGAACTTTCGTACAACTACGATTCGCTAAATTAAAAGTAAAATTCCTCCTCACTAGCGATTTTTGTCTGAGTCCTAGCATCGGCTTCGGAAAGTAATTTGAAAACTGTGTGGCGAAATGGTTATGACTGTTCATCCGTGACACCCAACGGACAGTTGGATGTTAAGACGTCCCGAAGGACAGGAATTAATTTCTTTTTCACATTTCCTCACAACGAATTTTACTCGCTAAAGTTGTCGTACGAATAAAGGTTTAATTTTGTCCGACCTCTCCAGTTGACTTATTCGTCATCTAGGAAATTGCGAAACATGACAGATCTCACCGACCGAAGATAGGCCAAGTTGATCAGAAATGTTCAAATTGTGCAGGATATTCACCCCACAGACCACACTGGAAAAAATTTCATGATTTAACAAATATTTTCATTCTTGATACGAAGTTTATAACTTCGTTGATATGAAATTATTTTTTTTTAATATCATCATTGTTTCTATTCAATCATTGTCGGATGTCCTTCCAATATTTTTGGCAGCTAACTCGCATAACCATTCTCTTTGAACTCTTATACACCTACGATTCACTTAAAAAAATGAAGTAAAATTTAAATTTGTATGCATTTCCTCTGTATTTTCCACATGAGCGATTTCGATCTGAATCTGACATACGATTGTGCAAATAATTTGAAAAGTCTGACAAAATGGTTCAAATATTAGTTGAAAAAAACCCACAAATGTTTTCTAAACCCTACTGATCTTCTTGGCCAGCCTATCCTTACTGGTTGGTCTATCAGATTTTTGAAATCTCTTTTGAATCGATGACGATGACAGCCCAACCGAGCGAGGATAGGTAGACCAAGATGTTCGGTGAGTTAAAATTTAAAGTGATTAACGATGCATACCACTGGGGGGAAATTGCATTATTTAAAAAATATCTTCACTTGCGATATGATTTCTATTACTGTTATGATATGAAATAGTTAAATTTTTATTATATCAACACACGGTTGTTTTTATTTCATCATTGACTGAAGTTCGCCCAGTATTTTTAGCAACTAATTCTCTTTGCACTCTTGTACACCTACGATTCACATAAAAATAACCTATATATTCGTATACATTTCCCCTGTTTTTGCCACACTAGTGATTGGTCTGAATCTTGGCATAGGGTATGGAATTTTAATTGAGAACAAAAAAAAAAAATAAAAAAAGTATGGCAATGTGGTTCTGACCCTTCATCCGTGACATTCAGTGGATAGTTGAAATTACTTTTTACACATTTCCTCTCTATGAAATTAACCCACATCGACATACGAACAATGATTCTCTCTGGTCGTCTCCTGTATGATAGGAATTTCTTTTTTCAAATTTCTTCTTCAGAAAGTATCAGTAAATTAACTAGTCATCATTTGAAACATCATTTTGTCCGCACTCTCGAATTATAGGTAATGCGACCACAATTACGATTTGTTAATATATAAAAAAGTATAATTTTTGGTTCTTAACGACAAATGTTTTATGAGCATCTCGGCCCTGCTTATCCTCTCTGGGTTTGTCTGTCAGATGCATTCCAGCATAGATGAATGTATGACAGGAATTACTTTTGCCACATTTCCTTGGTACAAATTTACCTCACAAAAGTCGTCGTATGAACAGTCTTAATTTTGTTCGATTGTCTTTGGTCATCAACCTTTTCTGACGGCAAATGAATTCTGCCATTATGTGATCTTTTCCCTTTTAATTTTTTTTTTTTTTCATTTTTTCGATTCATTATATTTAGCAAACAGCTCCCGATTTTGAATTTAAAGTCGTAGAATTATTAGGATCTTCAATTCATCTTTTCGTTAGGTTATACAATTTAATTTGCCAATATAGATACTGAAGATAATGAAATATTGAAATATTTGTTTTCTGAAAACTGAATATACAATGAGTGTTTTGTTCACTCACAAATTTTCAACAGCCGCCACCTAGCAATTTTACACAGTCCATTTATTGTTAAGATCATTGCTCGAAGGTTGTTATTTTTCAATTTTGTAACTTAACAAAAGGGCTTTGTAGTCATTAAACTTATACAAAGTAATTCAATTCATATTTCTGGACTCATTCATCCTCCTGTTTTGCCCGGTATGTGAAAGTTGATTATGTTTCGGACAATAGTTATATCAAAGTAGTTACGTAACATCATGACAATCCATGATATGTATATTTTTGCGGTTTATTTATGCATTGTTCACTCACATCCTTTATAATTATTATTCTCACTCGATTATTAACTTTTTCCTCAATTAAAATTTAAAAAATAAAAAACAAAAAATAATCAAGTAGTTTTGAGTAAGTGCAATATATGTATTTTTTTTTTGGCACCAATTTGGATGTCTTGATCGAAACTAATTCGATATCATAAAATGCTTGCTAAAATTGTCAACTACAGAAGAGACACAAAACACACACACAAAAGTTGGGTCAAATTCATTACATAGAGTTAAAAATACCCCCGTGGCACCTGAACCAGCGATCTGTGACCACTGCTATGTCCCGATACTACAGATCCAATGATATATCAAAATGTTGTCTATAAATGTTAAGCCTTCTAAAATTGAAAATACGATCAATTGTTATTTTATTCTTGCTTAATGGGCACCTACCAGGTCGCTTTCCAGCTAGAAGGTGCCCATGAATCATTATTTGACTATCTCGTCTTGTCAGTGAATGAATGAAAGCTTTATTTACCGAAAAGTATAAATATTAAATTTACATTTTGAAAAGCTAATTGACATTGGCCTTAGCCTTCTGTTGAGTTTCTTTATAAATTTATGTACCTATTTTTGCAACTTGAGAATGACCTTTCATTTTAAAAGTTGAAGTGGTCAATTAGGTATTTTCGGTGCCGAAGGGCATGAGTGAGGTACACCATAAGCGTCCTCCAGTTATCCCTTCTGTTAAGGATTGCAATAACTTCTTCTCCATCCAGTTTCAGTTTCGCAAAGTGCCTTTGGTGGAACTCTCTCAGAACGGGGCACACATGAAGTGTCCTCTGGGTTGAGGTTACATAAGGAGCAAATATCACAGTCATGTCTCCGTGGTTGGCAGTTCAGCTGAAGCAACCCCTCGCTCTCAAGACCAAAGACATCTCATAGGCTGTCATATTGGAACACTACATGTAGTTTTGCCCTAAGTCAAAATCCAGTCTTGCGTACAATTGGTGATGTAAGCTGTTTCTCGTGCGGTCTTTCCTTTTGCTTGCCTCCCACTTTTTAATCAAGTTAGTGGTATTAGAGGACTTCAGTTCCTCTCTACCTACTCCTACACCATACGGCCTACCTAACCTAAGCTGCTTATGCTGTAATATGCCTTTATTTATTACTACGCCGGCCTACTCTGTCAGGCGTACGATTCGTTACTTTCTTAATATATTTCAAATGCAAGCTCAAAGTGTGACTGTAGAGTGGTTCTTGACACCATGTCACTGTTGTATTATCTTCTTATTTGAATTTTACAACAGAATTGGTCAGTATAACCAGCATTGAGAATAACTTTGAACGATGTTTGTTCTGAAAATATTTGCAATGGAAATTATGACAGACAAAACTATTATGTTAAATAATTTATAATTAATTAATTTCAGAACTCAATAAGAATCCAGTGGAAGGATTCTCGGCTGGCCTTATTGATGATGATGATATATATAGATGGGAAGTGCTTATTATTGGACCTCCAGAAACATTGTAGTGAGTATTACATTCTGTTTGTCCATTGAAATATGTACATTCAATAGTTTTATCTTGTATAAAGGAAAATAATTTAATACTTTGAATTTTTCAGTGAAGGAGGCTTTTTCAAAGCACACCTTCTTTTCCCCAAAGAATATCCACTAAGACCACCACGAATGAAATTTGTAACCGAAATATGGCACCCTAATAGTAAGTAAATTCAAAATTTTATTATCAACGTGGTAACATTAACTTAACTCGGTTAACATTATTTTATTTTTTTTTTTTGTAATTTACAGTCGAAAGGAATGGCGATGTTTGCATTTCAATTCTCCATGAACCTGGTGACGATAAGTGGGGGTATGAACAGGCATCAGAACGATGGTTACCAGTGCATACTGTTGAAACTATTCTAATATCTGTTATATCTATGCTTGCTGATCCGAATGATGAAAGTCCAGCAAACGTTGACGCTGCGGTAAGTAAACACAGGATAATTTCTGATTGTTCAAACTTCTGTTTTTAAATAAATAAAACATTGGCTAATTGTGCCTGATCGTATACAATAAAATGCTTGAATAAATTAATTGTGTGCTATAAGCATTTCATTAAGAAATGTTAAACGAATGTTACTTACATATATCAGGTTGCAAAATAAGTTTTTCAATTCAATTCAATGAAAATTTTAGATACTTATAGACAAATTTAATTGACAATGTATGAAACATTTTGCTCCACTACTCGTTGCCATTGTCCCTGTAATTTTATAATTCCATCCTTCCAGAGGTTTTTGAGTAGTGAACTTTTCGGCGTGTTTTATGCAGTCTTCAAGCAACGTAAAGATTTTTTTTTTTTCATTGAGTTTCGCAAAACATATAAAAGTGAAAATATGAAGGGGCAGTGTCAAGTGAATTATGATGGATGGGGTAGCACATCCCAGCCGAGCTTTTAACAATTGAAAGGCTTCCTTTAAAAAATGTTTCAACTGACAAAATTTGATGCATCTGATTTTTTAATGTAAAAAGGTTCTTTTTGACTACGTCTGATGGTGTCACGTATAGGTCGATATTTGAATTTTTATGGCCATAGTGAATGAGCGATTTGTGAAAAAAAGTTTCCTTCAGGTGGTTCGGAAGGGGCAAGGTCTGGAGGGTGGAGGGTGAGGCATTACCACCTAACTCTGAGATTTTACTTTGAGTGAGTGCAGCAGTGTCGGGGGGGGGGGGGGGCTGATGTCTTGGTGAAATCTGACATTATATCTATTCACTAGGGATGGATGTTTTTCCTTCACACTATCCAGGCTAGCCGCTGTGTACTTCTGCTGAAAGGGTTTGAGTGGCAACAGTCACTAAATTTCTTCTCGAATATCCCACTAAACTGACAATAGGACCTTATGAAGGTGTGACTCGGCATTTTCTTGATGTCAACGGCGGCATTTCATTTTTTTTTTGTGGTCTTTCTTGTTAGTGACGGACAATTAATTGGCTCCACAAGTTTCACAACTTAATCTTGAGATTGGATTCTTCTTTCTACCGTTGTGCTTTGATTTGATACGCTCCAATGCCAGTAAGTTGTCGATTTTAAGCTTGTTAGGCATGCCATACAAAGTTGGTTCTTGATTACTCTAAATTACAAAAAGGCCTGAATTTTGATGTTTTCTATTAAAAAAATGAAATTTTTTTTGTATTTAACAATTTTAATGAAAACAACTCTGTGGAATCTAGATTTAAATTTGTAATTAGCTCATCGGTAAAGAAACCTGGTTTCTAGCAATTAGTGCCCACAAGAAAATCGATTTTCTTTTCCCGATTGATTCAGGTGGGTACTATTTGTCTTGTAAATATTCGCTTTTTTTCTATTCAAGATTAGGCAGATGTGCATAAAATTACAAAATATGTAGATATACTATCGTTAATGGAGCATTGCACTCAAGTATGAAATGCTTGTTAATTACAAAAAGGTCTGAACCCGCTGTAACTACGTATTACCGTAAATTCCAAATAAATTTCGAGGCATCCGCTGCTCTTTGCTCGAGATAAAATTCATATAGCAAGCAATGCTTAAATGCTTTTTATCTGCTTTGGTGTTGTGGAGCTTTTTATTCTGGGTTGACTTTTGGGATCAAATACTTTCTTAATAATTATTTAAATAAAGTTTTCCCAATACTATAGCTAAAGGGGGATAGCAGCGGGGGGTGGGGTGAGGCTGGCCTCTGGGTTGAGTTTGACCCCCTGCGGATGTGGGCACACCATGTGCAGCCCTCTGAGAAATCTGCCACTGTCTTAACCACTATAAGGCCTTGTGTGGAGAGGAACTGGTATTATAGGTGTCTGGTTCTTGCCAGGTCTTGTGGTGTCCGGTTTGCTGTGGGGCATGTTCCTCCTGGCTTACCGCTTTCTGTTTTCTTCTCTTATTGATTAATTCATCACCAAAGCAGTTTTGACCACTCGTGGTTGTATGCCTTTCTAATTAAAAAAAAAGATAGCAGGTAATAAAATATTGTGCCTTTATACAAATTGGAGGGGGGAGACTTCTACACACACCCAGCATTTGAGATTAGAACTCATTTGACATTTCCACTTGAAAAAAATGATCATTATATTGTACAGTTTTAATGAGCAGGCTAATTATTAACAAAGTTATTTGTGTTTGAAGAAAACTACAGTGCTGGAACTAAAAGAAGGTTTCTTCAAACACAGATTCTCTATTATGGAGTTGCATAACTTGGATACAGTTATTTATTTGAATAATGAATAATAATAAAATGGATCAATTAATTGTATTTTTGTCTTTATTTTGCAGAAAGAGTGGCGAGAAAATTATCTAGATTTCAAACGTAAAGTGGCTAGGTGTGTCCGGAAAAGTCAAGAGGAGTGTATATAGGGAAATTTCATATCAATAGGAACAAATGGTAAATCTTGTCCAATCTTAAACGTAAATTGTGACCTTTTATTAAAATAAATTGTAAAATGTCAAAAATATTTATTTTCAAAGGATGTACATAACTTACTATAAACTAAGTATTGTCGACAATAGATAATATGATAATGATAAAATAAAGATTGAAAATAAAACAAACATATTGAAAACCTTTTACCCACGTGAAGTACCCAAAATTTCATTACAACGTTTTATTCTTCTTGTATTGATTCGAAATCTGAACTTCTGAATGATTTTGTTTTCCTTCAGGTTGTCAGTCATGAGTTTTTGCTCAATTTTTCATAATGCAGTTTTTTTTTTTTTTTTTAAATTTAAGTTGTTAAACGTTTAGATAAGTACTAGAATTTTGAACTTTATTGGAGTTATTTAAGAAAAAAAATTACAATGTATTTATTAGAGGGTAATGTATACTTAGATTACATACAAAAATGAATAATTTAATAAGTTGATTCTTTTTAAAGAAGTTTTAAAATGCGTCGATGTTCCCAGTTTTACTGAAAAAGCTGTGACATTTGCATAAAACAACATTAAAAAAAAAAAAGTTAAATTTAAAGAAACACAATGTCATACTAATTGCGTAAGTTTTAGTTATCTGGCTTTCATTTTTTCCCATTGCCTAATAATTTTTGTTTGTTTTTCAGATCAGAGAAGAGAGATGTGAATTTTTTTATATTGGTAAGATGGAACAGCCTACTTATATTAGTAAACAAATTTTTTACCCATATTTCCTTTTGATCATATTCATTGGTTAAAAACTTGAGGTGTATATGGTTGTGCAGGGAATAACTTATGCTAATTAGAGTTCTAAATTCGTCGGCGAATGATTGCAAAGTGAAAGAATGAATGAATGCATTTATACGCGTTTGAATATATATATTGATATATATTTATATATGACTTATGGATATATATATAAACAAACGTTGTGACTACAATTCTAATTTTAATTTAGTTATGCACTGCAAACATAGTACTCAGGAAGATATGGACAAATAATTTAGGTTTCTGAGGCCTCGGACTGCCACTTTTACTTTATATTGGATGGTTTGTAATTCGGTCACTGTTGTTGATTGGCCTCTAATAATTCTAAGTCAACTCTTCAAAACGGTTTGTTTTTGACGAGCAATTGTGTATGAATTTGTCAAAGTTTTGCATATGGAATTAGTTTGCTGTTTACTTTGATTGATTTGATTTTATGTTAATTTAGTTTTGATGTTTTCTGTAAAAAAAAAAAAAAAAGGAAAAATAATAACAAATATTTTTACATTTAACAGTACGCAATGAACGTGTTATTACAACTCTGTGGGAATCTAGATTTAAATTTGTAATTAGCTCATAGGTGAAGAGACCTGGTTTCTAGCAAGCAGTACCCACAAGAAAAATTGATTTTCTTTTGCGATTATTCAGGTGGGTACTATTTGTCTTGTAAATATTCGCTTTTTTTCTATTTAAGATAAGGCAGATGTGCATAACATAAAAAATATGTAGATTGACAACAGTTAATGGAGCATTGTACTCAAGTATAAAATGCTTGTTAAACATAAAATATGCTTGTTATAAATTCGAAACAACAGATTTAAAAAAAAAAAATAATTACCCCATTATGTGTATTTTCAATGATTTTAAAGGGCGTATGGGTAGTTAACAATTTTTTTCTTCACTAATATAATTATATTTTAATGAGTAGCTTTCAGACTTGAGTACAATTGCTGTTGACTCAATACTTTTACTTAATAGCATTTTAATTTTGTATTTATTTCATTTTATTACTGTATTTATGTAAGTGAGTTTGTTTTCTACATTTTAATTTATTACAAATTTTGTATATATTCTTAATTCGGTTATTAAACATTTTTTTCAGTAGAAATCAGGATTTTGTAAATGTATACTGTTTCTTTCATCGCACCCTAAAGGCAACGGTTCATAATACGAAACAATCCTATACGCCTTAATTTCTTTTGTTAGAATCCAAATCGGTTAATTTTTTTCCGGTCCTATGTGTTTTTTTTTTCTTCTGGTATTTTTGATGTTATGTGTAGTGTAGTATAAATTGCCAAGTTCCATTGATTTTTTCAATATACATACATTTCAGAAAACAAATTGTAACACCCCTGTACATTGTAGATAATAAATTAAATTGCAGTTGTTTCAATTGGACAACGAAAAACATTTTGAAAGAGAAAAAATTGTACTCAAAATAAAAGCTATAGTCTTGTTTACATAATCATCAGAATTGGAATTAATTATGCAATGTTTCTTATATTTAATTAAGTGTGAAGATTTTTAATTTATATAATTGATTCTTTTAATGTATCAAATTTTACTCAAAATCAAATTGTGAAATAATTACTTATTAATTGGAAAATAAATTGTTATATTAAAATGAATAGAAGCCATTTTTTTCGTCATCATAGTTTTGTTGTTTTATTTTTTCAATTGTTGTTTGTGATTAAATTTGTATTGTAATATATCTATCAAGCATTCTTGATAACTTCTGCCTTTATACCAATAAAATCTCAATTGTTATTAAAAAAAAAAGATTGCTTTCCGAACCTTTTCCTGCTGACAATCTTTTTAGGCTGTACAAGTATCACTTGTTGGTTTATTTTAATTTTAACTTTATACAGTAGGTTACAAGGAAACTACATAAATGTCATGTTAAACATGAATGCGAGCTATCTATCATTAGACAGATTCTTCCCCTAAAAGCAAAAGAAAAATGTAATATTTATTTAGAAATCGTGAAATGCGGTCTGGTGTGATGTAGGTTTCAGAAAAACATTTTCTTTATCGTGCCAACGTTTCGATCTTTATTGAGATCATCTTCAGGGCCTGGGATTTACAAACATTGTTTACATATAACAATTACATTTTGGATGCGGAAAAGTGAATTTATACAATGCAAAATGTATATGCATATATTTTTAAAATGTATATTCGATCAAAGTGTTTCTACTCACTCAAAGTATTCAGCTTCGGTGTAATTGTGACATTCTTGTGTGCCGTGTCAAGTGTGCCAGTGAGATTTTACTTGGGATTTTGAAGCGGTGGGGAATGATGTTGGTATAGAAAAGACATTTTTGTATGAGGTGTCGGCTTCTTTGAGGTGAAAAGAGCCGATGAAGGAAAAAAATGTGTTGGTAATGGGGTTTGGCCAGATTATCCTTTCAGGATTTTGAAGGGAAAATATTTGATGTATGGAATTTAATGTGATGATATAGGTAAGTTATCAGTATTGAATTTGAAAAATTAAAAAAAAAGGAAAGTTTAAATTCATTTGTACAGAACCTAAAAAGTATTAATTAACCATCGTTGACAAATTTAACGAAGCCTTTTAATTTGAAACAGTTATGGAATTAATAAAGGCCTTCATGGGGGAAGAATTTTGTACACAGCTATAAAATAACTAAAAATAACCGAACTAATTTCGCATTTTAAATCCTTTGTCAGGGCCTCAAACATCCTTGAATCTCAGTTTTCTCTTAAAAACTAAAGTGCTTTAAAAATAATTAACTTTATTAGAAATTTATTCAGAGATGCCACTAAGGCTGTTAAGGTTATACATGGAGTTCAGGATTATTTCCAAGTCAGTTTTGGGGTTAGGCAGTATAATATTTTAAGCCCTGCCCTTTTTTCCCTCTTCGTTGACGGCCTCTGTTCATAAGGTATTGTTTGGGTTGGAACCTTAACATTGAATCAATATTATAAGCTGAAGTTGGTTTTTGTTTTTGCCAAAAGTCATGTAGGTTTACAAATGAATGTAAAAAGAGTTGTTAAAAATTGAAGCTGTCAACCTCGACAAATCTAAGCCGGTAGTTTGGCATTTTTGGTGCAAGTGTCTCAAATTCAAATACGTAAATTGAAACTTAATTTACTTTGAATATAATTTTGTAGTTAGGTTGTTTGAGCAAAATAGTTTTTGTCTGCTAGATGTACTTAGGCTTTTTGTAATCTTCAGTTCACTAAAACAGCGCAGTTGAACATTCCAAAAAGATAGGAAAGGAACAAACTACAGGGTTATTACCTCGCATATATAGTTTTTAAATAAAAATATCAAATAATTTATGTTTTGTTGCAATATAATTAAAAAACAAATACACCCACATATACAGAATCGGGTGTCATTTTTGTGTATCTCGGTATAAATATGTTTAAAATACAGGTGCCATTATGTCAGGATTAAAAAAAGTGTTGCATCATAATTTTAGAAGAAAGTTGTAAACATAAACATATAATTATTTTAAAATTATTCATTATGTAACGTAATGCATCCTTAACCCTATCTAACTTAACATAATTCAGCCCTAACCCTATCAAACCTAACTAAATCCATCCTTAATCAGTTCTAACATAAGCCTTCCTTAACCCTACATAACCTATCCAATTCATCCTAAAATCTTCCTAACAATCCATTGTAACCTAACCTATTTAAATCCAAATTTGCTCTACCTAACCAAAATAAATTCATTCTTAACCATTCCTAACATAACCTAACATGTTAGGTACGTACATCCTTAACCATACGTAACCTAAATAAATCCATTCTTAACCATTCCTAACATAATATATCCCTAACACTACCTAACCTAACCCAATTCATCCCTCACCCTACCTAACCTAAATAAATCCATCCTCAACTCTAGCTAACTTAACCTAACATAATTCATCTTTAACAATAATATACATACGTCATACATACATTGTAGAGAAATACATAATACCTTATAAAAAATAAATACCTAATACATAGCTTGTAGATAAGCTAGAAAATTATACATAAAATAATTAAAATGTTGGAAACTTAAAATATAAATACATAATCATATTATTACATAAAACATAAGGGGGCATAACAAAAGGGAGGCAAATTAATTTACAATATTATAAAGCGTTTAAAAATGTTTTAAACATTTTAATTTCACTTATTTATTTTTTAAATATACAAGACTAGCATTAAATAAATCTATATTTGGTATGTATCTTAATCTCTGAATTATATTTAAGTTCAGAACAGACATGGGATCATAGTTGGAATCATAATTGTGGTCCCAAAGACATTTTCTGCAGGATCTATGAAATCGTTGTTGATTTGAGAGGAGTAGTGGAGGAGACCAGATAATATAAGAAAATTAAAGTATTGGTCGAACAAGAGAGCTAAATAGTAGTTTCAATATCCTCACATTTTTAAAAGATTTTGAATAGCGAATTTAAAAAAAAAAAACTATTATTATAAACACTACTGAATTATGTGGCAAACAGATTAACAATGCCAATTGGATCATTAGCTGTTTGGATGTTTAAAAACATTGGGCCAGGAATTTGATTGTTTAGGGGCATCAGTGGCCATAAAGGTTAAAGCATTGTAATGATGCTCATCACTGTAAGGTAAAGGTCCCAGGAACCTGACGTATTTACAAATGTGCTTTTTTGCCAAAAACAATGTCAGTCAAGTTGCAATAACTTCTGCAATTCTGAACCCCTGTTAAAACAAATCATTATTTGTATTTTCTTAATAAGTTTCTGAAGTAAAGAACATTATTAAAATTTAATATTCAATGAGTTCTATGTATTGCTTATAAAACATTCTAATCATGGCTTTACATTGAGACCTTAATTTTGGAAACTTACAGTAATGTTCAAAATCATTGGTTTGTTTATATTTATATGTTTATACTGATATGTTAATGTTTGGTCGGAGAAAATGGACGAAAAACTGATATGGTGTAGTTCAGTTTATTCTTCTGACTGTACAGTCTGATGCATTTATTTACAATCAGCTTTCCCGTGATTTTTTTCTGTTTCAATTTTAACAATTTTCCAGAAATGCAATTCTAGTTTATGAACTCAAGATGAATGTGACTTGTGGATGTGGGTTTGTCTAAATTTTTGCCTTCATTATATAATGTTCATTATAGTATGTTTCTCAAACATACTAGTCTGCCAATTCCTGGCCTCTTTGAAAGAGTGAAATTTTGTGGTAAATTTCAGGAGTGACATGCCAAGAAGAATAGGCGACAAGAAGTATTAAGTACGATCACGATATTTAATATCAATTGTGTTAAATAATAAATATGCATTTTTCATACAAAAAGAAAAAAAAAACATTGACACTTCTCCATCAGTACCGCTTGAAAGGTCAGATTCTACAGCAGATTATCAAGTTTTGCTTTATTTTGTTGAAATAAAAATATAAAAAAATTAAGTTTTGATACAATATAATTAAAAAAGTAAAAGTGTACTACATACAAATACAGTACAACATAATATACAAGTATTTATGTTGAACAAGGATGCTCACCAAAACCCATCATCAGTACATATATTGAAAAGTGAGGGTCTTTGAAGACTGTCAATCTTCATGTGCAAAAAATTAAAAAAAAATTACATCTTTGTTAAAGTCACCTTAACACGAACAAACTATAAAATGAACAATGTGGATAAACCAAGTTAGTTGACTCTGAACCCAACAGATCGCATCCAATGATCTGTTCTGAGGTTCACTATTCTTCAAACCTTTTCTGACTTCAGGTTCATCCAAAGCCATGTGAAAATAAAAGAAGACTCACGTCACCTAGAAATATGGTTGTTCGTTTAAAAACTAATTGTGTGAACAGTGGATAGAGTGCTTTTTTAGAAAAAAAAACTCCAATTTTTAATATTTAAAAAAAAATTCTGATTTCCGAAATTGATGGAATCGAGCATTACCGGCACCTTATTTTTAAGCCCTGACTTTTTCCTTCAGGCTTAGGCCATGGAGGCGATTGGTATGAAAGACGCGTATGCGATACCAGTATTAAATACAAAAAGTATCCAGGCGACTGTCTTCCATCTCCTTTCGATTCTCTCCCAAGCGGTTTAAAGACATAGATGTTTGTTTCTGTCATAATGGATGTGTTAGGTGTAGCTCTTTGGCATTTAAATAGTCGAAAAACAAGTAAACATAGAGTAATGCGAGTTCACCCACATTTTATTTTTTAACTTTATCCGCATAATTGTGGTCACTGTTGTTCCGAAGGGTGGGATATGTTTGAACTAGTGAAATTAGTCATATAAGCATATGGTCATATGCCAGAGTGCCGGAAAAAAGCCTGTTTGTATCTCGGGTTCGAATGCAAGGGCGGCTGGATTCGAACCCGGGACCTTTACCTTACATTGATGAGCGCCGGGTCAACAGGTTGCGGCCACCGAGGCCCCTGAACGAATGAAATTCTTTTGTCGTTATCAAAAATGTCACTTCTATCCATTTTTAAAAATTTCAAAGAAGGCGTGTGAAAAAGAGTCCGATGGAGCGATCTGCTTGGTACTGTACACCATGTACCTACTGCGCAATGACACGTCAGTCGTCTGCATACAGAAAAAGTATCAAGCAACAAAAATCAGTATCTTATACCGGTCACTTGCCAGTCTCCCCGTCTGAATTACCGTATCTATTCCTTCATTATATCCGTCTCCTCAATACCGATTTCTCATGCCAGATCTCCTCCTTGTGAACTGGGCCTAACATGTCTTGCGAATAATAATAAAAAGAAATACGTTGAAAGACGTTAAAACAGGGTTCTGCATTGAAATTGTTGTATTTCTGTGGCTGAGATAATTTGAATTAAATAGCAGTAAAATCTGCGCCCTTTGAGAGCTATTTTAGTGATTGAAAGAGTTTTGGTGGACCTAAGGGGGGCAGTTTGGAGTAGCTGTTGCTTGGAGTCCCATGACGAGGACTCCTATATAGTCCTATATAGCTGATGCTGGTAGCGAGCGAAGCGTCGGCTGTTGGCGGTTCCCCACTGCTATACGTCGTGTTTGCGGCTTGCTGTATTATTAGTGAGTGGTGGGATTTTTTCGACTAGCCTGCACTCTGCTTCGAGCAGGTTGAGCTCTTGCTTATATACAGAGATGCTGCGACGCCTAGTGGTTGAGAAAACCATAGGAGGTCACGACACTGTATTCCTTGTTCTATACCTAGGTACTGAACGCACACGCGAAGCAAAATTCATCAAAAAATTTCATCATTTAGTGGTTGTATTTCTTCTACCGTTTTCTAGTACCTCTCAAAATATCACAATCCTTTATTAGGCGCGTTGTGGTGTTTTCTGCAGAATCTGAACCGTGTTGGTTAAGAATCATTTTAGGGTTAGAGTCTCTCCTCTGATACAGTTTGTTTCTTTTCCTTTCTCGACAGTTGGTGGAGGATGTGTCCAGTGAGTGAATTCCAATATTTTCTCACTTTTATCAAGTCCTTTTTCCTTAGCTGTTGGTAAAATGGAATCCTATACTATAGGGTTAGGGCCTAGTGTAGCAGCACTCTTGCAACGATTTCCCCTCTACTCCTGCGTGTCCTCGGATCCCCCGTTGTTAAAAGAAGTTTAGTGACGGGATATTTGGATGAACAATTTTCATACTGTCTTGATTGATTTGTCTTCAACTGTCAACTGTCGTGCCTTGAATATTCTACAGAAAAGTGGCAGAAACCTTGTCATGTTTAAAGTTCAAATTTGAGAAATATGCTACATGTGGTTTTTACTGGAATCCCTTCTAATAAGCAACCTAAATCATCAGTAGTACGAAAGGATAAGTGGATAAACTCTAGGGGCGCTAGACACAATAAATTGATGTTAAAAAACCTTCGCCAAAACTGATAAACTCACTGCTACACTTACAGAAGGCTATACACAGAGGAGTGATAGGACTATAGTAATTGGCATCTGAGAAAACATCTACAAGATATATTCAATATTGCCCCTATTTGTAGGTTATGCAATGAGGAGGAATAAATCGCCACCTATATCATCATCGAATACGAAGCAACCGCTCCATGGAGACGTACAATTTTCTGCGGTTCTTAAAAAATTCTGAGATTAGAGGGATAAGAGCAGGCAAAATGGCAAGAGGAGGAAGTGAAAGACTATAGAATCAAAACCTATACCTGGGATAAAAAGATCGAACATACTCTACCATCTCAGAATGGGTCCACGCAAAACAAAAGTAGAAGTTGACGAACTCGAGAGATGCTGAATGAATAGTAAACTTACGAAACACACATCAAAAAACTGGCAAACACATTGTAACAAGGCTGAGTAAAACTCTCGGGACTGATAGCGTATATACTGGAATCCAAGAAAACAGCTACATAACACAATTCATCCCCTGCTATGAAGGGAAAAATATGACCCGGGAAAAATAATGGTAACAATGCTAGCCAATGACCTTCTACTTCTTGAACGAAGGACCGAATTGGACTGAACTAAGGAACTATGAAAAGTAAGCAGTGCGTGGTAGACTTATCTATCGTTTTTTATATGTACTTTTCATTAGGCAGTACGCTAACTACTGGCAGCTGATGATGTACTAATGTTAAACAATAGCCATATGATACCTCATTAGATAAAGAGACATAACCTCAGGTGCCAAGAAGACCAGACAAAAAAAAAATACAGCAATGACAGTCAGTGAATTTCTACTTCTTAAAGAGGGATAGAGTCCATTGAGCTGGACTAACGAACCAGGAAAAGTACAGTAAGCTAGAAAATTGCAATGCTTGTGGAATACCAAACTGTTGCTATATATCATCATCATCATTAGGGTAGTGTGGGCCAGCTGATGATGCAGTAATGTTATATAATGGAACATATGACACCACATTAGAAATGGAGACATAACCTCCATTGGTATGTAAATCTGGTAAAAAATTGAAGCAATGATAGTCAGTGGCATTCTGCTTCTTAAAAGAGGGATCGAGTCAGTCGAGCTGACCTGAACAGTAAAATTACAGTACGTCATAAGGCTGCTTGGGGATATCAAACCACTGCTTCCTACTATGCTTCTCATCATCATCATTATCATCATCTTCGTCATCAACACAATCATCATCTCTGTGTTGAAGGAGATCAGAGAATAGGTAGGGGCTAACTAACCGATAGGGGACATCCGATCGAGGAAGACAAGATTGAGTAGAGGCTTTCATAAAAGACCCGCATAAAAATGAGAAATAAAAGCTTCATTAGGAACTTTTGGCAGACAATTTTCTAGGGATGTCTGTTGATGCTATGACTCAGATTTAAACTAGAAATTTCAATCTAAAATACCCTTAATTTAAAGTTAAATTAGATAGATAGATGGTATGGAAGACCGAAGACCGAGTAAGGGCCAGGTGGTACGGAAATAGCCAAGTTGTAGAATTCATACAACTCTTGGGCAATATGCCATTGCCTTTCAGGTCACACACTGTGCCAGGCTGAAAAAAAAGAATAGTCATCTACATATGTATATAGGGCCAACAGTATATACCACGGATGTAAATGGTACTAGAGCCAACCTTACCTGTAGTAAAGTTCAGGGCCCTGGCATACATAGGGAAAACAAAGAATTTATCCATGTTTTGGAACCAGGGATTGTATTCCAGTACATAAACGAACTAATTCATTAAAAGACCATCACATAAACGCCAGAACTTCTAAACCCAAGAATATTGAGACTGTAGACACCGGAGGCATAGATTATATGTACTCGGAGCAGCAGAAAAAAAATGGATCGAGTACTCAATTTGTTCCATCACTTTATAGTGTACAAAACGTACATAAAGTACGGGTCTACCCAAAAGAATTTAAAGGAAATAAATCAAAGACTATAATTCATATAGGCTCTATGGAAGTATACTGTGACTATTGAACGCTAGCTATTAGCAAGACAAGAATAGTCATCTATCTACTTACGGAGCTAAAGGTTATTGTCTATGTATTATTTATTTTATTATTTATGGTCTATGTACTAGTATACATAGACAATAACTCCAGAGCCTTGGAATTGCCCCAAGGTCCTTTCATACATTGGAGAAAACCACACAATTACCTATTTTGTACCCTTTTTAGGTACCAGAGCACAAAAGGCAGAGGGAGCTTACGTGGAGGACTTACCATCGCAAAAACTAAAGGCAAAACTACTAAACCGGACGGGGCACTACAAACTCAGGGTGCATGTGTACTTGAAGCAGTAGAAACAATATTGTGCAGATATTGTCAGGAAAAGGAAGAAACAGCGGAACTTTATTTACTAAAGCTTAACGAAGAGCTTTAGATAATAATAGAGATTGCAGAATAGACCAATACTGTACTTAAGGTCCTTAACCTTAACCTAACCAGCGAAGTGGTTCCGGGGCCATGGATATGAAGCCATTTCAACCTCCAACCCATGCAAGTTTTAACTAACACTCTCATTTCCAAATACATTCTTTCCTATATCGATCTCTCTCTCTCTTAGACGTTTACGATATACACTCACTTTTTAAATTCAACACAAACTAAACCGTCAGAAATGAATGATTGCGCTTTAAAGAGCGTTTATCCAAATATTTTTGGTAATTGTTTTAAAGGAATGAGCTTCGAGTCACTCCATTTTTCCTGTTGGAATCTTCCATGATTTCAATTTAGAAAGTATTGTATGATGGCCTGACCTACCGTTCACGACATCCCAAGAGAGGTTGGACGTAAAGCCCTCGTGTATAAAAACGCTACAGCTTTGGCCAAAGTGTTTGTTCTCTCCTAAAAACAGCCAGGAATTAGATCGAAACTAGGGGTCAGGTATAACATAATTAGGATATAAGCTGATGGCACCAATCAATTTATTAGTTTAAAATTAAATCCATTATCTTTCTTCGTTTGTAGTTAAGTAATTAAGAGTAATAAAAGTATCGTAGTAAAAGATACCAGTGAAAATGGTTTGTTTGCATTCTTTATTTACTTTTGTACTGAACTTTATTTACTCCCATTTGCACAAAATGCTGCAGCTACGCCTAAATATCGCTTTCAGTTAATCAATTCTCTTCGTTGGTTCATTTGATTTATTATTATATTATTACACGAAGGGAACAGCTAGCGCGAAGTCGCCGGGAGACTGAGTGTAAATCCACTCTACAATAGGAAGGATTCATCTGCCCTTCAGGGATTCAGGGCTTCATACTAGAAGTCGAAATGAAGAAAAGAAAAAAAGTCGAAAGGTTTCGATTTCCACCAGGGCTTTCTTACCAAAGCTGTGAAAATGGCCAGGTGAACTAAAGAGTTCGCACAGGAACATTGGAAGATTATGGACGAGTTTCTCTTTGCTTATGAAGTGAGATTTGGTCTGGGCGTAATTTCATATGGAGCCGGTAAGGAGAAATGTAAGCCCTATAAATTCAATAATTTCGTGATCCGCTTGACCAATTAATATATTACAATTAATTAAGGTTTTCAGTTGAGATAAAATCCAATCCGACTACACGACCTTTGAAAAATGGCAAAAAGGAGGGAAAATTGGTAAGGTGTGGTTGAGATGGGGCGAAAGACAGTGGGTCCGAATCCCGCGCTTGCCATTGAATTTTTTGTCTCAACTTAAAACCTTAATGAATTGTAAAGCATTTATAAATATGGAGAAACAATTAAATATCTCTCATGGCAAAAATAATAGAAGACGAAAAATGGCGACTTTTTAACAACTTTAAAGCACAGTCTTTCTGAGGTTTGGTGCTTTGTTGTGTGGAATTCCACGACAGGAGATTCGTCAAAACTATTAACATTTATTCGAAATGTTTTCTTGGTCAAAGACGTTCCAGTTTCTCGTGCATTTTGACAGTTTCTTGGCAATATTTCTGTGCTGTGATAGTTTCAACATAATTCAGGAAATTACAGTGAACAACCCAAACATTTCACCACTAAACTCTCGCCTAACCTTACTGAACCAATTTGCTCCAGATGGCGACCAACGTTTGAGTGGTCAACACTGAGCTCTTCCTCAATTTCCCATGTTGTCTTATTGAATTTTCTCCAATCAACGTTTTCAGTTTGTCGTCGTCCACAACGGAACTGCATTCCCTCCTTCGAAGTCGAAATCTCCATGACAATCTCTGAAACCATCGGTGCACCGTGCGATCGCCAATGCTCCCCTCCCCCAAACTGTATTGATGTTGCGCGCGGTTTGAGCAGCACATCGGCCAAGTTTAAATTCGTAGAAGAATACTTGAAACTTTTAAAGATGCATAATTGGAGATATTATCGAACAAAAACTTTTTTCAAACGCGAATCGAGGTCACGATAACTCAAGTGGTAAAGCAGCGGCGTATCTAGCCGAAGATCGTGGGTTCGACTCCCGCTCGTGCCATTGACTTTTTAATCTCAACTAAAAACCTCATTTAATAACGTAAGCCCTATTTTGTACAGTCTTTAGGTGGCATTCTATCGTGGGTCGTTGATGTCCTGGGGTGGCATTCTCTTGGACGCCGCACCGAATTAGTTGATCTGCAAGGAAGATCTCTAAGCTCACTTTACTAAGTAGTTACAAGACATAATCGGAGAACATGTAGGGCCATTTGCCCCCACACCCCACATGTGTGAGAGATTCTTGTTATGATGACTAGATTGAGGTTGGAATGACTACTTGGTGTGACCAGTTCGAAGTCCAAATTGGAACTCATTCGAACACATTCAGGACTAACTTAAGCGATTAGTACGAAGGCGAAACTCAGGTCCTAACACCCTGGAAGAGTTGGAAACTGTTGTTCTTGATGAATGTGAAAAAATTCCTCAGGATTTTATCAGAAATCTTTTCCAAGGAATGCAAAGGTGATTAACGGACGTGATTCTTGCCAGAGGTGGAGATACTCGTTGTTAAAGGAAGAAAAAAGCTCTCTTACATTTTTGACTTATTAAATCCGTTATATTTCGTAGTCTATTGGCCAAATTACATCTTTTAATTAAGTGATCTTTTTATGTAAGGTTTTGGTCGAAATGAGAAATTACTGCCATGGGCGGGGTTCGAACCCATGACTGGCTAAATTGCGCTCTACCACTTGAGCTATCGTGGCTTCCATCCACTCGGACACTAATTTTTACTTATTTTCAATTTTTTATTTTTTTGTTTGTTCTTTTCACATTAATTTTTTCAGAGAGGTAATAAACATTTTCTTTTTAAATGTCTGATTTTACAACCAAACCTAATTTTGGTATGCAAAATATGAATAAACCTATATACATCAAAATTTAAGAGTGGTGCGTTAATTCTGCCCATCCATTCGCGCTTACTTTTGAAGGACAGATAAACAGGGTCGATTGATTCTCAATGATGAAGTCTTTTATGCTTGTCCTTTATGTCCCCTCGAGTATTTTCCTTATAAACGCCTAGCTGATTATCCCAAATGCTTTTTAGTCTCCCGGCTAACGAATGTGAAGACGGAGGTGATAACCGGTTAAATCAGTTCATCAACTCGAAATATGCCGTTGTGCGCGTTCATAAACGATCCGATTGGCTGGAGGCTGCATAATGAACTATGTTCCTAAACGGGCGTACCATTCCAAAAACAACGTGGACAATTTACGCCCTTTCGACGGTGACCGTAATCCCTTTCGCCCTCCGACAATCCCCCGTCGTTTCAATCAAAAAAGGCCATAACGGGGAAACTTTTGATGATTGAAATCAGGGAAAAGACTTCGTATTTAATGCGCTTTACCCGGTTACATTCATTTTCATTTTAACATTCTTCAAAAAGGTTTTTTTATAATCAAGAAAAATAATTTTTTTATTCACATCTTCTGTTTTCTTGAAAATCCTTTGAAAGCTCTAGAGATAAGCTAAAATAATTAAATCCGTTTTTTATAAGTTTCGTTGAGAATGGCGGGACTTTAAATTGCTCAATTTTTCTACTTGTATTGTAAGCTAAAGAGGAAGCAGTGAAATGCGGTGAGGTGTAGTGGTTTGGCTTTCTTTCGCCGACCATTTATCCAACATTATTTTACGAGAAAGAGACAAAAAAGAGGGACATTAATACACATTTTATACTTCTAATTGTCCACATTAAAAATAGGGATTATACCAATTGAAAAAAAAGAAAATACTTGGTTCATTCAAGTTTTCAAGAAATATATATCTTTTTCACGACTTCGAAACTCCTATTAATAAATTCATAAGATTAACAAATATAAACGTACCCCCAAACCCACTATTTTTGGATTTCCAAAAATTTTGATCGTACGGAGTGATAAATTTGCAATTTGATCGTTTTCGATAAATTTATGTCAGCCTATCCTAGATCTTTAGTCTGTCATAGCGTTCGGCTTCTCGACATCATTAGAGGAAAGTTTTGCTGAAAAATAACATACCGGAAAACGAAAAACGCGTTTCAGAATGTCATCTCCCGTGGTGAGTTCAGCTCAGAAATATCATATCAGAAAACACAAATTTTAACAAAATAGTCGAGCAACGGCGTATCTATCCCACGGTTCTGGGTTCGAATCCCGCTCGTGCCGTTGACTTTTTTCATCTCACTAAAAACCATAATTAATTGTCATGTATTAATTGGTCAAGCGGACCACGAAAGTAGTGAATTAATTTAAAAAAAATATCGTGATATTTACTTATGGATCGTATGGAGTGATAAATCTGCAATTCTGTTCGTTTTCGATCAGTTTATGTCAGCCTATTCTGGATGTTTTAGTCTATCAGACGTGATTCGGCTTTTCGTCATTTTCAGTTATCAATTTTGGTCAAAACCTACATACCCGACAACAAAATCTAACAAAATATTATTATATTTCCTCTTAAAGACTGCGGGATAATACACTCGTAATTTCCGATCACTTTATCTGATTATTCCTCGGGTATTCGGTTTCTCATCATCTTCAATAGTGAGCATTGTTCAAAAATAACACACCAGATAAAAAATAGAATAACATGCTTTGGTATTGTCTTTTAGAGTCTATTGGGTGACAGAACTTTAACTCTGTCTCTTCATGAAGATGAAATAAAGCTAATAAAGGCATACCAAATGAGTAGGTAAAGGCTGCAAAATATAAGTAGAAAATGACCCATGAATATAAAACAGAACAAGAAACAAAATATCTGTAGGTTTATTAAAAATGTGATTATTTGTAAGGAAACACATCGTTTCTTTCCGAATTCATATTCCTTGCAGAAAAGTCTACTCGATTGTCTTCTACACGTATTAGCGGAAGTGTCCGAAGGAAGAATGCGAACGATCTGCGTGAGGTGTGTCTGAGCCGGTCTGTCCGTTCTTCCGGCCACGTCCACGGCTCATCCCGCAAATAAGGTTACACCTTAGGCCTAAGTATGTTTAACGAAGGTCCATCTAGGTGACGGTTTTATTGGTTTCGTGTGGGGGAGCTGATGAAGAGGAGCATTGATTCAAGGGAGAGCCGAGGGATGAAACAGGGGCGGTCAGCTTTCGGCGGAGGTCGGCTCGGGTCGGCAGGAGTTGGCGGCTCCTCTCCTTCGAATAGAAAGCCAGTTGTGGGACGACAGTCGAGCACATACCAGGCCCGTATAGTCGATCTGAAAATCTCGCGAGAGACGTGTTCTCGGCATCAATCGCCATGGGAATCTCACTAGTGACAGTGATCTTATGTGTCGGATTCGTCAATTCCGCAAAGCTCACCGAGGATGAAACAGGTAAAAATTGACTTTTTACTCTCATTTCGCCTCTGGGGAAAAATTTCCCGCCCGATAAAAAAATTTTTTCACTCACCATAAAAAAAAAACAATATTTATAACGGACCTATTGTAATGAAATTCATCGTTTGTACAATGGGTAAAAAATATATAACAAAATATGATTGTTATTGAGGACATTAAAATGATTGTTGACAATCAAATGAGGCCTCGCTATTGACCACGTTTTTATGATTTTGATCAAGTAATAAACACAATATGAAACATATATAAAAAAATCAATTAAACAAAAACCACACACTTTCATAGATGAACTAACGATTAAATATTTTCCAATTCTTACCCAACAATATTTTTTTAAATATCATCAAAACTCGCACAAAAAACGTGCAATAGTTCTTGAAAATAACTTTATCATAAATAAATATTCAGAAAGTTTTGTTAAATTAATCAGAATAACAGTACAGAATATATTCGGTTCGTTGGTTAAAAAAAATTTGAACGTTTGTTAATAATTGAAGCTTAGTTTTGTTGTTTCGACCCCCCCCCCCACAGTTGATATTTTTTGTCTCTTCTCGCAATTGTTGGTCAGATATCTGCTATTTAAGATGCCTCACTGGGGGGAAACAAATAATTAATAAATTAATAAAAACCTAATGCAGCGATAATTATATCATTGGATTGTTCAGCTGGACAAGAATACCACTCAATAACAACGTAAAGAATATTTAAAAAAATAAATTTCGCATAAATCTGCAGCATTATTTTAACTGACCGTAATAATAATAATACAAAATATTATTGTATTTTTTGGCTAAAAAAAAGGTTTGATCATTAAAAAATTGTTGTTGACTCAGTTCTCCGTTATTTGTCAAATTTAAACTTGTCTAATTCTCGGAATTAACAGAAACTGAATGTATTGAAAAAGTCCACCATTGAAATTTTCATAAAATAATAGTGTACAACATGGAATTTTTAAAAAAAGTAATTAATAGAATAACGACTTAATGCATTGACAAGTATATCATGGGATTTCTCATAAAAACTAATAACTAAGTACATACTATTTTTAAGTACTGACTTCCTTAAAAAAAAATTCCGAACCTCAGTAAATACTTGCAATTTATCTTTATCGTGCGGTTTGAGAGATTTCGATTGACTTTTTTTTTACTGTAACAAATTGAACTGTTTGTATACAGACCAGATACACAAATACAAATGGAAAATGAAAAAAAAAATCGTTATTTGTTCCATAAGGTTATACATCTTAAAATCCCCGAAAAAACACAAATCGTTTTTGGTCAGATCTTTGTTGTTTAAGTTGCCGGGCGGCGCCGGGGTAAACAAAATATCCTGCATTTTTTAAAATTTGTTTATTGAGCGTCGTAATACTACAACATTTTTTTCTTCAAATTAATTAAGGTTTCCGTTGAGATAAAAAAGCCAGTGTGCCACAAACGGGATTCGAAGTGAAAAGAATTTTATTTGGCCAAGTGGACCATGAAACTCAATAAAACTACAAAATATATTAGTTTCATTGGTTAAAAGAAAAAGTTAGTGAGGGTTTCCGATTATTATTATTTTGGTTTGTATCTTGGCCAGGAATACAATTAAGAAAAAAAAGTGGTTGTTGGTCAGATCTAAGCTATTAAAGTTGACATACACCACGAAAAACAAATATTTAAAAAATAAAAATCTAACTCAATTACAAGTCTATCAATAGATTTATCATAAAATGATAATAATGCCTTCCTGCAATTGGATAAGAAAACTACACGCACAAAAAATATAACATTTTTGTAATCGCGTAAGTATTCTGCATTTCATTGAACGATAATACAGTGCAAAAAATGTGAGTTTTTTTGGTTAAAAAATGTTTTAACGTTTAGTAAACTTGAAGTTTAAGTTTATCGTGAGTGTTGAGATCTTTGGATCGATAATTTTCGTTTCTTCTCACCTGTAACAAATTGAACGTTTTTTACTGTGGCAAGATATGCAATTTCAAAAAAGAAAAAATAAATAAATAAAGAAAGAAAAATAAAACTCACAAACGAATTGTTGCCGGTCAGGTCTTGATTGCCAAATTATTCGATTTCTCATAAAATAATAATTGTGATATAAATAATCCCTGGTATTTGATGGCATACAAGTTAACAATTCATTGACCTAGCGTCTGATTCAATAGGCCAATAAAAGTTCGTTAGATTTATAGCCAACATAAAAATAATAATTAAAAAAAAAAACATTTCCATATCTTCTTACGTATCACTACAGAAAGAAAATTAATTAAAAATTGTAAATTTTGTAAATATAGTTTAGACATGATTATATTTATGGTTTGTTTTTATTACTCGCAGGGTATGTATTTAGGTAATTTATTTAAAAAAAATTATAAATCAATTAAATCATTATAAATCAATAAAACCGTTAGGTCATCTAACTGTTTTATCACCCCGACAGCACGTAGTCACTTTTTTCTCTTCATACCTCATCCTCGAAAATATCGTTTAAATGGATTTATTATGCCACCGCCTTATGTATTCGAAGCTCGAGTCGTGTTGTGAAGCGTTTATTGAAATAAACTTAAAATAAAAATTGCATCTCAGTTCCATGTTCCACGTAAACAGGTCGGAACAATTTTTCAAATTACTACCAGGAGAAAAAGTTACAACTTTATTTATAAACAGTCGAAAGCGTTTTTTAAAAATCCAATTACAATCGAGGTTTTGTTATGTTGATTGGGTCATTTAAACCTGACAGACCGGGTCATTTATTCGTTGATGTGCTCTCGCCACTTTCGACAAGTTTTCGTTTTAAACGGTTAAATTAGTGTAAATTTCCTGCTTTCTCGAAATATCTTCTGGGCGATGAAATAAGCTCGTCTTCTAATCGGGCTTTATTCAGCTCACTTAGTTGCGCCTTTAGAAGCTTAACTAATATTTAAACTTATTATCAAGTTAATTATGTTTTTCCGATGAGTATTGCAAGTTAACGTAAAAATAAATCCAGGGCGATGTTTATCCATATTTTCCTTACTTCGTCTGGGTAGTTGTAATTAACTTAAAAAAATATTGTCTTAACAAAAAAACGTGGAAAATTGTTGAATTAAAAAAAAAGGATATTAAAAGTGACGTACTTTCTCTTTAATGGAAATGTTGATGAGGTGGAAAATCATATCACTTTCTTAAAAAATTATTTATCCCTTGAATTTGTGCATATTTATAATGTTATTAGGAAACTGTTTTCTATATATTATTTCCTTTTAGAATCTACGGGGTGAGGAACCTTGTAGTTGGGCGTTTTCCGGTCAATTTGAGTCCGTATTTCTTCCCTGTTTTGGTCCGTCAAATGTATTTGGCTTCTCGACGTCTTCAGTAATAGGTTTCGCTAAAAATAGCATTCTTGAATACTAAAAATCCAAACAAATATTATGAATCTTCCTCTTCGGGTCTAAGGGACGATAGCTTATATTTTGGTCGTTTCCGATAAACTTTTGTCTCATTATCGTAGCAGTTTGGTCTGTCAAACGCGATTCGGTTTCTTGTGATTTTCAGTGGTAAATTTATGTTTAGAAATTCCAGGCAATAAAAACTAAGAAAATATTGTGATATTTCCGTTTGGAATATACGGGGCGATAATCTCCAATTTCATCGCTTTCGAACAGTTGTGTACACCCCTATCCAGGGTGTCCGACATCGCTAGTTCCTCATCTTCAGTCCTAGGATTTTGTCAAACATAACATACCATCAAACAAAAAAATAAAATATGGTGTTATTTCCTCTTGGAGCTTATGGGGTGATAAACTTGCAAGTGGTCGTTTCCGATCTATTTATGCCTTCCCACCATCGTTGTTTTGGTCTGTCAGACGCGTTTCAGAATTTCATCTTCCCTGGCGAGCTGAGTTCATAAAAACCATACCAGACAACACAAATTTTTACAAAATATTGTGATATTTCTTTTTGGTATCAACGAAGCGATAAACTTGTAGTTTGGCCGTTTCTGATCGTTTTGTGCCTGCCTATGGGTTATTTGGAAAAAATCTTTCCATTTTCTTAAAAAAATTATTTACGCGTTGATTTATTTCATATTTAATCCCTTAGTTTATTCCTCCTCAGAAATTTTTTTACCGCATGCAAATTCAATCTGTGGCATATGTGGATCGCATTTGCTGTTTAACTACAACTTAAAAGGTGCGTTTTAACAATTTAGAATTTAAAAAAAAAATCAACTTTCCGTTTATCCGGCTTTCATCCCTTACTGCGTGCATCACTAATTTATCACTGTAGCGACCCCAATTTGTTCCACGGCTGTTTTTCTTTTATCCGCAATCGAGGAAATTGCAAACCGTATCGCTGCTTACGTAATTTATGTCAAAAGTTTATTACGTTTACAAGGATTAGATAGCGAGACAATGAAAACTTGTCACTATTAAGGCGCCTATTCTGATTGTTAATTATGAAACGTATTTTTTAAATTTTTCTTGTGGTAATCGTTATTTACAATTTAACACAATTTCAATGTTTTTTTTTTTAGCCTTAGACCATACACTAAGCTAGTGTTTAGCTTCCTTATCATTAAAAAAAACGTTTTTATTATTGGCATTTCATTTATTATAACATCATTTTCTGCTTCAGTTGATTCATAAAACAAATATTAATTTTCTCTCATAAAACTAAATTAATAATTTACAAATAATAAACAATAGGTTTATCTCCTAGGTAAGGGGGTTAACCTGGGCCGTGTCGGAATCTGTCGGCTGAAGGGCGAACTCTTGGTAGCACAATATTTAGTTTTTCGCTATCATATTATTTCATTTCTTTCCGAGTTTAAAATCGGATCAGAGTGTTAAAAAATGTGTTTTTCGTTCAGATACAGCAAAAAAAAACCAGAAAGGAAAAATTAACAATAATTAATAAACACGCTAGGATTAATCACGTTCAGTGTATTATTTCTGTAGATGTGGTAGTATTCAAGTTAGTTAAAGGTGATTTGCCAAATTTTATGAAGGACGTACGAAAAAAAAAAAAAAAAACGAAGGAAAGAAAGAAAGCTAGTTGACTATTCGAAATTTGGTCGTTTTCGATCATCCCGGCCTGTCATCCTTGCTGCTTCTGTCTGCCAGACACGTTTCGGCTTCTCATGTTCAGTTGTGGGGTTTGATCCAAAATAACATGCTAAACACAATGTGATATTTCCTCTTGGAGTATACTGGGTGTAAACCGGCAGTCTCGTCATTTCCGATCAATTTGTGTTATCATAGTTGTTTGGTTTTTCTCAGACGTTCTCGTCATCTTCATCCATAAGAAGACATACACTTTGAAACCTGAAGATGATCTCAATAAAGATCGAAACGTTGGAACGATAAAGAAAATGTTTTTTCTGAAACCTACATCACACGAGACCGCATCTCACGATATCTGAATAATTGTGTGAAACGTTAAAATCAGACTATCATTTCCTTTAAAAAAAGAGGTTAATTTCTGACAAATAATTTTGTATCTTGGAAGCCACATTTCACTTCTTTCAAATGGTCTGTTTGACGTTAAAATCATTCGAGCCGTTTTTCGATTAAAGACGTTTATACAGATTTTTCCGATAACGACTTCACAAAACTCAGAAAAATTTTAAGGTTAGTAAAAGCTGTAAATTTAAATTCAAACAAAAATTTATACTTAGTGTGTGGTGATTAGTGACCGTTTGCCGATGATTATTCAGAAATCGTGAGATGCGGCCTGGTGTGATGTAGGTTTCAGAAAAAACATTTTCTTTATCGTGCCACGTTCGATCTTTATTGAGATCATCTTCAGGTTTCAAAGTGTATGTCTTCTGTGTACTTGTGCCATTCTTGCGTGTCGTGTGACTCTCGAGAC
This sequence comes from Cimex hemipterus, assembly GCA_039619505.1. Lineage (NCBI taxonomy): Eukaryota > Metazoa > Arthropoda > Insecta > Hemiptera > Cimicidae > Cimex > Cimex hemipterus. The sequence goes on from CM077101.1 coordinate 20,670,426, forward strand.
ACTCAACACTTTGAGCCCTGAAGATGATCTCAATGAAGATCGAAACGTTGGCACGATAAAAAAAAAATGTTTTTCTGAAACCTACGTCTTATGAGACCGCATCTCACGATATCTGAATAATTATCGATTAACGGTCACTAGTCTCTACACATTTTCTCTTAGAGCCTACTAGTCTAGAGGTGTTGATAAACCTGTAGATACTCGTTTTTGGTAAATTTGTATCGGACTATCCTCTTTGTTTTGGCGTTTCAGATTCGTTCGGCTTCTCGTCATCTTCAGTGGTGAGTTCTTAAATTAATATCATGCCAGAAAACAACATTATCACATTTTCTCTCGGTATCTATGGGGTGATAAACCTAAAGTTGAGTCGTTTCCTATCATGTTGTGTTAAAAGAACGGTGAAAGATTGATTTGACTGTCAGATCCGTTATGGCTTCTCGTCATCTTCAACGGCGGGTCTACGCAAATAAGGAGTCAAATCTGTATAATTTCTATGGCGTATTAAACGGTCTAACCTCGCTGATTCGGACTGTCGGACGCCTTTCGGTTTCCAATCACCTTCATTCGAGAGTTTTTATCAGAAACAACATACAAGACAAGAAAAAAATTTAATAAAACAGTGATATTTTCTCTTGAAATCTACGGGGTGATAAACCTGTAATTTCCGATCATTGTTATCTATCAATCCCAATTGTTGTGGTTTCTCAGATGCGTTCGGCTTCTTGTTTTCTTTTTCATAAATAATATACCCGGTAACAAAAAATCTAATAAAATATTTTAAATTTTTCCTGTTAGGGTCTAAGGGGTGATAAACCTGTTGTATGATCGTTTCTGATCGTTTTGTGTCTACGTATTATCTCGTTCGGGTCTGAGCGCGTTTCAGCAACTCTGTATCTTCCGTGGTGAGTTGAGATCAAAAATAACATATTTATTTTTGGGGCCAACAAAGTTGATAAACCTGTTGTTTCTTCGTTTCTGATTCTATTTCTATTGCTTACCCTGGCTGTCAGACGCGATTCTGCTTCTCGACATCATCAGTGGTAAATTTTGTTTAACTGTAACATATCAAATAACAAGAATCTATAAAAATAGATTGATTTTCTCATACCTCGATGTCTGTGCTATGTACGTTTCGGCTTCTCGTCATCTTCAGAGAGTGGATTGTCTCGATCGGAAATCTCACAGACGCAGCAATTAATACGGCCAGTACGCTTCTGACCGATCGAAACAAGAACGATATACAATCGAGTTTAAAGCAAGTATATTTAATAATCTAGCCTGTTTTAAAAAATTGGACTGTAAATTTCCTTATCTTGTAGACAGGTTTAGTGAAATAATTATTCAAATGTTTATGCAAATGGGAAAGTTGTGCTTTATTCCTATCTGAAATGGCAATTGTTCGATCTGATACGAGGGACGATATCTCTGTTATATTGTGATTTACAGGCTTAGCGAAATCCATTGTTACCGCGATAATGATTTTTTCCTCGCCCCACGGTCACAAAATCCTCGTGTAATCAATTCAGTCTGTGGACGTAAATGGAAATAGTGCATAGGTACGTGTAAATCTCCTGCATAGTCCCTCTCCAGTTGAATTGACGGAATGAAAGTTCACTTGACGCTAATAATTTTATTATTTCATCAAAATAATTTAGGAAGTTTTTTTTTTCAAAGGCTTTATTACGTTTATTGCCGAAACATTCAGCTTGGTAGACCATCTAATATCAGCAATTGTATCTAAAGAGCTTAAATTTGTAACATATTTAATTGGGTTTTTTTTGTTGGATCGGATGGTGTTATAAATTCTCGCGGGCTGTTTGTGTTCTTACCGTGGGATTGGTCTCGCGGGATGCGCGATATGCCCTCGTAGGATGCCCAGCTTCCAACAGTATTTTCTTTTAAAAAAACTCACATAATATATTCAATTCTTGCAATTTCTATCGTAATACACTTTCATAATAACTTTCTCCATTATTGGAGTATTTGGTTTGTACTTGAAACTGGGCTTATCAGCAAAACCACCGTAGAAGAAAGGTGGGGTTAAAAAAAGCAGTTCAGACAAGACCTCAAATTTCATTTTCCTTTATTATAATTTCGAAGGGAAGCTTTGAAAAGGCAAGTTTTGCTTCATTATTCCACTGATCTGTATGTATTTTTTTAAACCACATAGTCACGTAATGAAACAATCTGAGCGCTAGGGAATTTGACACCATTCATTACTGACATTATTGTCCTTATTTTATTAAAAATTAATTCATAATCACAAAGACCGCAAGAGTTAACTTACCCGATGCAACGCTACCCGACGTTTTGGTAGGGTGTTCACATATGCCCGACGCAAGCCCACGCCACATACAGTCACGCAACGTGTATCACAAATCCGTATCGCAATCGCAACGCCTGTTTTGTTCTTAATCCACCATTTGGGGCAAAACCGTGTAATAAATTGTCAATTAAATTGTACGAGAACAACGTTGTAATAAATTGTTAGTTAAATTTAATTGTTTTAAATAAAGTAATCCGGGTGTTTTGATAAATTTTCTGCTTAACCATCATAATTAAATAATTTTTATAAAAACTCATGAACTTTTGATCTCGTTTTATTTGTTTACTATTAATTAAAATAAGAATGTTGTAATTAATACAAGGACAAAATTTCATATACATAATTTGAAATAAACTACAAAAATATGGCGTACAGGACGGAAATTGTGTAATTGTATGAGCAAAACCATGAAATAAATTGTTAGTTAAATTTTATGACCAAAACCGTATAATAAATTGTTAGTTAAATTCACTATGTCAAAACATGGTATTCGCGTTTTGATCAATTTTCTACCAAACCTTTAAAATTATTTGTTGAAAATAAAAACTAATGAATTTTTGGTCTCTGTTAATTTGGTTTATATTAAAATAAGTTTGTTGTAATTAATAAAAAGACAATAATACATGTTCCAAGGTTTCGTCTTTGACATGGCTCTCAACACTGTAAGGTAAAGGTCCCGGGTTGGAATCCAGCGGCCCTGCATTCGAACCCGACATACTTACAAATGGGCTTTTTTTCAAAAACACCGGCACCCTGAGGGTTTATGTGACCTCAGCTGTTGCGAACCTTCGTAAAAAAAAAAAAAAAAAAAAATACATGTAGTTTGAATTTAAAAAAAAGTGTCCGGTCATTTTGTCTTAGACTGTACTCGATGCTACGCGACGAAAATCTGGACTGTGTGGATACAAGAGCGTAGAGTAGGGTAGCGTTGCATGGCATCAGGCATATGTGCACAGGGGTAGTAAATCTTACGGAAAAATGGACATTGGATTTGCGTCGGGTAGCATCGGGTAGCGTCCCATGGCGTTGCGTCGGGTATGTGTGTTCCCGGCTTTTTGGTAAATTGCATTGAATTTATCAAGATTTACATTTGAACAAGTTTGTGCATGTGTGTTACGCTGATTTATATTGGACACGCACATGGAAAGTGACATAATTCAACAAAAAGAAAATTTTACAGGAGAGACAGAAGGAAGTTTACTTTCTTTTGGATATATGTATTAAGTACTCGCCATTACGGCCATTGACAGTAAAAACTGTCACGATCCGTCAATATTGTCTCTCATTTCGCCAAGACTTAAACAAAAACACAAAACTTTAAAAATCCAGATGTACTACTACTAAAAAACGACCCTTTTTTGTTGGACTTTTCTTTCATATATTGGCTCTTGGCAATTTAACTTAGCTTGTTTGCCCATTGTAGTCAGTGAATGACTGTATTTTCTTTGTGATAGTAACAGACAACATACAAACATAACAAACGAGCGTAATATCCATGTAGTAAGTTTTACTTCAAATGGGCTTTCTTCCTGTAGTCAGGGCTAATTAATTGTATAAAATAAAAAAAAAATTATTGAAATGAAGGTTTTATTGATTATTAAAAATAATGTAATCAAAACTTTAAAAAATCGTTCAAACTATAAAATAATAATTATTCGGATATCGTGAGATGCAGTCTGGTGTGATGTAGGTTTCAGCAAAAGATTTTTTTTATCGTGCCAACGTTTCGATCTTTATTGAGATCATCTTCAGGGCTCAAAGTCTGAGCGTCTCGAGGGATTCTCATTTTCCGTTATCAAATTGCAACGTGAAGATGAAATATCCATAACATTTCGCCCTAAAATAGATGCCGAAGAGGTGGAATTTGAAGTCTGACAGACTTCATTATCTTTATTTATTTATTTTTAAACGAGGGTTCGCAACAGCAAAATGACTTTTATATCATGTGGACAAACTAATTCTAAATTCATTGACAACCAACAAAAAAGAAACTGCCATGTGAACTCGAAATTAGAAAGGGTAAATTTGAAGTAAAACAAAAAAAGGTGAATTTGAAATTAAAAAGGATTAATTTGACATACAAAAAGGTTAATTTGAAAGTAAAAAAAGGGCAATTTGAAAGTAAAAAAAGGGCAATTTGAAAGTAAAAAGTTTAGTGGGGCGTCGGTGGCCGCAACGGTTTAGGCGTTGACATGGCTTTCATCACTGTAAGGTGAAGGTCCCGGGTTCGAATGCACCGGCCCTGCATTCGAACTCGACATACTTACAAATGGGCTTGTTTTTCAAAAAACACCTACACCCTGAGTATATACATACATATAACCTCTGTGTTTAAACACATATGACCTCTGCTGTTGCGAATTAATAACAAATTATAAAGGGTAATTTGAAATAAAAAATTACGTTTCTTAGTGACTTGTTGTTTCATAATTTGTTGCGAGGAGCGGTCAAGAATGAGGTAGTTTAGAAAAATACCTATTTTACTTTTTTTTCTCTCGATATTTCGACCTTCATTCGGGTCATCTTCAGGGCCTGGGTATATTACAAACATGTTGATTGGAAAAAATACAATGTAAGTTGTAAATGTAACTTTTATTTTTTCCAATTAACATACGATTTGTAATTTACCCCTGAAGATAAACCGAATAAAGATCGAAACAAATTTTGAAATAAAAAAAATAATTTGAAAAGTTAATTTGAAGTTAAAAAGGTTAATTCGTTGGTAAAAAAAGGTTATTTTGAAATTAAAAATATTAATTTGATGATAGGAAACGGTTAATAAAAAATTAGAAAGTAAAAGAGTTAATTTGATGCAAAATAGGGTTTTTGACGGAACCGAATTATATATAGTACTCACGTTCTCCCAAAATCATGACCCGGCCCGAAGATTCGCTCCCGAATTCCATATCGGGTGGCATTACTACTCGCTTTCTATATGGAACCAAGGAATTACACCCTTCAATTAATTGGGACATATTGAGCAATGTTTCAGTGTAGGCTGAACACATACGCGAGCTTTGGCCCAAAAGTAAGTTTCCATATGTCAACCCGCATGGCCGATCCTGAGTCGGGTTAGGTTATCCTTCCGCGGTTTAGACTCGCTATTGGCTGTGCTCTTGACACGAAATAGCTTCACGGACGACTCGGCCCTCCTGAGGTATATCTCAACCATAGTTCTATAGAAAAGTAATAAAAACTCAGCTTTGAAATTCTGGTAATTACTAGTTTCCTTATTTGAACAATAAGACCCGAATCAAATCCAAACGATATTTCACCCTTTGGTAAATAGGTATGAGAAATTTTATTAATCTGTAAATCCGTTTCAGATTGAGGCAGGATCCTTTTTGCCTGCCATTGCCGAGTAACCCCAATCACAGCGAAATGAGATAGATTTGTAACACGTTCTGCAGGGCAAAACATCGGTTTCGGGCTGATAAATTTAACTGAAGATATGTTTCATGATTAAGCTTCTCTCGTAGGAAACGCGGCGAGAATAGGCTGACCGTAAAAATCGGATCAAACCTTCGGCTTTTTAAAATGTTAGTTCCGTGAGATCAAGCAAAAATGATTTTACCTGCTTTTTGCGATAACAATAAGATACAGGAACCAACCCAAATCGGGTTAACCAATTGGTGAAATTCTCTTTTGTTATACCGTCTAAAATCTTTGTTCCTTTCAAATCAATTCTCACCCTTTGTGGCTTTTCTTAAAGGGTTTTTTTACACGGAGCGAATGCTAATCATATAGGGAACGAATAATAATGCAAAATAACAAATGGAGAAAATCGAGGGTTGGCTGTTTTCATCGACATTTAAGGTAATGAATAATTCATTTTGAATTTCGATTAGACCCCAAAAGTTTGGTTTAGCAAATTTACTTTTCACAAGGGAAAATAATGTGTCGTCTTTCTTCAACATTCCAATTAAACGTAAATGGTTAACAGGTAGAATTATAATTAAAATTATAAGCTTTTTCGGCAAAGGTCAACAGAGGTTCACAGCACAGGTCAAACTAATTTATCTACAATTCGGTGAGAACGAAATTATGACTCGGAAAAATTTACATCGCCCATCCAAGAAAGATAAATAGTAGAAATATAATCCGATATATTTTGTCAGAATCAGTTTATACAAGGTAAATTGATGGTGGGACCAGACAAGCAGTTTTAAAAAACTTGAAATTCATCTCTACACCCTGGTCCGCCTTGTCTCAGACGAATTATTGCATTTTGCCGTTTTCAGACTTCAAAAATATGTCTCTTTAATGTTTGTTTACTGTCATTTTATTGTGAAATTTCCCCTTAATGCTAGAAGAGAGACGAACACGTAGTTAAATTTCCGATCATCTTGGTCAGCCCAGTTTCGCTGTGTTGGTCGGTAAGCGGCGTTATTGCATTTTGCTGTTTCTAGACCTCAACAAAACTTCTCCTTAATGATTTAATGATTGATTATTTTTATTATTAACTGATATCTCTTTGAGGTTTGCGACGAGATGAACGTGTAGTTTTGTCACTTTTTGATCATCCTGGTCCGCCTCGTCTCGCTGTTTTGGTCTGTCAGACTTTTCTGCATTTCACAATCGTACCTGGTATGTTTATTTTATAATAAGCGATAATTACTAATAAATGTTCAAATCAAACTTTAATATAAACTGCTCCTCTAAATTTTTTATTATAGCTTTTTTTAATAAGGGGGTAGCGTCGGTTTTTCGGAAGAAAAGCTCGTCTATTTCCTATTTCCTCGTTTAAATCCCTTTCTAATCGATAGATTTTAAAAGATTTTTTTCTTCAACCATATCAAAATGTAAAATTTTGCTATATTTAATCATTTTTGAAGGTCATTTAGTTGAAAGAAATAACAAAAGGCGCCATTTTCTGTACCTTTCGTCAAAATTTATTCTGTCTGTAACATCATCTCTTTTTTGGTTTCAATTTGTTTTGGTATACTAACAATTCGTAATTAGGGCTTTTGAAAAATATTGCCTCGTTAATTTTAACATTCTATAGTTATGAAAACATTTTACACATTGTCAAGGTTTTAAAATACTTTTCGCCTCGGCTGTTTGTCTATTATGGCTCTACAAAATGAAAAAAAAAAAGGTTGTTTTAATAAAACGAAGAGTTTCGGACAAAAGGTACCGAAATTTGAAAATTACAACTTTTCAGGAGAAGTGATTTTCTAATTGCACATCGAGTCTTCTTGCACGTTTAGTTTGGTCTATGCGACCATTTTATTACGTCTAGCCTCGCTGCTTAGGTCTGTCAGACGCTTTTCTGCATATGTGTGTTTGTATGTGTATGATATAAATGATTACAGGACGACCAAACTGGGCTACGGTAAAAAAAAAAATAATAATAATAATTAAGTCAACTTATTTGTAAATTATACGGGAAGAGATAGACTACCCGACATAGTATCTTTAACAGCAAACCCTCAACCTAGAAACGAAACCCTAATCGGGACCTTTTAGCCAGTTCAATTTTAGATCTAGGTAAAAAAAAATGAAATTGGAGCCGGGCTCTGAAGCCGGGGAACCTAGAGTCACGATAAGCCTAATTGGCTACTGTACCAAGGCACCAATCCATCCTGGCGACTCTTTAAACATTAGATTAATGAATGGGATTTTTGTCTGGGTTTTCAAGTCAATTTTAATCGAGAAAGTCTAATAACCGTAGATATTTTGTACACATCGCAGTACAATAAAGCCGTTAAATATTACTCTCCGTCTATTTGAGATAAAATTAAACGGATCATTATGCATCAGGCTATGGTACAGCGATTGATCGTCATGCGGAAGCATTATATTCCGCTTCGGGCGGCTCAGAAAGGCATTGGAGGCGATGTACAAACCAAGCTGCAGTTAACATGCACCTCTATGCGTCTCACTACGTCCAATTTACTTTTTCCTTAGTTTAAAATAATACATTACACAACAAACAGCAGATAATTTTGGAAAAAGAAAAGAAAACAATGCAATCAAACAAAACAAAATCTACAATTTGAACTACAACAGGAAATAAGTGGAGCATGTATATTTTGTTGATAAATACTTGGCCTAAGTAGACGGCAAATTTAGGGTTTTGGTTGTAAATACATTGAAGTACCAATTAAGCACTTCATGACCTCTCATCTGAAGGCGTATTGTATGTTGAATTAACCGTCTAAGGTGTATTGTGTCTTAAATAGGAATTAAATTAAGCCTCAGACAATATTGTTCTTAAAAGAGTATAAAATTTACCATCCTCTTGTCAATATATTTAAATCTCTGTAAAGGAAGAATACCAATACGAATAATAATAACCAATACAAATACAAGAATAATTAGAATAAGGATTTTAAAGAAGCTTTGAGTTTTACAAACAGCGCCGAGAGTTATTAGAGTTTATTTTGTCATTTTTTCCGAACTCTGTGGTTTAACAATATTTTGCTAACGCTTCACGGAAAAATATCGAATGATGGAATGGTACCCTAACATAACATAACCCATTCCAAACCGTTAACCCTAACCTACACTCTCCTTTACCGTAACCTTAACCTAACCTGTCCCTAACCCTATCCTTTTTTGCTTGGATCTTGTAAAAAAAGGAGCTCTTTTTTTGTCAAAGTGAGATGTCAATGAGACTGGATATGGTGAACAGGGCTGCCATGTAACAAGGATAAACAAGATCCTGTAGTATTTTCAAGATACAGTAGGTCCGTCCGAGGCCTGAGATAACTAAAACCCTAACCCCACGTAACCTAACCCGTCCCTAATCTTAACCCTTTTTTCACTTCCCGATGTAAGATCCAGGACAATGTGAGCATATTCAAACATTATCAAAAGGTGTACAGTGGGACAGTATATCATTCCGTGTCTGTCGTGTTAATCCATCACAAGGGGAAACATGATTCTGTAGTTCTGTGTAAAGATTAGTGACCGTTAACGGATAATTATTCAAATATCATGAGATGCGGTCTGGTGTGATGTAGGTATCAGAAAAACATTTAGTGGCACTCTCAACACGACATGGCACAATTACACAGAAGACAAACACTTTGAGCCCTGAAGATGATCTCAATAAAAGATCGAAACGTTGGCACGATAAAGAAAATGTTTTTCTGATACTTACATCACACCAGACCGCATCTCACGATATTTGAATAATTCTGTAGTTCTTTCAATCTATGGATGTACGATTGGTTCTTTACGTGTCTAGAGGAGCAAGCTACCTAATCTTACCTAACCATGAGCTAAAACGAATTTGTGTATGTAGCCCAAAAACATATCCCATCGTCTTATATCAAAATATTTTAAACGTATATTTTACAACACAAATTCATTGGTTCCTGCAGTTTACAAGATTAAACTAGACCATACAAAGTGTATAAAATGTATTCAGTAGTTTTAACCAGACTACATGCCGGGTCCGCATCATTTTCCCCAACACTATTAGCAATACAGCGTACGTGAAATGATTTGTAAACTACCGAAGGGTGCATGGACACAATTCTCTTCTGATATTTCCAGTTAATTAATAACCGAGTTTCCCCTACCGTCCATAACTTACAAAGTAAAGGAATAAATATCCCACTTTCCTTATATTAGACGGGAAGGGAAACTAATCTCTAAACCTGCTTCTTATAACTGTTTTATTAAGTGTAATGTATACAACTTTCCAGGCCCGATGTGCTCAACCGTTGTTGGTAAAACGTACTCACAATCAAACCGATATACATTAAATTTCTTCTCGTTTTCAATATATTCTGGATTCGATTCGTTTTAATTTCCTCCCATTCCTCTTTTATGAAAGGAACGGATAAAAGATCGCTGATTCGATTCTAAGGAATAACTTTCGCCCTCTACGACTTAAACTTGCTCTTGAAACTAGGGTGTACGACTTTGGACAAAGAACGTTTAGAGAATTTGGGAATTAAGTTAAACTATGAGAATTATTGCTGTAGTGAATTGTCGAAAACAATTCCTTTTGAAAAAATGTCTAAACTACACTGAAACAGTATTTAAATATTTAGAATTGTAGATAGCAAAATATGTCAATAAATGTTATTACAATAATGTTTTTGAGTCAGTATTATCGGTGGAGGGTTTGTGTTTTCTTAAATTACTTTTAAAAAAAGTTGCAATAAAAGTAGAGCTGTATAATGCTTTATAAATTCTGTATTATAACATTATAAGAATGTAAAAGTGATTACACTCCTATCTCTGCAATATTGACTCTCCTATGGAGAAGAAAACGCGTTTTTGGCTCTTACGAATTAGGGAGCTGGAGTAATGCATGCAAGGATTTTTGACTAGCTTGACTGGATTCTTTGAAGTTGAAACTCTTGGTCGAACTCATAAGTTCATTTCCGTCAAGATTGGTTGTAGCAGCAATGTAAAAATGAGTTTTTTAAAAGCGTTTTTTGATCTATTCTCAACTAGTCTAGTGGCGTCTATAAAAAATTGACTAGGTATCTTTTAAGTATTTTTTATCCTTTTAAGCCGAACGTAGCCCTTCCAAGTCAGTGATGTGATATGAAGTCCCAAATAGCGGATGTTATTGCTTGCTTGGAGGAGAGGTTATACGGCGAAGGTTATTGCTGGGTTTCGGTTTCGTGGAGTCTGATACTCCATTTCTTGAACTTATAGAGAGACGGTCATGGAGGTTCCTGGAAATCACTTCTGCGTCCGTGATCGTGGTTTATTCATGGCGATACATTCTTCATATGCCGACAGTGTATATAAAGTATTGAATAGGACCAAGGAATATGCCTTGCGGAACACTCATTCAGCTCAAGTGAGGATACGATGATGTCTACACTCCGGAGCTTTCTAAGATGGGATATAGGTATTTCACGAGATTTTCCGAGATGGAGAAGATTTGATCAAATAGTGGCTAATATTTTTCAACCTAGTAATACCAAAAATGGTTTAGTTAAAATCGGTGATCCCAGGTTCCATAGTATTCCTCCATAGCATTTTTCCTTCAAATCAACCCTTTTTTACTTATTTAAATTCAAACTAACGCTTTTAAGTTCAAATTAATTGTTTTGCATCAAATCACCATGTTTAATATGAATTTTTTTTTACTGTCAAATTAAACTTTGTAATTTCAAATGTACTGTTTTGCCTTCAAATTAACCCTTTTTACTTTGAAATTAACCTTTTTACCTTCAAATTAACCCTTTTTACCTTCAAATTAACCCTTTTTACTTTAAAATTAACCGTTTTACCTTCAAATTAACCCTTTTTACTTTGAAATTAACCTTTTTACCTTCAAATTAACCCTTTTTACTTTGAAATTAACCTTTTTACCTTCAAATTAACCCTTTTTAAATTCAAATAATTTCGTTTTTACCTTGAAATTAATCTCTTTAATTTCAAATTAACCTTTTTAACTTCATTTTGATTTAATTTTAAATGGGCCCTTTTTATTTTGAAATTAACCACCTTTTTGCGTCAAATTGATCCTTTTGTATTTTAAAATAACTCCTTTTAAGAACAAATTAACCATTTTAATTTCGAGTTTACTTTTTGAACTAAAACATTAATCCTTTTTTTAAAAAATTAACCAAACTTACGAGACGGTATGGAATACTGTATAAGCATGTAAAATTAAATTCCTTATCTTTGTTAATTTTTTAATTTAATATAAACTGTATTTGAGATTATTTCATATCAAAAATTGAGTTCATAGAACAGCATATAAAAAGTAATTAAAATGAAAATTGATTATAAAAATAAATAAGCCAATTATTTTATATTTAAAAAGATTTCGAATTAAAAGAATAATAATTTTTTTTATATATAATTTTTAATATTAATTGCAATTAATCTTCAAACGATCTTCCATGAGCGAATTATTATACATTCAAGAATAACGCAACTTATAAGTGTTTGTTTAATGCTTTAAAGAAAGGGTTGAAATTGAAAAGAGTTAATTTGACGGAAAGAAACCTATAACACTACTACCTTTGAAGTTATTGTCATTATATGATTCCAATGAATCCCATTTTCATAAAGTGATAGACAAGGCTGTGGCTTAATGAAAAAAAACCCTTTCCTAGATAACCCCTAAAACAATTTCACCACATTAAAACGCGACGAGAAAGTTTAAATTATGTAGTAATTCCATCCTGGGCTTTCTATTTATTATCGAAATTGGATATGTATAAATGCCACTGGACAAAACAGCCTTTGGTGTGGACGAGAGGAGAATCGTTGCACTTCAAACCAATCTCCTGTTGTGGAATTCCACACAACAAAGCACCAAACCTCAGAAAGACTGTGCTTTAAAGTTGTTAAAGAGTCTCAATTTTTCGTCGCCTATTCTTTTTGCCATGAGAGATATTTAATTGTTTCGCCATATTTATAAATGCTGTTTCATTTTATTAACTAGCGATTTTTATTTTTACTATTAAGTATGGATAAAGTATCAGGTTTGTGGTTAGTCAGCGGAGAGTAATAATTATAATTCCATTAGATTTCGTGGTCCGATTGACCAAATAACTCCTTTCAATTAATTAATTTTTATGTAAGGTATTGGTTGAAATAAAAAAGCCAGAATCACGAGCAGGAATCGAACCCACGACCTTCGGCTTGATACTACCAACTATACCACTTGAGCTATCGAGACCTCTATCCACTCGGACACCAACTCCCCATCTCAACCCACCTTTCGAATTTTCCCTCCATTTTGCCATTTTTCAAATGTCGTTAAATGTCAATTAATTGAAATAATTGTGAGTAATTATTTAGTATAATTATATAATATATATTATATTTACTTTCTGTAACTACTCAATTCACAGTGGACGTTTCTTAAGGTTTTTCCACCCACTGTAATAATTCAGGTCTTGTCGATATAACTTGAAGGTGTAACTTAACTCCAGTCACTCACTGACTTAATTGAAACCTTATAGAGACAAATGGGCCGTTATTAATTTTTACCTTGGAAATTAATAGCCTTGAAGATTTGACATGTTACCATGGAAGTTAATATTATGATACACTGTTCATCAACAGTTACGAGTCGATGCCAAAAAGCTTTACATTTTGGCCTGAGGGGTAAGTCGAAATTTACCTTCCTACGTCTTTGGGTTGGTACAGGCAGCTTTTGAACTTTTCGCTTTGAGGCCTCAAGGCCAATTTTTGTGTTGAATCACTTTTACAGAACCTACAAGTTCTTCTTGTGTTTGAAAAAAAGGTGTTGTTCTATATCTCCAATTATGCATCTTTAAAGGTTTCAGGTATTCTTTCACGTTTATTATCCTCCGAGACAAAATCACCACTTTTGAACTATCTAAACCAGAACTCGCAACTTGAAGTCAATGGACCATGGTACCCACCTTCAGCTACTTTTTTTCTCCAAATGGAAGTAGAAAAGTAAAGCTTCGGAAAATTGCGATTCATTGGCACAAAAGTCCTATTCGAAATTCAGTAAACTATTTTGTTTTAACTTCGTTAAAATGAGACTTACTGAAATCTAAAGTCGAATGATGTAAGTTTAACATAACGGTGGCTAATCATAGTAATTTGTTCAAAACTTACAAGTATATCCAATACCAAGTCCTTGCGCCTCGCAGATATAAATAAATGTTTCTTAATTATCATTTCATTAATACAAAGGAATTTATTATTAATTATTCAATCCACCATTAAACAAATCAATGCACGCTTTGAAAATTTGTCTTTTTTCCTTTGTTGTTGTTAAATGTTAAATCTCCAATTATAATTTATTCATTATAATAAATACTTTTTCGTTATCTTTTATACAAAATGTTTTGGTTTCTATTGAATTGAGTAAGATTGAGGACTTGCAAAATTATGTATGTCCATACTAGATTTTCGCCAAATCTATTTCTACGGTTTTAAAATTGGGCGAAGTGCTGCGCGCAATATCAATGGCGTTTGGGGGTAGGAAAGCATTGGCGATTGCACGGTGCAATGATCGTTTCAGTGATTTTCATGGAGACTTCGACTTCGAAGGACGGAATGCGGTTCCGTTGTGGACTACGACCAACTGAAAACGTTGATTGGAGAAAATTTACTCAAGACAACACGGGAAATTGAGGAAGAGCTCGGTGTTGACCACTCAAACGTTGTTCGCCATCTGGAGCAAATTGGTAAGGTTAGGTGACATTTTGGTGGTGCACTGCTTGCTGATTATAATTTCCTGAATTATGGTGAAACTATCACACCAGAGAAATATTGCCAAGAAACTGTCAAAATGCACGAGAAACTGCAACGACTTTGTCCAGGAAAACATTTCGAATAAATGTTAATAGTTTTGACTGTTTTTTCAAAACTTGCATTATTTTTACACTAGCAAATATGTATTTAATCCATTGGTTTATTTGTAAAAAAAACTGTTTAGCGATGTGTAATTTGTTTAATTTATTCGTGTTATTAAAGGGATTTTCCGTGCAATACTTACTTTTACATAACCCCTCGCGTTACCCATTTCGAACGAACCGTGTGATCTGAAGGATATAAATACATATGTGTTATTGACATTCCTAATTCCAGCACTAACACCGTCGACATATTATAACGTCAAGGAACAGTTTACTTTTCAAATAAACACGTTTGTGAATTAAAATATCTGTCGAAAACGAGTTTAAACAAAAAAATTGTGTTTTTAAGACTAAATAAAATTTTATCCTCAAATTTATTGATGTTTTATTCTCAGCCTGAAAAAATCCTGTAAATTTAAGTTTATTATTTTAACTTAATTAGTCAAATTTTTTATTACGAATGCTACTTGCCACTTTGCAGTTTTTTTTTATCAAACTCGGTCTACCGCAAGGCAGCATACTTGGTTCCATCCTGACTTCTTATTTAACATGTTATTTGAAACTTAACTATTTATTAATTAATAGTTAATTTGAAATTAAAAAGGGTTATTTTGAAGTAACAAGGATTAGTTTCAAGATAAAAAGGATAATTTAAAATGATAATTTGAAATTGGAAAACATAATTTATTATTAAAAACTGTTTCTGTTGTTAATTTGAAGTTAAAAAGTTAGTTCGTAATTAAGTAGTGTTAATTTGAATATAAAAAAAGCTTAACTTCAAGGTAAAAGAAGTTAAAATATAACGAGTTAATTTGAAGTTTAAAAAGTTAATTTTAAATTAAAAAGTGCTAATTTGTCATTACAAATAGATCATTTGATGTTAAAAATGGTTACTTTACAAAAAATCGGTCAATTTGAAGTTGAAATTTTTATGGTAAAAAGGGTAATTCGATATTAAAAACACTTAATGTGAAATTGAAAATGGTTAATTTGCTGCTAAAAACGGTTACTTTGAAGTTAAACATTAAGTTGAAGAACAAAATTTAGTGGTAAAAGATATTAATTTAAAATTAAATGTCTCAATTTCCAAAAAAAAAAAATTAATTGGAAAGTAAAAAGTGACATTAGTTGTTAATTTGCAGTAAAAAGGTTTAATTTGAGAGTGACAAAGGTCTATCAAAAGTTTTTAGTTTTTTAAAATTTACTTAGCTTTACATGCCGGTACTTTGGAACCTTTCAGATTTCCTTCACTCATTGGAAGTTATATAATTATTATTATAAAACTATATCTTGATTGCTTCCGATAATTTTCATATTTGTTGGTGTTGTCTGTCAGACGAATTTAGGAATTTTAACCGTTTAATCTGTGCGTCATTTTGTAGTTTGCAGGCTATAAATTAATTGTTATTAAATCTGATATTTTCTTGGGTATAAAAATTGTTGTTGGTGTTAAGCAAAGGATTCCGTTTAATATTTGTTAGCAATTCTATTTTAACTCGAATTGTTTTAAATCGTCCGACTCGACGATGAAACAATTAAAACTTTCTACGTCGAAGTTGGTAGGTAGGAAGTTGTCGAAAATACATTTTTAAAGTTTAAAGAAAATATTGTGGCGTGTATACAGGGACCGGGTTGAGGCCGGTTAACAAATTGATGGAGCACGACATTAATAAGTTTAAATGTTGACGCGCCCTGATAATTTGCAGTTATTATGACATCGGACGGCAATTAAGATCTAAAACCCTTCAGGGAGATACACACAACTCGGATTCATTGGTCCTCTTAGTCGGAAATAATGGGAGGACGTGTTAAACGTGACTACATTCATGATTACGAGTATAATGACTTTCTGGTGACAGGTAACATCTGAGTGGCCATCGTGCGGCTTCACTTGACTCCCGGATTACAGGGGCGATTTTTTCCCTTCCGCCTGCCAACCGTCGCTTTATCTCATTTTCGTTTTCAATGCGACAGGAATAATGCCTGATCTGCTTTAAAGAGTTGTCCACGGCTTTGCCTAAGCCCGCCTCCTTTTCTCGTAATGTTTTTTTTATTGATTTACGACTGGTCTGTGTGCGATAATTGCCCCTGGGCGTTTCACCATCCATTCAGCCCAGAAGCCTTTTTGAAAAATGAATGATAATCGCTCTGGAAACTTTCACACAAAGGTAATTGGTGTTATTTTTACAGCGGTACACATTCTCTTGGCTTCTGACGGTAATTGCTATTTGTCGATAATTGATAATTTTGATACGGAGATCAAAACTATCTAAACTGAAGCCGGGTCAAAAGTATCCTCGTCGAAAGGTCTCGTTGGAAATGATTTAAGCGAGGAACACACTTATCCGATGCCACGCTATCCGACGCAAATCCAAAGTCCAATTTTCCATAAGATTGTATTACCCCCGAGCAAAACTGCCCGACGCTACGCAACGCTAACCTACACTACGCTATGCCGTCCCCACTGTCCAGATTTTCGTCGTGTAGCATCGAGTACATTAGACAAAAGAACCTTTTTTATTGTCGTTATATTAATTACAACTTACTTATTTTAATATAAACCTAATTGACCGAGAAGAAAAATTCATTACTTTTTAATTTAAAAAAATTATAATTATAATATACATAATGAAAAATAAATATAATTTAATAAAAAAAAAATAGGTAGAAAATTGATCAAAACCGGGGAATACCATATTTGTTATAATGAATTTAACTTACAATTTATAACACGGGTTTGCTCATAAATTTTAACTAACATTTTATTTCATAGTTTTGCTCATAAAATCACACCATTTTCGTCGAATAGCGTTAGAACAGGACACTCATATTTTTTGTAGTTTATTTCAAACTAAGTATATATAATTTTGTCGTCATATTAAGTACAACATTCCTACAAAACTGTACATTCATACAAAAATGTACACGAAGGACTACCTTGGTACTAACATATTCTGATGGAAACCGATCATCATTCTCATGAAAGTCTATATCCTAAAACACCAGGCATACCTATAGATCCAACTTCATTCTCATTATTTTAAAAAGATTATTATCTTTCACACAAGTATATATATATATATATTTTTTTTTTTTTCCCCGTCGCACCAGCAAACAATACTGTTCGTCTCACTCTCTCGCTCACTCACTCTCTCTCTCTCTCTCTCTCTCTATCTATCTATCTATCTCTCTTCCCCTCTCTCTTTATATATATATCCGTAATTATAGGACATGAAATATTAAATTAGATTATATGCCTTCTCTCTCGGCTATTCAAATAAATGTTCCCTGTTCTATAATCACTGCGATGAATTAAGACTTTTTTTGGCCTGAAGCCCCGTTGTTCTCTAATGATTTTTAAAACCAACACAGTCCACGAGTAGGTGACGGACTGTCACCGGCCTCATTGCATTATGCTTATAGTTCCGTCGTACATTCGCCGAAAAGAGAAAAATAGTAAAATATACATTTTACGGCATAAAATCAAGGCAGTAAAGAACTACTTACCATATTCGAGATACTTCGGAAGAAAAGGCAGTAAAGTCTAAGCTTTATACAAAATGTAATAGAGCCCTAATAAAACCGACATTTACAGAATACTTACCATTTGATGTATTCCACAGATTTTATTTTAGCAAGTAGCAAGATTACACGTGTACAAGAATAAATATGTCGTGTTCAGCAATATTTCACAAAACGCTCTTAATAATGGCTCGGGGAAATTTATAATCGTTCTTTTTCTGTTGGAAAATATTTATAAATGTTTTCCTAAAGGAAAAATACATGTGAAAAGTTTATATCTTTATGTTTTTCTATATAATAGAACAGTCGATTGTGACATAGCATAAGTTGTTTCCATTTTACAAGTAGCTTAATTTGATTTCGCCTATGTTTAACACTAAGGAAACAAGTTCGGCGTGGTTACTTTGGGAAGTTGGTTTACAATCAACTCTCCAATCTAGATTTTCATTACCTGGATTATACGTATTCTACTTAGGTCTACGTAAATGATCTTTCAAATTTTCCGGTCTTGACACTTACCTATTTTAGATTTTACCTTTTGATGTTTACCTGATGCTACCCGACGCAAAATCTAATGTCCAAATTTCCATAAGATTATATTACCCCCGTGCACATCTGCCCGATGCTATGCAGCGCTACCCTACACTACGCTATGCCATCCCACTGACCAAATTTTCGTCGTGTAGCATCGAGTACATTCGGAGACAAAAGAACCTGACACATATATTTTTATTTAAACAACATGTATTATAGTCGTTATATATTAATTACAACATGCTTATTTTAACATAAACCAAATTAATCGAGATCAAAAGTTCATGAGTTTTTATAGAAATTATTTAATTATGATGGCTAAGTAGAAAATTTATCAAAACACCGGAATGACTTTATTTAAACGATTAAGTTTAAAAAACAATTTATTGCAAGGTTTTCTTCTCAAAATAGCGCATTAAGGATAAAAGAGGCGTTGTGATTGCGATACTGATTTGTGATACCACGCTATAACTGAACGTGCTTGCGCCGGGCAGATGTGCACACCCTACCAAAACGTGGTAAGGCGTCGGGTAGCGTTGCATCGGGTAAGTGTGTTCCCGGCTGTATGCTGTTTGAAGATTCTCGCCTTTTATTTGTACTATGCGTCAAAAACTTTCAAACTTCATCATTTGTCAACTGCCTTCTGCAAGAGAAATAGGTGTGTAAAGTTTTTATGGCGTAAATTGGGCGGCAATGGGAAAAATTCAAGCTTGCGTTCTCTTGCTTCTCTCGAAAGTTTTCACTGTTCTGCAAAACCCTCCATCATATTGAAAGGACCCTCTTTTATTTGGCGAAAAAAAAGGAGTAATATTAAAAAAAAATACTCAAGACTCAAAAAGAACTCAAGATCGGAGAAATACTTTTGTATACTAAATTATGTAATTATTACCAAAAATTAACACTTCAATATTTTTAATAAACTTCGAAAATTAGGAAAAAAAGGTTAAAAACTAGAAAAATATATTTTGACAAACACGTGTCGTTTTTGGTCTCCCTTTTAAGATTAAATAACCTTAAAAAAAGTTAAAATGACAAGTTTGATACGATTAAATAGAAAGTAAAGACTACGACGAAAGAAAAGGAAATAGGTATCAAAATTAAAATTCACTGAGTACAAATGGAGTAAATTGTAAAATAGAAAAAAAAAAAAAAACAGGTGAAAAAATTACATCTTGGCAAAACCTAAGGGCAAATCTCTCAATAATAATAGTCAATTCAAGGGGGCGTCGGTGGCCTCAAGGTTCAGTCTTTGACATGGCGCTCATCATTTGAAGGTAAAGGCCCCGGGTTCGAATTCAGCGGCCCTGCATTCGAACCCGACATACTTACAAATGGACTTTTCCCAAAAACACCGGCACCTTGAGGGCTTATATGGCCTCTGCTGTTGCGAACTCTCGGAAAAACAAAAAAAAAGCTCTGAAAAGAGCAAAACGCAGAAACGCATCAGACAGGCCGAAACAGCGAGATTAAGTGGACGTGCCAGACAACATATTTACATTGAAAAGCCTGTAATTTAACAAAACACTAAATAATTAAAGATTTATATAAATTTCACGATGAAAAATAACTCTAGCAAGATTGGGTGCAATATTTGATTGTTCTATCGGTTTAGAAGATGGGTCGGGGGCGAAGGTAGCCGCAACAGTTTAGGCGTTGACATGGCGCTCATCACTGTAAGGTAAAGGTCTCGGGTTCGAATCCAGCGGCCTTGCATTCAAACCTGACATACCAATGTTTTTGTTTTAGTTTAAAAAAGTTATTACTCGCAATTTCTTGTTTTCAATCATCCGTAATGCGTTTTAGCAAATTTTTTATATTCAATTTCTCTAAAATACATATTTAATGCTGTTTAAAACATATATAGATAGTCTAGTTTGAACAGGAAACATAAAGTAGCTAACTTCGAGATTAAAATAATATGATAGCAATTGTAAAAAAATTTCAATTAAGCTTATTTTGTAACAAAAACGTTCTTCTTTCCAACAATTTATAATATCACGTAGATTTTAAAAATTTAAACTGAGAAAAAGAGAGAGAAGTGAAAAATTTTATTAAAACGTCGCCTTCTTTTTCCCATTCCACTGCACTTTAAGCCGTACAGGTCCTTCTCTTTCTGACATTCGAGCCAAATATTTTTAATATTATATAAAGTTAATTATACTTTTCGCTCAGCGAATATGCGAATATAACGTGTAATTTTTATTTACGGCCCGAATGATTCTCATTTGAAACGGTATCGTGTAAAAAAAAGTTACAGATTGCAATCAATCTGTCAGGTGATTTTGTACCCCGAAGCTTTCGTTTAACTATCGAACAGAAGCAATCAAAGGCCAATGAAACGAGGTTTTATTAATCTTTTATCCATCCGGAGCGGAACGGATGCATCACGTCATTGGAGCTTTTTTTACTTAGTTCGTTTAATCTGTTAATCCGGCTAACCGTGGATTCTCCTGACTTCAAATATTTGTTTTAATCAGGATTGACACCTTTGATTAATCATTTTTAGATACATTGAACATATCTGACGCTAAGAACCTGCCTGATTCCGGATCAACAAGTACAGAAAACATTTAACAATAATTTAAATTTAAATTCTACAACGTTTTAACAATTTTATCATCGCCCTATGTAAATAAAAATAAATGATCATGTCTTAAAACGAAGATAAAAAACTTTTAAAGGGCAAAGATAAAAGACTTCTTGATACTGACTTGATAGCAGTTTCGGGCTTTATCCGACTGTCAAATTAATATTATATCCTTCATTTCAACTTGTGGGACAAGTAAAAAACAACGTAGCTTACGAAGACCCTTCTGAAGATGGCACATCAATTTTTTTTTTGTTTTTTTTGTCACGCCGGTTGTAAACGTAAAGTTTTACATTGTTCACCAGTGATTGCACCTTCTCATTATCTCTCTTAGCTTGAAGAACTTGGACTGTGTACTTTATGACATTATCTCGTCTGTAGTTGGCAAAAACAAGAATCTCCTCTCAACCCTAATTTCATATTTTTTGCATCGAACCTCGGCAACCCTCTTCTTCTTCATGATCTCTCTTACACGGGACACTCGTGTCAATAGCCGGACGAACCAAAAAAATGAATTGCTCCAACGAAGTTAATTGTCAAACACAGTCGTAAAAAGATCTTTTGTTGTTATCTTTTACTTCCTTCCGATCCCACCAGATAACGTTGTACATAATTCGGGTTTTTCGTAGAATTCAAAATGCTGATAATAAATCATGTCGGCGGTTGAAGTACTCATTGAGAACACGAATCACCTGTCTTGCCAAATATTTAATTTAGTTGCAACAAAAATATAGTAATTCCTGTGGTACAGGAGGGCGAAACGTCCAACTACACGATGGGTGCGCGGACGTTCCCGAGAACTCATCGCCCACATGACAAGAGGATCTTTAGCGTCCGCATGTCTGAAGCATTTCCGCATACGACGGATCAGTGTTACCGCCGCAGCATTGGTGTAGAGGCGCCCCAGCCCCTAAGGGCCAAGGATAATCTCGCTTCCCGGTTGTCCACTCCAAATGGTCAGGCACGCATTGTGCATCGGGTCGTATTTTAGATGTTAGTTTATCCGCACGCAAAGGGCTAACAGGGTGAAATACATCAGCTTGCTTTCCCGCCCGCGTACTCCCTAGATAGAGAACTCTATCTCCATGGGTGCGCGGACGAGGGTCAAACCACTTTGCGACTTTTCTTTCATGTTATTTTCAATTAAAAAGACAGAGGCCTTGCTGTGATTCTGATCCAGGACCGCCAGCTTTGTACATACAAGTCGGACGCCCTAAACACACCACCTGCAGTATGTGTGTTCAATTTATTGTTTCATGTAGTTTCCAATCATTTTGGTCCGCCTAATCTCGTTATTTTTTGGTCTGCTACACTTGTTTCTACATTTTGCTGTTTTCAGACATCAATAAGATGAATGATCATACTTTGCGCAATTGTGAATGGCAAGAATGGTACAATTACGCAGAAAATAAACACTTTGATTGAATATAAAAAATATTATTTGCATTGTTTAAATTCAATTATTTCCACATCCTACATGTATCTGTTAAATTTAAGCAATGTTTGTAAATCCCAGGCCCTGAAGATGATCTCAATAAAAAACGAAACGTTGGCACGATAAATAAAATGAGAAACAAAAGAATTTTTGTGTTAAATAATTCCTTGATGTATTAAGCAGCAGTTTAGCAAAGGACTTTATTAATTAACAATATAGATGGTTTCTGTTTCTAACTTGTCGTATATTATTGGATTGCGGTTGGTGATTTGTTTCTTAGCGTGAAAAAGTTGTAAAAGAGTAAGGGCGCATTTGGGTTGATTGGTAGGAGGAGCGCAATTGATAATACCCATAATACCCGAGGAAGATTTCAAGTTTTATGAGCCACCGCCCGGGGGTAAATAGAAGAGAAATTCACCCATTTGTATGTTTATCACACAGGAGACTTCGACAGCTCGTTTATAAGCTGAGCAGAACTGTTTATTACCGGGGAGATTTTTGAGATGGTCGCCTCGTCGGTTCAGCTTTGTAGCACTGATTAACATATTAAAAAAAAAGGAGAATACGATAAGATCAACGAAGGCCGGTCGTTTCGATGGGAGAATTCGGTTGTCTTTTCTTACCGTTACTGACGACTTTTCTTTCTTTTTTTTTTTTTAAATATGTTTTCTTAACAATAATAACTCATATATAATCGTTTGCAATCCGAAGATATTTTAAGGCAATTATTCTTACCGAGCAGGCCTTCGGTTTGTTTTATGGCTTAATGAATTATTCGGAGAGCCGATTTTTCAACTCCAACAAAACTACTTCAATTGATACTAATAAGGCCACTCACGGATGAAAAAAAAGAAGAAGTGAAAACAAACAACCGGCCGACCTTCCTAATTAATACGGTATAAATTAGGTTACCTTAAGTTCAATTCATTAGGAAACTCGAGTAATACTTTAAGGGATTGATTCACAATTTGCTTCGGCACTTTTGAGGCAGATTTGTGTCTGATCGATCCTAATTAAAAAAATGTAGATAAATGCTGAAAAGCTCGGTGCCTTTGTCAAGTAAGAAAAAACTTGATTTTTTTGCGTTTCTTTTGAAATCTAGAACAATTGAATTAATAACAACAAGGAACAATAATGATGATGGGGAAATGTAATTGACTTGCATTGTACTGAGTGTATTGTTGCGATGCTGATGTGCTGCATCTTCTTCTGTAATGATGTGTGTGTATAATATACACACATATACGTGTATATGTGTGTATGTATATAATATATACGGTGACATATACATATGTACGTACGTGCATGTATGTACTACTACTACTACTACTACTACTACTACTAATAATAATAATAATAACTGAATGATGCGTCTGAACGGGTATAGAATATAGACTGAGTGTGGGGCTGAAATGACCAAGATGTCAGAAGCCCCAGCAAAAAAAAAAAAAAAAAAATGATATTAATGCAATAACCCTTTAATCTGCAGTCGTGTTGGTAAATAAGTAAACAATTGTACTATTTCGGTTTCGCACCCAAATTAAAAAAAAAGAAGTTTAATAAATGCATTCAAAATTTCTTTAAGTTTATTTTATATTTTAATCTTTCCACCTTTCCAAATCCGTTAGCCACGGTTTTTTGTTTTCCTCATCGATTTGTTCATCTTGGAAAAAGTAATTAACAAATTTCAATTAATTAAGGTTTTTAGTTGAGATAAAAAGTCAGTGTTACGAGCGGGATTCGAACCTACTATCTTCTGCTAGATGAGCCGCTGCTCCACAACTTGAGCTCGATCCACTCGGACACCAACTTCCCATCTCAAACCCAACTTTTGAGTTCTCCCTCATTTTTGCCATTGTTCAAATCTCGCGTAGCCTATTTTATTCTCAGCGCAAATGAAATGCCGACGGAGAGCTTCAGTGAAGGTATACTTCATTTAAACTTACTAAATTCACTAGTTTCCTGGTCAAATCGACCAATTAATATATTTCAATTAATTAGGAGTTTTTAGTTGAGATAAAAATGGCAAAACGGGTGTAGAGATGTTAGTGTACGAGTGGATCAAGGTCACGATAGCTCAAATGGTAGAGGAGCGGCGTATCTAGCCGAAGATCGTGGGTTCAAATCCCGCTCGTGGCACTTAATTTTAATCTTAAATAAAAACCGTAATTAATTGAAATATATTAGTTGGTCAAGCGGACCACGAAACCACTGACTTTAGTAATTAACAAAGCAATTACACCACTAAAAAGGATATTAAATGGAGTACGTTTTCTGAAATTTTCTAATCTCTAGGTTTGGAAGTAGTAGTTTAGAATCACCATAGTAAGTTTTTCAACTTCGGAAAATTTTTTTTTTAAAGTTCTGGCTACTAAAACACTTATTTCACCAACGATTATAAATTTAGTACTGATCACATTTTATTGGAAATTTAACTTAGTTTTAATAGTTATCAACAGATTTGTCCAAAATCTTTTGATTTGGAGTTATTTTTGTTTATTTGAAGCAATGCCGAGAAATTTAAAAAACAGATAAAGGGTAATAACTCCAAAACTGTTAAGATTCGGACCGTAGCTAATTAGGACGTTTTGGTCCCATTTTGAATGCAAAATCTACTAGAAAAGTTTGTAACCCGAGTAGCCGAACACCCGCATGGATGTTGGGTCTCAACCAAAGCGACCGCTCGTAGGTTTGTTATTTAGATTTACATTTATCTCCGAACCGACTGCTAACGAGCACTGATCGGGGTGCGCTTTGACCTTTCCCATTTAATGGCAACCATTTCTCCGAATCATATTTCTATCAAACTTTGACAATTTAACAGCCTCGAGTAGAAAGACTGGCCAGATAGATTTTAATGCTCTCCGATCCCAGATCCATGTCTTAGAGAATCATATGTTCCAGTACAAAATCCTTCGTATTGCAAATGCTCCTTTATATGTGTCCAATTTATAGTGACAGGACCCAATTTTCCTCAGCCACACGTCTTGATAATCCACAGTACCGATGGGCTCGTCATCTTGAGTGATAGCGAGTAAAAAGTGAATGCTTAAGTTTAAACGCTCGAATATTTTTACACACCCAGATGAAAACCTTGGTGATAACAATAAAAGAGTACAGAGCGTTACTACTGATCGCTGTTGAGCTGTCCGTTGATATCCTCGTGCCATCATGTTTCCAAACAGAGAGTAGCCCCTGCAGACACCCGCTATGAATATGAGGTTCCCGCATACTCGGTCAGCCTTAAAGGGACAATGAGGGTCTTTAACATCCGCACCTGGCCCATTAGACCTTATCAGACGTTTGATTCTCAAGATGAGAGCTGACGCACTTCCGCATACGACTGACGTGCGATACAGCCGCAGCGTTGGTGTAGAGGCCGCCCCAGCCCCGAAGGGTCAAGGCGAACCTCGCTCTCCGCTTGCCCATTCCGAGTGGTGGGGTCCGCATTGAGCAACCCGCGCAAAGGGCTACCTAGGCCGAAATACATCATCCTAGTTTCCCGCGCACTCCCTAGGTAGAGAAGGCCACTCTATCTTACAGAGTATTGGTGCTTCCGTATCCGAGTAGAAACTCCGATTGCGGTTTTGTTTAAAGTGGAATTGCCTCTAGAGCAGGTAAAGTTTGCCATTCGTGTACATTACATACTTCGAGTAGGCCAACCGACCACTACCCATTCACATCCGCTACTTCTCACGTATTCGAGGGACTCCATCAGCGTTGTCTGAGCGTTTTCAACGCTATACGCTAAAAACCCTACAGCCGGGCACATGTAACTGTTTATTACCGTACATCCAGACTTCGCGAGCAATCTATCAAACCAAAAGTTAGGGACGTCGCCGCTGTGCGATTGTGAGAGCGACTACTCAAAATAGGAGAAAGGATGGCAACACCCGAATGTATTAGAAAGGCGGCAGAAATACAACGTCAATGCTTGTGCCCTGGTAAATCTTAAAAGAAGTTACCTGGGAAAAACTCCTCATAAGATCAGATTGCCACGCAGCTATAAAGCATTGGCATGTAAACACATCATATCCAAATTAATCAGTGAATAGATCCAAAATTTACAAAACCTGGTGGAAAACAACATCCTTGGGTCCCTGGACACAAAGGATTTTGGTATAGCGAAAAAAAAACACACTGGCCAAAGGACGATCGCAAGGCAACATAGGCGCCGAACCTATTTGCAAATAGGTCTTCTTGGGGTAACAAAACAATAGAGGAGAATCCTCCATCATAGAATAGATCCAAATAAAACAATTGGAGAAGTGGATATACTTTAAAGGCCCTTGGACCACCTCGGGTGTCTTCTAACCGGACAGGAACTAGAAGAACCGCCAGTAAAAATTTCATTATATTAATCCATCCATCGTCCTAATTTTTCTTTCTGTTACGATTTTCCGCTATTTTTAAATCTCTTTTCATGCAATGTTTACCAAAATCAAGCCGAAATAATAAAAACAAAATAAAGTTTGAATGGTAACTATTAAATTTTGACAAATTCTCTTGCAGTACGTTTTTCATTCTTGATTCCATTACGTCCATCGAAATGGGAATAGGTTTTGGTAGAATTGAACAATTTCGTTCAGGAAGAAGTAAATGATTCTGTTCCAATCCGTTTCACCTGAATCCGACTTTACAGATGATTGATTAACGGTAATTGTTTCGTATTTTTCCAAGATTGCCGTCGGAGTGTATTGCAATAGTTTTTCTTCCTGGTTCAAAGTTTTCCCGCTGCGTAATCCTTCCATAAATTGGCTGCTCAAACTATAACTGCTGCTGTTACAGTATTAATTTTTCATTTTAAACTCGCCCTCTTCAACTTTAAAGGTTAATTGCCATAAAATGTTTTCGTGTAAATGATTGTCAATACCTACGAATCAAATAGCTTCGGTTCAGATTTTCAGCGAGATAAAAACTAGTTTACAAGCGTCAAGACACATTCTACTTCCATAAAAGTGGCATCATTAGGATATTTAGAGGATAGGTAGATCGGGTTGATAAGGTTTACGAAGGAGAACAAGGAGAAAAACGACACAGGAAGATAGGAATGGCTAATTGGCCCACCACACAGAAGGAGGTTTCAAATGAAACATCGCCCGCATTTTCTTTTAAAAAAAATGAAAATGATGAATATCACAATTAACTTAAAAAAACAATTATCATTTCTATTAATTTTTAAAAATAAAGAATAAAATGATAGTAAGGATTGACGTTAACAAAGACCAATCGGAAAACCAAGCTTAACCCACTAAAGGCACTGACAAAGACAACACTGAGACATGTACCCAATAGCATACTAACTCATAAAAGAGAATTGACTTAGTATAAATCACACAGACACGCTGAAGTCAAAACGCAGAAAAGCTGTTAGATTTTTGCTGTTCGGTATTTTACCTAGGGATAGAAATTAACATCTAACTAATAACACAATTCGGTGACGTCAGTGGCCGCAGCAGTTTAGGCGTTGACACGGAGCTCACTGTAAGGTGAAGGTACTGGGTTCGAATCCAGCGGCCCTGCGTTTGAACTCGACAAAAGATGACGCGAAGTTTACAAATGGACTTTCTTCAAAAACACCGGCACCCTGAAAGTTTATAAGATCTCTGCTATTCCGAACTCTCGTAAACAAACAATCACTACTGAAGATGACGAGAAACCGAAACAGACCAAACCAACGAAGATAGGCGGACACATAATGACTGTAAACGACGAAACTGGAGGTTTATCATCCCCTTAGACTCTAATAAGAAATATCACAATGATTGGTAAGATTTTTTTGTTAAATATTACTTCGGAACA
Source organism: Cimex hemipterus (assembly GCA_039619505.1). Taxonomy (NCBI): domain Eukaryota; kingdom Metazoa; phylum Arthropoda; class Insecta; order Hemiptera; family Cimicidae; genus Cimex; species Cimex hemipterus. The sequence goes on from CM077101.1 coordinate 20,698,904, forward strand.
AAATCCACCCCTGGGAATTGAGTCGAACTCGATAGACTAAAACAACATAGGTAGATTAAAATAATAAGAAAATACCTCGTAGAGCCCATGAACATATTACAATGTTTTGCTAAATTTTGTTCCCACTGAAGATGGCGTGAAGCTGATGCGGGTCAATCGGCCAAAACATCGAGGATAGACACAGACAAATTCATCTGAAACGACCAAACTACAGATTTATTACCTCTTAGACGTAGTATAGAATTTCTGAAAAAATGCGCCACTGAAGATGGCGAGAAACTGAATCGCAACTGGCAGAGCAAAATATCGAGGATGGACAAATAACAATTGAACGGAAAATATCAAACTGGCAGATTTATTGTTCCTTAGAGCCCAAGAGGAAATATCGCAATATCTTGTAAGATTTTCTCTTATCTGGTAAGTATTTATTTAACATATGTTACGTAATTCTTTTGTATATTTTTCTTAACAAACGTTAACTTAACGTATGTATTTCTTAACAAAACTCACCCCTGAAGATGACGAGATAAATGCAACAGTTGTTGAACTAAAATGAACTAAAACAACAGAGAACAGACATACAAATGACAAGAAAAACAAAACAAATTGCAGGTTTATTACCTCGTAGACCCTATGAGCGTATTAAAATATTTTGCTACAGTTTTGTTACCTGGTTATTTCTGATGATGGTGACAATTCGAACCGCATCTGACAGACCACTGCAGCTTGGATATGTAAACACAAGTAGATTGTAAACGACCAAGCCTTTATGTTTATTATCCCGTATACAGCAACAGGAAATATCACAGTTTTTAATAGATAAACTCGCTGCTGATGGCGAGAAGCCGAAACCTGACAGACAAAAACAGCGAGGCTTTTCAGTTTCAAGATATTTATTGACGTTTATTTTATCTCCTGATTAGACTCATCTTCCTCAATTTTACGCTCGTTAATGTTAATTCTGATTGAAGTGGATCGTATTAAATACAAAAATATAGAAATATTAATATATGCTTAATTATATAATTAATTATGTAAATTACGCAAATATTTATTACGTAGAATTTTCATACGGAAAAAACTCGCCATTTTTTCTCGCAGGATGTGTTCATTTATGCACGGAATCCGACGGAGAAGTCCGATGAATGAGATGAGGGAGGACACAGCTCTCTAAAACAAGCGTGGAATACAACAGTGAGCACATCCCGTTTAGGGTTCCTGGTCACATTTCCTTGATTGGTGCCTTTAATGTCTACAACTGATCCGAGTGTATAATGGATTTTAAGGTCGATTGAATCTCACTTTCAATCCTAGCAAATACATTGATTTTTCCCCAATTGGTTTTCCACCAAAGGAGCTAAACTGCTTACAAAGTTTCTTTAGAAAATGAAGCACTTTTATGATTCATTTTCGGATAGTTTAGGTTTTAGTCGTCGTATGAATGTGGGGTATGTTGAGCTTTTAATGTCGCTTTAAAGTTTGATTCCGGAGGGAACCTCGTAATAAAGGAGCTCTCTCTCACTCTCTCTCTTTGACTTGGAGCTTTTATGTGCACCTCGGCAGAGGGTTGTCGTGTGTTTTGTTTCCGATCAAAGCTTACGTCGGATCTTTGGAAGGAGGGTGAAAACGATCTTTGTCTGACATTTGTTCAGCTTAGGAAAGAACTTAACCGTACGTTACAGGGTGTCTTGAGAACAGGCTCAATACTTCAGGAGGTCAATCTACATGACAAATAGGAAAGCCCATTGTTGCAAGCCTGATTGCAAATTTATTAGAAATTTATCGCTTTCCAGTTTATTTTAATGTTTCTCAATTTTATTCCAAGAAGTTTCTCTTCTCATGAAATATTAATATTACTGTAAATTTGATTACACCGATGACTTGACCAGCCATAACCTGAGACGTTGGTTTGAAAATGTAAAATTGGCGATAGGTCCTTAAAGGAAGAAGGCGTTCAATGGATATACCGAGAAAATCCAGAAGGAAGTATTTTTTTATACGAGGGTTCGCAAAAGCATAGGTCAAATAAACCCTTAGGGTACCGGTGGTTTTGAAAAAAAGCCCATTTGTAAGTACGTCAAGTTCGAATGCAGGGCCGCTGGATTTGAACCCGGGACCTTTACCTTAAAGTGATGAGCGCTGTGCCACCGACGCTGCCAGAAGGCAGTTCTTGTATTTGATGTGCAGATTGATAAAACTACAACAAACTGCGTTATCCACACACGTACTTGTTCATCACCTGTTCTCAGTAAACGATTTTTTTCGATATCCCGATGAAGGCGATATATTCTGCCGAAAGCTTGACAGAAAAATAAATGTTGTTTCTGTCTTCATGGCTTCATCCTCAATCTACCTTTTGGAAAGAAAATTATATTTAAACTGAGAAGGCTGATCAATCACCAAAGAAAATATTGATAAAACAACACTTTAACAATCCACTGAAAAACGGAAAATTGGGGCAAATTCATAGTAATCTCAGAGCGATTATCACTTCTGATGAAAATTGGTTTTCTGGTAACTGACACCTGTTCTTCTTCCCAGCGATTGGAAACATCAACCATCATTCTTCTCGTCGATAATTTTTTCAATGTGTGAAGACAATTCGGTTTTCAAGATGGCTCCAATAAAGGATATAATGCAGGTACGAATAGGCGCGTTTTCCCTCGCCTTTCCCTACATCCATCCGAGATAAGCCAGTTTGTCATTTTTGAGAACGAATCAGAAAATGAACATTAAAAACATCAAATCCTTTAAAAAAACAGTAACATGCAAAATTAAAAACCATGAAAAGTGTAAGGACAAAACGAGCAATACAAAACCTTAAAACGTTTAATGCAAAACTCCCAGTGAAAAAACGTGCTGTAAAAACCATTAAAACACACAATAAAAAATCGAATTGTGAAATAAAAAACTCAAAGCGCAAAAACTCGACTCATCACTGTAAGGTAAACGACCCGGGTTCGAATCCAGCGGCCCTGCAATCGAACCCGACGTACTTTCAAATAGGCCATTTTTTCAAAATCCCCGCACCCTGAGATTTGAAATGACCTCCGCTGTTGCGAACCCTCGTAAAAATAAAAATAAAAAAAAACCCTCGAAACCTGTAATGAAACCGCAACAATTGTGAGAAACGTGCAATAAAACGCGTGCTAAAACTCACAAAACGTGAAGAAGACCCTAAAAATCCGAAAACGTTCAATAAAACCCTAAAACATGCAATGAAAACCAAGAAACGTGCACTAAACACCTGAAAAGTACAAAAAATTGTAGTAAAATTTTAACGTTTTTGTTTTATAGAAAAATGTCAAAATGTGCAAGAACAACGTCAAAATTTGCGAAAACGTATGATAAAAGTAAAGTTATTAACTTTAAATTAAAAAATCAAAATGTGTTTTTAGAAACCTCGAAAAGAGCAAAAACGAGTCATAAAAACTAAAATGTGCACAAAACGTGAAATGAGAAACTCCATATCGTCCTAAATTTGCAATAAAACCATCAAAACGTCTATTTCACAACATGGAAATTGGTAATAAAACGTCAATATGTGAGAACAGTGTGCTGACAACCCCAAAACATGAACGAGTGCAATAAAACCCAAAAACATGCAATGAAAACCTCGAAGTGCAAAAACGTTTTGGAAAAACCGTACAAAGTGCGATAAAAATAAAAACCCATACAATAAAATGTATCGAAACTTGTAATAAAACCTCATTACCTGTACTAAAACCTTAAAATATGCAAAAACCTAGAATATATACTTATACTGAAACCTCAGTCTGTATAATAAAAACCTTTAAAAAAAAATCAAAATTGCAAAAGGTTGAAATTTTGGTTTCCTTGTGTAATTTTGACATGGACATTTTCAGTTGGTCCTTCTTCTCACCAGACTGATTGGAAACTTCAACAATCATTGTTCTTCTCGTCTATAATATTTTCAAAATGTAAATACAATCCAGTTTCCAAGGTGACGACAATAAAAGATTATATTCAGATATGAATAGGCGCGTTTTCCTTCGCCTTTCCCTCCATACGAGATAAGGCTGTTTGACATTTGATCGAATCTTAGTCCAAGCAGATTTTTTACGGCATGATAAAAAGGTTCGTTGCGTCGGTAGTAAACAGGCCTCCGGCGGAAATAAATAAAAATCTAACCGTTTTCTTTTAAAGCACTGGCATAAAGCACAGACCATTGTTTGTTTTACCATCCGTTTTATTTTATTGCCTGAATTGATACAATTTCGCTTTAAGACATTCCGATCTTTAATAGCGGATGCTGACTTAAATTCCTACTGACTAACCGTAATAACGACACTTTAGACTGTGAAAACCCCCCCGGTCCAGTTTAATTTCTTCATTTTTAAACAGGGGTTAAGCTTATGGATGTCCATATCCTGAAGATTTTAACATCGTCCACGTCGTCAGATATTCGGTCAAAAATTAAAATTCCATCTACAAACGAGACGTGAAATATTAGTATGAAAGATTTGTTTGGGAACACTTCTTTAAAGCGCGGTCTAAATTTTAGGGTATTTTTAAAGGTTTGACTTTATCGAAGAGGTTGTAGCGCAATATTCCACCTTGCAAAGGATTTAACCACTGTTTGGCTACATGCTCTCCACACGAAACTGGAGATTATTAATGTCGAGGTACGACTCTTCCAGAGTTTTTTTTTCAAGAACGCGCGACTGATGATTTTTATTACTTTTGATTTTCATTCGCTTTAACCCCCCCCCCCCCCCCGAGTCATTTGGTTGCAAAAGACAAAACTGAATTGTATCGCAAGGTTCGTGCTGTTCAGCGTAAAAATAAGCATAATTTTTTACCTTTTCTTTTTTCGTTATTAATTATCCTTTTATTTCACTATAAAATCATAAAAAAATCCACTAGGAAAGCAGGGGTTCAAATCTTCCTTGAATAAATAAAATCTATGATCAAGAAAAACAATGTTTACAAATATATTTGAAATTCATAATTGAAATGAAGAATCTAGAAGTTAATTTAGATCTAAGGACAAAGGCCGTGCCATGCTTATTGAGGAGGGATTATTAATGAACAAAATCAAAGCTTGTCACGATTATAACCCATGAATGTAGGGAAAATAATCTTCGAAAACACCCTAAATTACGAAATAATATCGTTAGCAATGATAAATCCGGACAAAATCGCGTTAGTGTGGTGGTGAATGTGTTTCAAGCCGCTAATCTATTAGCAGCATCCATCATTTGAAAAGAAAATAACATCAAAGTGCACATCCTCCTGATAAGACAAGAGATAATTAAGGGAATGGACTTAAATTTGTCAAGACGGGAATTTGGCGGCTATGGCATTTCGAGAGAGTTTCGATGCTTTGGAAGTCAAACGATTCCACCGGAAGGTAGACAAATCAAAATCGGCAAAAGATGTAGGCAACCTAATCCCAACAGGACCAGTCTTAATAACGATAGCCAATAAAGAAATTAAAAGCGCACACGTTCTCCGGAGACAGAATTTTGGCAAGCTCAGAAGCGATTGTTTAGCCCAACGATCCCGACGCCAAAAATCCAGGTGGATTAATCTCACATAATCCGCACAGCCAGTCCCAAATTAGATTCATAGAGAAATCTTTGAATTTAAGCGTGATTAATTAATTAAGTTGTTAGTATTGGTTTATGTTCACAAGGGTGAGAATATAAATATTGTAACTATATACATCATGAAATTTCAAAATGGGAGAAATTATTTCAAGGTCTACCAAAACTCGCCTTACTAGTAGGAGATTTTAATGCTCATAGTTGCCAACTTGCTGTTTTATACATGGGAGAACCAATTTTCGTTAATATTAAAATTGTCATAAAATGCAATCAAAACGTTCAAACAGTACTAAAACTCAAAGTAGTAAAAAACGTAATGAAACCCCTAAAACTTAAAAAAGATTAGAAAAACCTCAAAATTTGCAATAATAACAAGTGAGGAAAACATGCAATAAAAACGTCAAAACCTAAAAACTCCAATAAACTCGTGTCGTATAATAAAAACCCTCAAAACGTGCAACTAAATCGTCAAAATCTGAAATATACACCTCAAAATATGACTATGAAAATCATGTAATAAAAACCTCGAAACCTGCAAAAACCCTCAAAAAACGAAATAAAAACTGAAATGCTTCAAGTAACGTAGGTAATTAACGCTAATTTTTTAAAGTAAATTTCAATTTACAGCAAATTTTTTTACTTTGATATGTTTCATTCCACTTAGTATTCAACATAATGGCAATGTTTATTTAGAAATAGTGAAATGCGGCTGGTGTGACGTAGGTTTCAGAAAAACATTTTCTTTATCGTGCCCTGAAGATGATCTCAATAAAGATCGAAACGTTGGCACGATAAAGAAAATAGTTTTCTGAAACCTACATCACACCAGACCGCATTTCACGATTTCTAAATAAATATTGATTAACGGTCACTAATGGCAATGGTCGGAATGCAAAATATTTCTTCGTTAAATTCATGTCAAACGAATTTAAATTTTAAGTTACCATAGAGAAAAACCAGGATGAAATTTACAAAAATCATCGAAACGTTTTATTTTATAATTTCGATTTAATTTATTCACGGAAGCCAAGTTTGTGCATTTACTTGTAGTTTTTCGGAGCTTTAAACCCTTGTACATTTTTCTGTTGATGAGTAGAAAATGATGAATAGAAAAAAATTTAAAAAATAATTTTTTCGATTTTTCTAAAAATTTGGTTTCATAGTTTTTTCGGGCGCTGAAATTGTTAATGTAAGCTACTACGTCAAAAATTGTAATTAGCAGTTTACCTTGGGCATCGTGTAATTTGAAATGCTTAATTTCTGCCTATAGTTTTTTACCTATTTTCACAAAAAATTTTTTTTTATTTCCGTCTTTAGTGTTTCCTTGTAAATTAATGTAGTCGATAAGGTTTATATTTTTGTATTGCACGTGGATTTACCCCTAATTTTGCATATATTGTAAAAACATATTCACATTTTTATGTTGTACACTCTGTTTATAAATAGGCGCATTTCTTTTTTTTAATGATTTTTTTTTAAAGCAAAATTTTAAGTATTTAGGTAATGTCATCAGCTCCATTTTCTCTCTGTAATATTTGACGGAGGCCCACGGATATAAACTGTATCATATTTTTTTAAAAATTGGATATATGTCTGTTCTAAGGATGAAGAGGCGCTCTTTAAGTCTTTAAGTGAAGCGCCGCCTTGCTTCCACACGTAGGGCGTGTGAAGGGCGATGTCATATTCAACGTATTTACGATTGGGTTATTAAACGTTTACGATGTCAAGATTTAAGTGTAACTGGTCTACGACCTTAGGGCTCGAAAGGTCGCTGATTCATCGAATCCATCGGTGCCGTGGGGGGTGGTGGCGGCGCAGGGCGAAGTGTTCTTCAGGTTCCAATTACCCTTTCAAGAAGAAATCACCGGCTGACGATAAAACTATTTGGACAGAGTCGAAGATGAGAGACGCAACCTGAAGATAAAAGGGGGTTGAAAAGCCCTGCTTCTCGAATGGTTAATAATAGGCCACCTCTAATTGATCGGCCTCTAACAAGTGTTAGACTCGGCCTACACCTTAATTACCATCCTCAGTTGTTCTTTGTACCATCGCCGCTTTATTGAATTTATCGATAATTTCTTTTACATCCATCCCGGTTAATTTGAAACGCCTGCCGTCGACGCTCAACCGAAATTGTTTAGGGCAGGTTTCTTTATTATTTTTATAGGAGTTCAGATACTCGAATCGGCCTTTTTTTGTTTGTTTCTCCAGGGGGAGAACCTCGATTAATATTCGTTGTATGTAAATTGTAGTGTTACGTTTTTGTTGATACCTCGAAGATGATTTTTTTAATAACTAGTCTGAATTGAAAAGCTTGGTATTATGTGAAACGACCGATAATATATGTATTGTATGCGAGTAAAAAATATTTATTGACTTTTCAACCTGCAGAGTTGGTCGGTCAGACGATTTCGAGTATAACGGTGATAAAGGTACAGTTTTAGCATTTCTGATTAATTTGTGCCGACCTCTCCTTCCGGCTCCTCCTACTGTTAGACGTGTTTTGCCTTCTGGCAGTCTTCGCTGGTAATTTTTGCTTAAATAACTCAACATATGACAACGTTACTTCACGGGGTCAACAAGGTGATAACTCTGCAGTGTGTACGTTTCTGATCAATCAGCAAATCTATTTTGGTTTGCCAGTGGGGTTTCGGCTTCCCGCCATCTTCAATGGTGAATTTTGTCCAGAAATAACTACTAGGAAACTAAACAGTAAAATAATATTGTGAAATAGGGGCGTCGGTGGCAGCAAGGTCTTTGACACGGCGCTCATCACTGTAAGGTAAAGGAGCCGGGTTCGAATCCAGCGGCCCTGAATTCGAAACAGACATACTTACAAATGGGCTTTCTGTCAAAAACACCGGCACCCTGAGGGTTTATATGACCCCTGCTATTGCGAACCCCGTAAAATAAAAAATAATGTTGTGATACTTTCACTTGGAATATTTCTGGTGGTAAATCTACAGTTTTGACATTTCTGATCTATTTTTGTCGGCATATTCTCACCGATTTGGCCTGTTAGATGGGCTTTCGTATCTCGCCGAAAAACCCCTACCAAAATACTGTGTTATTCCCTTTTAGAGTCAACGAGGCAATAAATCTGAAATTTGATCGTTTCTGATCTATTTGCCGGCCTATCTTTCCTCTTTAGGAATGTTAAACGTATTAAGATTTCTCGCATCTTCAGAGGTGATTTTTGTTTAAAAATGACGCACCAGGTGATAAAATAATGGACAATTTCATCTTGGACTCAACCTGGTGCAAAATCTACACTTGGCCGTTTCTGACCAATTTTTGTTTGCCTGCCTTTGTTGTATTGGACTATTAGGAGTACTAATAGGAATACTAATAGATAACAAAAATCTAACAAAATATTGTAATATTTCCACATAAAGTCTATAAGGTAATAACCATGCAAATTGGTCGTTTCTTATAATTTTAATCTCCATATTCTTGCTGTCCTTGTTGACGTCCATCAGATATGTTTCGGATTGTTGTCATCCTTGTGATCACGCTTGTTCAGAAATAGCATACCAGATGGGAAGACACTAAAAAATATTGTGGTAATTCTTGATATCCGTTTACTCCAGGAATTTATGGGCTGATATACGTGCAGTTTTGTTATTTCTGATCAATTGGTGCTGGTCCATCCTCCTAATGTGGTCTGTAAGACGCGACTACGTCTTGGTTTTTCGCAATCTTCAGGCATCAGACAACGAAAAGAAATTTGTCCACAGGTCTGCCTCCAGGTCGGCTTCATAGTCACATCTCCTAAATAACATCTTTCAGACCTTAGGTACCTAACATTCCGTGTATCTTCTGTCTTTTTCAAAAATAAATAGTACACTTAAATACCCTGTTCGTCGTTAACGAACAATTTATGCTGAGTATCTCATCAAAGAACAACTATGATGATCATCTAAAACCGGTTGTCAAAATTACCTATCAATTCTTATCTAATGCCACAAGTTGGACTGGCTTCGACCAGAAAGTATAAATCGTTACAAACACTCATGGACTCGACGTTGTAAGATTCTTCGTGTAAGATTCTTAACCAGTTGGTTTTAGCCTGGCATTGAAAATTAATATATGATCAATTGACCATAACCGAGAACGTGAGACATAGAGAAAACGTGTGCTTTTTACAAAAAAGACAGTTTAATCGGTAGTTTTGAAAAAAGTGTAAATAAAATAGAAATAATTAAGAGTTGATCATTATTTGGACAGATGTAGAACCGGCGATCGTAAATTTATAGTCCAAAGCACCCTTAGGTAAGCCGTTGCTCGGCCGAATAGGGCCGGATGTTCCAAAAACAAAGAAACGAATAAGCACACGTTCATTAGAACCAATTTGTTTGGTCGTGTTGTGCTGTGTACGACCGAAGCACTTTCCGATCCAAATAAATTTGGATTTTCCCAGTCCTCTTCGGTCGATTGATTACTTCGACTTCAACTGTCAACCATATGGCATAAACGCTCACCGCCGTTCTTTCTTTTTTGCCTACCTTTTCGTTTCGTTTTCATTTCGATCGATTGCGAAAAATTGATAAGTGCGGTTGAGGAGTAGGCTCTTGGGACATGCGTGATCCACTCTATCATCAGAGAGATGTCCAGCATAAGCTCTGTTCAAGGATAGCTTTAGGAATGGAATTACCAATCGTTTTGTTTATTTCTTTCATTCCATTTGTATGTAAACTAAGAATTTTCGCGCACACACAAATCTTCTACATCCATTTGGGCTGTGTCGTGAAATGACAAAAATCAGCTACAGTGGACGACGACGTTCGGCTATATTTCCGGTCGTCCGTTTGGTCAAATAGTCCGGCTGTTGAACGGCCGTCGTAGTTCGGTTCCAATGGACGAGCAGCACTGCCCCAAACCTTCTTACTATGCCACTAACCTCACAATGATCTCAACATTCCTTTAGACACCGAACTGATCCGATTCTACTTCTAATAGTGCCACACTAAGTTTTCATCCCGTTATAAATCTACTGCTTCAGCTGTAACTAAACTTACCCAACTTGAAAACCTTCCATTTCGCCTTACAATATCCTCGCCCCTATAATCCGTCATATTGAGTGCAATCATTAGCAGTTTTCTCTTAATCCGTGTCCTCCGGGTTTAGTGCTGATCCATAATGTCAATTTGACTGGGAAGAAAAACAATAATAACGAACATTCACATACGAAACAAATATAACATTCGATTTTTGATAATCGGCTTCGGAACATCCGTATATTAATTCTCGACTCATCTGTGTATTCAATTTTCATCATCCGATAAAAGGGGTTCTAAGCCAAACAAACAGAACGACGAATGTCCAAAATTGCATTACCGGCGAGGATGAATTTAATGGCATTTGATCCAATCTACTGGCAACTAGATTTCATTCAACCGGTGAAATGCAATTCGTTAAGGGGGGCGGAGGAAATTGAATTCCGGAGCTTCCTTTGAAATATTTATTACTTACATGTACGTATGTTCTAAAAAGTTGGGCTTTCTTATAGTATATAGAGTGATAATGGTGGTTTAGCCATTATTTGAGATGGAGGTTTTTCATATTGGCTCAATGTGGGGTTGTATACGTGGAGCCTGGATCAAATAGGATAAAATGGATAAGGAAAAATGGAAAATTTAATTGAAGTTTTTGTACACCATCCACCACCCCGCCGTAAGTTACGGAGACCCTATACCGGCGGACCATGCGAAACTAAAAACTGGGAGTGAAACATGAAAAGGGGGAAATGGAGCTTATCTTCTTCCTCGGTCCTTGCCTTACGAAGGTGAGGCTCGGCGAGGGTATGGGGATTTATTTTCGTTGAATTTAATTTATCCTAAGCTAATAGTCTCCCCTTGCTGGTTTACTCTTTACATTATAGCATTATTATTATTATTATTATTTATTGGGCGATTTTGACTAGCATGATCACAAGAATATTTAATTTTTGATATGAATGTCCAATTTAATACAAAATGAATAAAAATGACAGAAAAAGTGTATCTTTGGTTCCTTGTTGCGAATTTTAGCGTAAAGATTTTTATATAGATTATATATTGTGTCAAATGCACGTATTATATATAAAATTCTAATCTTATACTCATTTTTTTATCAATTGGAAACGAAGTTTTATACTGATGACTGTTAAGGGATGGTTGGACTTTTAGTTGAATCCGCCGCTGAATTCTCTCAAGGCGAAAAGAATCTTGCTCCATTTTAGAACAAACTACTTCATCATGACTGTTCCTAAAACACGTTTATTTCCAGACCAAGTAAAGAAAGTGCTATTGACATTAAACTCCTATTGTTTCTTTTCTCCGTCCAACTCGGGATCAGAGGGTCCTTTTATGTTGAAGTGGATGGTTCCGATTTAAAGCCATTTCCACTCCATACCGGGGAAATAATGGCAACAAAAGATCCAGATTTTATACACTTATATGCCGTCCAATTCAAAAAGATCTTACAAACGATAAATTTAAAAGTCGTTCAAATTTAAATTTATGAAATTTGACATAAAGATAACCGATGTTATTTATAGTTGGTGTCTACGGGGTAAAACCTTCAGTTTGGTCGTTGTCGATCAATTTTCCTCGACCTATACTCGCTGTTTTGGCTTATTAGATCCGTTTTGATCTCTCGACATCTTCAGTTTTGAGTTTTATGCAGAAATGACATATCGCACAACAAAAAAACCAACGAAATGTTTTGATCCCTGTTGGAGTGTGTTGGGTGGTAAATTTTCAGTTTTGACGTTTTTCGATCAGTTTGTCTCGGCGTATACGCGCTGGTTTGGTCTTCTTCACTGGTGAAGTTTATTCAGAAATAACATACCAGACATACAAAAACCAAACAAAATATTGTGATTCCTGTCGGAGTGCGTTAGGTGATGTCTCGGCTTAAACTCACAGTTGTGGTCTCTTAAACCCGGTTCGGTTTCTCGACTTCTTCATTGTTAAGTTTTATGCAGAAATAAATACGGCACAATAAAAGCGTGTTGGGTGGTGAACCTTCAGTTTTGCAGGGGGCGTTGACACGGCGCTCATCACCGTAAGGTAAAGGTCCGGGGTTCGAATCCTGGGGCCCTGCATTCGAACCCGGCATACTTTTGATTATAATGGGCTTTTTTCAAAAACACCGGCTCCCTGAGGGTTTATATGACCTCTGCTATTGCGAACCCCCGTTAAAAAAATAAAAATTAAAAAAAACTTCAGTTTTGTTGTTTTTCAATCGATTTGTCTGGGCGTATACTCGCTGTTTTGGTCTTCTTCTCTCGTGAGTTTTATGCAGAAAGTCTATGGGCTGATAAATATATTTGTAGTTGGGTCTTTCATGATAAATTTATCTCGGCTTATACTCGCGGGGGTTTTGCCTTTCAGACGCGTTTCGACTTCCCGTCATCTTCGGTGGTGGGTTTAGCTCAGAAATAACATACGTCAACAAAATAGTATGACATTTCTACTTACAGACTGCGGGATGATGTACTTGAATTTTGCTTATTTCCGATCAATTCGCCTTTGTCTATCCTCACTGTTTTGCTCTGCCAGACGTATTACATCTTCCCGTCATCTTCATTACTGAATTTAGTTCATTAATACCAGACATCAAAAAACTAAAAAAAATATACTAACAAAATATTGTAATATTTCTTTTTGGAGTCATCGAGGTGATAATTGTATGTTGTTCGTTTCTGGTCAGTTTGTGCCGTCCTATTCTTCCTGCTTTGGAATGTTAAACGTGCTTCGCCTTCTCGCATTGTTCACAGATGATTTTTGCTTAAAAATAATGCACAAGATTACAAAAATGGCAAAAATTCATCTTAGAGTCAAACGGGGATAAATCTGCAGTTTGGCCGTTTCTATCCAATTTTTGGTTGCCTGTCCTAGTTGTCCCAGTTGTATTTTAGTCTGTCAGATGTAGATTTGGGTAGAATGAATGTATTTATTGGGAAATGATTGTGTTTGAGTGGGCTGTGCTGGAATATCGAGCACTCCACAGACCCACCGATTTAGGTTAGTATTAGGCTATAATATCTTTCACAGTGAATGGGCGGAGACACTGGTGTAATATTAAAGCGCCAGTGGCTCCCCATTTTTTATTTATAAATACAGAATTATTGGTTACTGCTTGAGTGAATGTATTTATTAGTGCGATAGTAGTGTATCCATGGGTGGGTCTATGGTGGAATATCAAGTACCCCATAAACCCACCACCTAGGATAATATGTTGGACTAATTGTGCATAATGTATGGATGTATTTATTAGCGTGAACGAGGGCGGGTCTTCAGAGGTATATCGAATACTCTGAAACCCGCGCATAGGCTAGGCTGGGGTTGAATGTTAGTGAATGAGTTAGTTTCAGAACCTTTTCACCATGCGTGGGAGGGGTAAAAATGTCGAAATTGTTAAATTTTAAAACGCGAGATGGAAGAAATGTGGGGTGCGGCAATAGCCCAGGCAGCTAGCCGGCCGGTAAATAAATTAAAAAAAAAAAAAAAATAAAACTGGGTTGAGATCTGCAAGCCCGTAACTTAGAATGGAACCTTACAATAACCCTGCCTTAAACGGAAACGTCCATCGTTAGAGGTGCCAGTGCTATAGCCGGTTAAGGAATCCTCAACAAAACTGCCACATTGCTAAAGTTGAACAGGGTAAATTTTTGATTGATACAACATTATACAGGGTACTGGCATTTGAGTAAACACCTACATAACACAGAATACAGCCTGGGTACCAAGAAGATCCGGGACAAAGAATTGCAGCATTCTACGTCTTAAACGAACGTTTAAGACAAGCCACAAAATTACGTGGTTGGGACCTAAGAAACACTTGCTTTCCGGTATCCTCATCCGCATCAATATTGTATTCAATAATGGTGACTGCGTTAGACGTTTTCGTACTCATTGACAAAATCTTTATATTAACTCGTATCAGTTTGAACGTGCACATGTGTGCGCAAAGCTTGCGAAATCGCGTTACCTCGATACAAAGGCGACATTCATTCACGTTGCGATTCCTCCGCAGAATTCTTTCACGGGACCAAATCGCCGAAAGGATCAGATCTTTAAAAACAAATGCACCAAATAAAATATAAATTAAAAAAAAAAGACAAAAATCCATTTCATCATATTTTATTTTTGGTGTTATAAGTTTTCCCAAATTAGTCCTTTAATTACTCAAAAGAGACGAGTTTTCAATGGAGACCCCGCTTGCCATCGCTTCGACATTAATGGAAACATTCATTAAATAATAATAAAAAATTAATCGATCCTTGTCTTTCACTCCTGGCTAAGAATTTCAATTATTTTAAACAGATTTAACAGGCGTTTCTTAATTGAGAAAATAATTGATTAATTTTCCTTTTTATACTGAGAGAACGAGTTGTCATAGATTATTTTCAGTTTTTATTGGAGCGGGAAAATATTAAGAAAGAACAATGATCACAAGCGAAAGATTTTATTTAGTAAAATAATTTAAAATTTAGAGGTTATTGAAAAAAAAACACTTTATTAATAGATTTAATGGAATAAAACTGGATTGAAAAAACTCATCCAACCATTAATTTTACATTGATTGCTCATGTTGTTGTAAAATATATTTCAGCGACGGATGCCCTTGTTAGTCTATTAAAGTTAGTGTTTAGGGGCGTCGGTGGCCGCAAGGTTCAGTCTTTGACACGGCGATCAACACTGTGAGGTAAAGGTTCCGGGTTCGAATCCAGCGGCCCTGCATTCGAACCGGACATACTTACAAATGGGCTTTTTTTCAAAAACACCGGCACCCTGAGGGTAAAAAGAAAAAGTTAGTGTTTAAAGTAAAGCGGGTTTGTAGAACTTGGCCCATCATGTACCATTCCTAGAATCGTATTACGTTATTTTGGGAAATTAACGTCTACTGTAATGAGTCAGATCCTAAAAAAATATTGTGGAACTTTGGCAATGCACGTCGAGAGACGTGGTTGTAGAAGTCCTTCAACCTGATGATGAGCTAAGAGGCTCGAAATCCGGATCGTTGCAGAACAACTTACTGTGAGTAGGAACTATCCTTTTGGAAAGTATTGAACATCACACTCACCCCATCATTTAACATTTCTAAAAAATATTGTGTTATGACTATTGTAGTTAGAAGATCTGCGAAATGCAAGTACCTTTCAGTTTGATCGTCCCCAATTCTGCAGATCACCAATTTTAGCGCAGTCTATAGTGCGCCTTGTTGTGGTTCCCATGGGTCACAGCTGATCCTTGTTTGTTTAGTTGGTAAGTCTGTCCGTTTTCGTCTATACCTTCAGTCTCGGGAGTCTCGAACCCACCTGCACGTAACAAGAACTATTAGGAAATTTAATAATTTAAACATTCCCAGACTAGTTTGCAGCTAAAAACTTACTCATTTCTGGCTGTCTGTTTGTCCGAAAGTCTGTCGTGCACTTTTCATTTTTTTTTATCGTCATGACAACAGAGCCGGACCTCAGCTTGAAATATGTCCAGGATGTTTTACTATCGATTACCATTTTACCCCCTACACCTACGCGATCCATCTTTGATCCGTCAGTATAACATATTAAGGCTCGTTTTTGCTGACTGGCCGTTCGCAAGTATGTTGATCCGTGGATGCGAGATTGGAATACATACAGTCGGAACACAACATTCTTCAATTCATTGTTGAAATTTTACATTCTCGGTCAGTCCGTTTGTGGTTAAGTTATGCCCGGTTTACCGTTCTTTGTCAGTTCTTCACTGAAACGTGCTGGAAGGCGATCGTACGGCGAGTACGCAGTCCTAAGAAAAGCTTACTTACGACTCTCGGTCCTATTTTGTTTTTCAACCTTTCCAATGGGGTAAAAGTCAAAGCACTTTACAAAGTCCCGGAACTCCATCATCTCGCTCAAAACACAATAGCTCCCCCTCTCTTGTTTCAGTCTTTGAAAATCTGGGAAGACTTCATTGAACTTGGCTTTCATTTCTTAAAATACGTTCTACCATTCTCGGTATTTATTTTTAAATTGCGAAAACGGTTGGGCATCTGAGAGAAAATTGAGACGTATTCTTTCATCATGTAAAATTTCACAAATAATACAAACCTCAAGGGAAATAATCTTTTCTATGGCATTTGGCATTATTTATTCATAGCTTGTACATCATAGTTATTGTTTTTCCGTTTGACAAGGAAAGCGTTAAAAGGATGTTTGAGTTTGTATGCTTCCTTCATGTATACGCTTGGTCAACTTTAAACTTAACATGTCCCATGACTGCACATTCTTCTTTGCCCGTGTATTTTTTTTTTAAAGAGAAGAACAGATACGTTTCAAAATACCCTTTAATACAAATATGTGTTCATGTTGAACAGGCACACTTACTGTGTATATTTATCATTTTTTTGACAGCTTGGCAGTGTTGAAATGAATTGAATAGCTGAATATTTTTATTCGTGTGATATTTATTCGTCAAGTTATCACCTGGGTCTACATGATAAATATTTGAAGGAAATGCTATGTAATTTGCCATAGAGGAACGATATTTGATATCAATTAGGAGAAATATGGTTGGACAACAAACGCAAGTGAAATGGAGAAATCTTCTAGGTTAAGATATAATCAAGTAAGACCACAGTAAAAATATTTATTTGTAGTCCGGCCACGAGCAAAATGTTGAAATTCATCTGGAGGAAATATGGAGGCAGGCCGTAAGATTTACTCAAAGACCTATTAAAACGGTATAACAGGGTAGATAGTTTTTGTTAAAGCATTTATTAATTTTTTAAGCAATTTGTGTTCCTAACGGTATTTTTGTACTAGAAAAGCTTTGTTGCCTTGATGCCGTCAACATTAAATTATTTTACCAGGCGGACAAGGCCACCCGGGCATCAGTTCTGAGCACTTTAAAATCTTTCAAGAAATATTTGCCTAGTAAACAGTAAAAAAATAGGAAATAATTTGAATGGAAATATTCAACAGACTAACCTGAGTAAAAAAATATTTTAGCGAATTTAAGAATTTTCTTTACATATGTTTTCTAGCTTTGTTGCGGTGCAATAGAAACTTATAAGATAACGATAAATACTTCAAAACAAGCCATAAATGGTGTAACAAACCTTACAACTGCAATTTAAACTCTAAACGTGAGAAAAACTGTAATAAAAACTTCAAAATCTGGAATAAAAACCTTCAAAACAAACTAAATTTGTAAAAAACACACACATAAACCCTTAAAACCGCAATTTAAACTCTAAACGTGAGAAAAAGTATAATAAAAACTTCAAAATCTGGTATAAAAACTTTTAAAACTAAATTTGTAAAAAACACACACAAAAACCCTTAAACCTGCAATTTAAACTCTAAACGAGAGAAACAGTGTAATAAAAACTTCAAAATCTGGAATAATAACCTTAAAACTGCAATTTAAACTCTAAACGTGAGAAACAGCAAAACTCGTAAAAAAACACCCGATAAAAATCTCAAAAGTACAGTATCCTGAAATAAAACCTCAAAACGAGCAATTAAGAAAAAAAGGGCAAAACAAAAACCTCAAAATCAGCAATACAAAACTTCACTACGAAAAAGCTCAAAATTGTAATAAAACATATAAACGTAATAAACCTAAAAACATGAATAAAAACTTCATACCTTCTACAATAAAATCTATAAACGTAATAAACCTAAAAAGTGAATAATTACTTCATACCTGCAATAAAAAACTGTAACCTTCATAAGTGCTTCACGGTTAAACTAAGAATAATGCAAATGTAAACAATGTAATTTATATTTTTTAAATATTTTGTTGCATTTTTAAAATTTACATTTGTCGTTTGAAGAAAAAAATAAATAAATAAAGTTATTCATGTTTGCATTATGTTTTATTTCTGAAGTTTTTAATGAGCACAGGATCATTTAGTTTTAATAATTAAATGATCTGAAGAAAATGAAAGTAGATATACTGTTGCCAGTTTATTACCGTTATCTTTTAACGTTTAAAAATAAGCAGTTCGGTAGACTCATTGATAAAGGGCAGATAGATAACCGGATTTGATTAAAAGGAAACAGCTTTGTCGAGTCAGGGCTGTGAGTGATTTTGGCTGGTCAGGAAGTCGGATTACAACAGAGGAAGCCGTTGTGAGTTCACTCATTGATAAACAGGACAATTTTAATTTAACCTTATTCGAAATGTTTTCCATCGAAACTGTTTCACAAGAGTGTTTTATAAAGATTTTCTAAATGTCGAAATTGCAGGAGGGAAAAGGTAAATTTAGAGTAAACAGCAGGTACAATTTAAATGTGAACTTGAAAAGAAAACATCCAAACATATTATGTAGGCTAAAAGATTTTTTTAGCGCCAAATAAAGTTGATATAACCCCAGAAAACACCCGAATACAAATTATTTAAAAAATTTGGTATAACTTACAACTTTGAAACGATTCGACCGATCTACATGAAACTTAACGGGGGCTTAGAACATTATAGACGAATAATAATTAAACAAAAGTTGTCTCCGTAAGTAAATAGGTGTAAGGTTTTTACTGGGTATTTTGATATCACATCTTTTGACACTTTTAATGCTCGTTTTGATTGCACATGTTTCGAGGTTTTATTTAACTCCATTAGATTTCTTTGTCCGATTGACCACATAACTCCTTTCAATTAATTAATCATTATAATATATATATATATATATATATATATATATATATATAGGTTGAAATAAAAAATGCCAGTGTCACGAGCGGGATTCGAACCCAAGACCTTCGGCTAAATACGCCTCTGCTCTACTATTTGAGCTATCGTGACTTCGATCCTCTCGGACACTAAACTCCCATCTTGGGAATTGTTTCGTGATGGTGCGTGGTGACGCCCCTGGCGGGAACTTAGACAGAGGCTGTGACCTTCGTGATGCTTGCGTATGGCCAGCGTTTACTACCCCAGGCCTCACGGCAGACGTTGCGACCGGAGGACTGTGTGTAGGCGTTGAGGACGCGATGATTACGCTGAATAGTCTATCGAATGCGTGAGTAAGCGATTGGGAACGGGTAGTGAATCGGCTGCTCTGACTCGAGTATGCTTTGCATTGTTGTGCGTATGACTGGCGTGGTACAATTGGCGAAGTGGACCTATGGCGTCCCTCGAATGCTCATGGCAGGTGTAGGGTGAGCTCTATAAGAGACCTTTAACCGTAGGCAGTGCTCATCTAGGGGTAGTTAGCAATTCCACTAAAAACAATAACCGCGGCGGGACGTATCCGGTAGGCTTGGGAAGCCCCTATACTCAGGGATATCGCCTTCTCTATCTAGGAAGTACGGAGGAAAACAGGCTGATGTATTTCGGCCTGTTAGCCCTTAGCGTGTGACACGACCCGATGCACAATGCGGGCCCGTCCAGTCGGAGTGGACAAGTGGAGAGCGATGTTGTCTTGGCTGGGGCGCCTCTACACTAATGCTGCGGCGGTACCACTGATCCTTCATATGCGGAGGTGCGTCAGTTCTCATCTTGAGAATCAAAACGTCCGGTAAAGCAGAATAGGCCAGGTCCGGACGCTAAAGAATCATCAATATTATCTTCCCTGGGCTTTTATTAACCCCCAACCACCTCTTAACACCCGTAAAATATTATGTGAAAAACATGGAATATGATAGTTCATGTTAAGCCAACATATTCCACTGAGGTTGTTATTATTGTCACGCGGCCGGAGTAGAATACGCCACAAATCCCCTGTGAAGTTTATAAATAATTGAATTGCGCGCTTGGAAATATGATAATCGCTGAAAGGGACGGGGCGTAACTTTTGTATCGACCCCGTCCTCTTTTGTTTCAAGCGGTTTCAACGACCTTTCCGCTGGCATTGCATCAATCCCGCGGACAACTTTATACCAGCATCACACCTATTGTTCTTGTTGCATTAGTTGTGAAATTCTGTGTTAATGATTAATGGGGAGGGCCATTTTGCAAGGGCGACCCACCCCTTGGACAAAAAACAAAAAACAATACTGTGGGGAAGGGGCATTGTGATCCATAAACAATGTCAATGCCAAACAAAATCAAATTAACACATGTTACGCAGGAACTCATAAAATTGTGAAATTTAAGATTTCGCCGGTTTGTTTTTTTGTTGGAGCCCGTAACATCCACAAAATTAAAAGATAAATCGAATTTGTATAATCAGTAACAAGGGTGAATCTTTGAAGAGATAATTTACACTTCTGCAATTACTAGTGGCAACTCACTGTTTACAAAGTGTGATGCGACAGTACAATCGAACAGAACATACAGAACAATACATTTTTTTGTTGTTAAATATTAAATGACAACCTTTGCGCAGAATAAAAGAGGTGCCGTGAGACTAGGTGATTTGGAGGTTGTTTATATTATTATTATCTTTTTTTTTTATTATTGGAATCAAGTGGTGTGTCTTGAACCTTCGAGTCAATCCCTTAAGCTGGGAACCAACTTATCCGATGCCACGCTACCCGACGCTATTCGTCTCAAATCCAAACTCCGATTTTCCATAAGATTGTATTACCCCCGTGCAGATCTGCTCAACGCCATGCAACGCTACCCTACTCTACGCTACGCGATCCCCAATGTCCAGATTTTCGTCGTGTAGAATCGTGTATAGTCGAAATCAAAAGAACCCGGCATTCACATTTTTATTTCAAACTACATGTATTACTGTCTTTATATTAATTACAATAAACTTATTTTAATATACACCAAAGTAACCGAGTTCAAACATTTATTTATTTTTATTTTTACAAAAATTAATTTTAATGATTTCGTAGAAACTGATCAAAACAACGGAATTCCATTTTTTCATATAACGAATTTAGCTAACAATTTTTAACACAGTTTTGCTCATACAATTACACCATTTTCGTCGAGTAGCGTCAGTATAGGACACACATGTTGTTTTTTGTAGTACTTGTAAACTTTGTAATTTTGTCGTTATGTTAATTACAACATTCTCATTTTAATATTAACCAAATTAAACGAGATCAAAAATTCATGATGTCTTTATAAAAATTATATACTTATGATGGTAAAGCAGAAAAATCATCAAAACCCCGGAATAACTTTATTTAAAACAAGTCAAGTTAACCAACAAATTATTACATGGTTTTGCTCAAAATAATGAATTAAGAAAAAAAAGAGGCGTTGCGATTGTGATACACGCTGTGTGACTGTACGTGGAGTGCGCATGACGTCGCATAGCTGTGGACACCCTACCAAAACGTGTCAGGGCGTCGAGTAGCATAGCGTTGCTTCTGGTAAGTGTTCCCGGCTTTAACGCTGTTTGAAAACACTTAGTCCTTATGTATTTTCTACGGCAAAAAATATATTCCCGTGTATCAACTCTCTACTACAACAAGAATCATTGTGTAAAGTTTTTAAAGGGTAAATTGAGCAGCAAAAGGGAAAATTCGAACTCGAAAAAAACATCGCTTCCCTGAAATGCTGTAGTTTTTTCACCTTTCGGTACACTTTCCCCATAAACCCTTTATCATGTTGGAACGATTATTTTTCATTTTCTAGAAAACAACCGGTCACTAAATAAAACATACAATAGACAACCCCACTTTCACAATTCATGTCGAGGCCGTGGTTGTAAAACTACTTCAACTGATGATGGGCTAAAAGCTCGAAATCCGCATCGTTGCAAAACAACTTGCTGTAAGTAGGAACTATCCTTTTTAAAAGGATTTTACAACAGAAAAACAATTCTAAAGAGCAAAGTTAAAAGAAAAAACACCCAGGGCCGAAGAAATACAGTTGTTCCTTGTAAAAAAAAGTGTAAAATTTGGTCACATAGTGAGGTTGTTCCAAAACCTAACGAATCACTATTAACAAACACCTCTAGCTGAGAATTCGTAGCAAACTAATTTAAACCAAAAGACTGGTTCTATTAAACCAAATAGATTTGACCAAAAAGGAACCGGAAAATGGCCCATAGATTCAATTTATTAGTTTGACACATTTAAACAGAAAGTACAGGCTTTTCTTAAAAAACGCTTATCGAAATTAAAATATTTTGGTTGGAATTAGATTAAGTTAAACAAAGAAAAATGGAAAAAGCAGCCGACAATCAAACAAACGGTGGCTACCCACTTAAATAGAATTATAAAAGCTTCGGGTTCAAAATTTGGCATAATAATATAACATATTATCGGATATAGCGCTCTGAAAACAGCAAAATGCAGAGACAGTTTGACAAACCGAAACAGCCGAAATCAATCTGACAAAGTGAATTTCAACACGTGTACACTGCGTCACTATAAATTTTCTTAAAAGACACCATCTCGTAAAAATTACATTACTAATCGTCATGTCGATTGAAGGTATAGAAATGACCACATTGTGCACTCATAAACTGTTCATAATTGAAATTTACGTGCAACTATTCCCTTTAAAGGTTGCCAAACGAGAAACGGCTTTAAGGGAGGAAAGCAGTTGAATGTTATTAAGAGGTTATTTGTAGGGAATATGGATCTAGTTAAGAAGCCGTATTTAGGCCATTGTTTAGTAATTTGAGCCCAAGGGTTAGTTATTAGGCAGTAGCTTGGAAGAGAAGCTTTACCCGGCTAATCTCTCCGAGCAACCCCCTCTATCGGCGAACTACCGGCGAGAAAAGTACAATAGCCTCAGTGCTCCAAGGCATTAGTGGTAAGGTCCAAAAATCATCAGCAATATGTCAACAAATTGGACTCTTTATTGATTGATGAAAACTATAAACATATTATTTTTAACTGAAAATTTTAAAAAAATTGGGTGAAAATCTGTAAAAACATCCAACCCGGATAATTGTAATTTATTTGTACCTGTCCATCTTGAGAGAGGTCCTCGATCTAACATCACTACATATCATCATCCAGAGAAAGGCCTCCATTCGCAGGCCGATCCTCTATAAGCCTCTATAGTCTATGCATATAAAAAGAGAAATTAAAATATATGGAAGAATATCAGGCGGGACAAGGGTCTAAGAATGCTATGATCTCAAAATCTAGATTCGATCAAAAAAGAGATATAGATGGCTCTACGACCAAAAGAGATGGTATGTTTGGAAATAAATCAAAGACTAGAATCCATATAAACTCTGGGAGATACACCACCATATTTCAAGTGGAGGCTGGTCAATTCAACATTGTTCCAGGTAGATCAAAATTTATTGCCAAGAAAAGAAAAGCGATATACTTGGGCAACTGGGCATTTCTGGGGCAATAAGAAAGATTCGCCCTGCTGCTCTGGATGTCCACCTGAACTATCACCACTTCTCCTATCCAGGGAGAAGGTAGAACCATCAGTCACCGGCTAATGGTCTCCGATATAAAAAAGAGCCATCAAAGCTTCGTGACGACAAAAGAGACAGTGAAAAAGGATCCGGTTAATTCCTACTACATCTGCTACACAGAAGGCTCCAACACCGAATATGGTTAACATGAATCTATAGAAATAAACCGAAGACTAGACTTAATAGACTTGGGCAATACCCACTGTATTTCAGACCTAGAGTCTAGACCTAAGAGGTACTAAAAACTATCACTCATCAGTAGTATCGTTTAGAGTCGTTTGGAACTGCCAAAGCCCTACCAGACATTGGGAACAATAACAAACTTATCCTTGTTTGGTACCAGGACACACAGAGTTGAGGGACAACGTAGTAAGTCCGGCGAGGGCACCTATCGGCTCTGAGCCATTTGCGGCATAACAAATAGCCTATCACGTAGTTCCATTAATGAATTAAGAAGACCACGGTTCAATTTGATTTTATTATAGGACACGACGAAGAAATAATTTACGAACCGTAGCAGAAATTACTGTCTGAACTAATCAACCTAGGAGGAATTAGAGTGATAGTTAGACTGCTGACTGGATATTGTATACTCCATAGGCATATGTTATGAAATCAGCCTGTACAATTATTGCAATGTAGATATCCCGTTTGCTGGTGCGAAAGTCATCTGATAACAGGTGGTAATAAAGAATGCATAATAGACCAAAATATTGTCCTCGGTGCGTTTGGCCTTAAAGAGGCAGAGCCTATAACCTTAACTGTAACAAAGTTTTGTCCGGAGAATTGTACTTGAACCCGCGTGTAAAAATTTAGCGCCATAACGACGAAGCTACAGTTTACTTACTTGCGCTACTTAAAAGAGACCATCCGAAGAGAGCAGAGCTCTAATTTAAGAGAAAGAACTTTTAATAATTAATTCCTACGTGTCATTACAAATGGTAGTAAAAATTTCAGAAGGGAAACCGGGTAATCTAGCCATTCCCAAGTACAAACAGTTGAACAATTTTAGAAGTTTCTGTTTGAAGAATGTAAATAAGCGGGTGAGCTGTTGGCAATGTCGGTTGTTAAACGGCCAAAGGGGTTGCGGACTCCCTCGACTTTTATTATCCTGTCATTATTTAGGAGTCGAGGCTCCAGCTCCGACCCTGAGGACTCCCGGTAGCCAAAGCCGCCGGCCGCTCCGCCCCCAGGGCACTCGTTAAGTAAATCGTAATAGAAGTTGAAGTGGGTTCGAATCGTTTTTGGCGCATCGCCTAACCGCATGTATCGAAAAAGGTTGATAATTAATTTCCAGAATGAAGGACACATCTTAGGCCTTTTTTAATATAAAACCAATAGAAATATCCTTTCTGATCCTTTAACGTTCTTACATTGATCGGTACCAGAGTTGCGACCCGAGAACTGATGTCAAACATCTTTAAAAAGGTGTAGAATAAACTCCCGATCGACCGTCAGAGAAATTAATACATAATCGGCATACATAACGTCAACAGCTGAAATGCCCGCTTATTCGTCGAAAATCGAGCCTTTTCAATCGTGCATAAAAACTGAGATGCGACGAAAAATTAGACGTATCAGCTGCAATCAGATTAAGGTCATCATTCAAGCCTGCGTTTGCATAAATTGTTCTGAGATGGATAAACGCGTCTGAACAAGTAGGATCGATTGGCAAAAGAAGCTTCCACGATATAATATTCAATTTAGTAAAATGTCAAAAACTTTTGTATCATCAGTAACGAGAAGCTCAAGCAGGTTGGGAGATTAAATGGGAAAATATCGAATAGTATAACTAAGGGTTTTTTCCTACAAAAATGGAATTTCGCTTAACCATAGACCTCCAACAAAGAAAATGAATCGGATTATTCAGTAGGCATGGAAGGAAACAATTGCATCTTCATAAATTTTATATCAGAGATGATTATGTGCTTTGAAATTAGACCAAAATTAGGACTATGTTATGTTTGTATTGATCAAAAGTAAAAGATGGCCAAGTCTTAAGAATCTACTGAACTTTTATTTCTTCTTTTTGTATTATTCGCAGTTTGAAATAAACCGAAAAGGTGCGCGACACGGAGTTTGGAGAACACTGATCATTTCAATGGATACAATACGTCACATCGAATATTGCAGGCTGTCTCGTATATTGGAATGTGAAAGATGATCAATCTGGAGAGAAGACTTTGACTGATGGGTAATCTCTAACCACAACGATAGGACGTGAGACACAAGCTTCCCTTACAAATAAACACTAGAAAGGAAAAAAACACAATATGCTTGCAAAATTCAAAGTTAAAGCTAAAATAAAATTTAAAAAATTATCGATAATAACAACCGTCATAATGTTAAAAGAAGCAATTGATATTTTACAATTAAATCCATTATATTTAGTGCTATACTGATCAAATTACTTCTTTCAATTAATTAATCTTTCTTAAAAGTTTTGGTTGAGATGAAAAAGTCAGTGTCACGAGCGGGATTCGAACCCACGACCTTCGGCTAGATGAGCCGCTGCTCTACCACTTGTGCTGTCGTGACTTCGATCCACTTGGAGACCCCAACTCCCCATCTCAACCTACAACCTATTGTCAAATAATTAACCGTTTACATTATAACACGCTTTTATGTTATTTATTTTATTTTCAGAATGATTTAGAAGTGACAGACTATACATTTTTTATTGTAATATTTGGACAAGAATTCCAGGATCGACGGAGGGAATCGAACACATGCCCTACGCCTCTATCTCGGGCCCCGTAGTATTC
This sequence comes from Cimex hemipterus, assembly GCA_039619505.1. Taxonomy (NCBI): domain Eukaryota; kingdom Metazoa; phylum Arthropoda; class Insecta; order Hemiptera; family Cimicidae; genus Cimex; species Cimex hemipterus. The sequence goes on from CM077101.1 coordinate 20,725,503, forward strand.
ATTTAAAATCGTGAGATTTTCCCTTGTGACCACAACTATAGGACGATAGGACGGTAGGTGAACCTATATATTTGGTCGATTTTGGTCCGTTTCTTCTCGTCGGACGGTTCTGTCAGATGCGTTTCGCCATTTTGCCTTGTTCAGCGTGTCTTTGACATTCTCCGAAGTCAAGTCATAAATCAACAACCCACAATACATTATTAATCAAACACACATTAAAATAAAGGCGAGACACTGTTTTAAATGCTCAACTGGCCTAAATGACTAAAAACCTAGAAATATACCCAACAAGAAACTTTTAACATTGAAAATCTAATAAAATATTGAAAACACTCTATCAATTAAAAAAAAAGACCGACGATCACAAAATGAAGAAAACTATCGAACAGCAGGGCGAAAAATAAAAGACAGGAGAAAAGAACGAAACCTCAACAATGCAGACAAAACACGAAGCTACTCCAGGACTTACGAAAAGGATGAAAAAAGAACATACTTAAAAACTTATAAAATATAGAAATCAAACACAATCCATTCACATAAATCATATATACAAAACAAAACAACATGCAGAGAATTACCGACGATGACGAAGCCAAAAAAATAGCATTACTATTACGACCCATTTAAAAATTTAAAAAAAGTACAATACAGCAATACATCAAACATTAAAAATTATAAATTGGTAAACGTTTGTAAAAAGATTAAGAGAAAAAGTTTTAATTACAATCAGCTATAATTAACAGAAAATTAAAAAGTAAAAAAAGAACCTTTTGTAGTTAGAATTCATTTTCAACCCATTAAATACTTGAATTAAAAGATAATAACGCAGGAGTGGAGAGAGAGGCCATGGAGTGTTTATGCAAAAAGTTTTTTTATTATTGCGGATTTTTTTTTATGCACTTTCCCTACTCCTAAATGAAACTTCATCAGTGTCAAATTTGTTCCACTATATAACATTGCCATTGCTACACCTTCGCTGGCAGTAGTAAACGCATTGTCTGACGGGAAATGCAGAAAAAAGAGGTATAGAATTAGACAAAGAACACTACTCTGGTCATGTTAAAAAAGTAGTGTGTGCTGTTTTCCAGATCATGCAACCTATCATAGTTAAGTTCAATTTGATCGTTCGAAGAAGCAGGAGATCACTGACTGTCATCGCTGCAGTTTGTTTCCAGGGTCGTCTTGGTACCCTAGATTTTGTCTCCATTTTTTAATGACGCCATATTTTCCAATATATTGTTAAATCATCAGCTGGCAGTTGTTACCGCAATCGCTGATGGAAAAGTGCACAAAAAAGAGATATAGAAGTAGACAGTATACTACCCAGATGACGATGCTACTAGAAGCATGGCAGCCGGTTGGCTTATTGTAATTTTCTTAGTCTAGTTTAATTCGATCGTTCTTTTAAGATAACTAGAAGGTCATAAGCTGTAACTGATGAAGCTCTTTTCCCCCAAACTGTGTAAATGTTTTGTCACATACCAGTGACTCCCGTCAGTTTTACCCTAATTGTTTGTATTTACCAGTTTTGAGTAGGGTTCTTTAACTGCAGGTTTACCAAGTCTGGCACCTTTACAGTTCGTACATTTCTTCTTTTGTTTTGTGAAGGCATATTGTGAGATGGAGGATTCTATGCTTGGTCTTTTTATTCGCGAATATTTTTTCTGAATGAGACATCTTCAGTTGCGAAAACTTCCTATTGACTTAGTGGATGGTATAGCTTAAGATTGTTTACCCAAGATAGGGAAATGCAGAAACGACAGACAAGCAAACACAGCTAGGGTAGACAGACAGAGATGGGTAAAAGCAGAAATAGACAAAGAAAAGTATTTGGTAAGATGAGACAATAAAAATGTAAATAAGAAACGTTGAATTTATTTAAAAAATTTAGAAGTAGAAGGCTAGCGGAAAAACAATATATATATATACAATATGGCAATATAGCATTTTTAAAAGTTTACTGCAGAAAAATTGAAATTTATTACTCACGGAGTGACTAATATTACGGATTCCAAGGAGAGAAATCTCGCAATTATGACCTACATTCATCTTAATTGAACTGTTTGAACTAAATTGTTCACGCTTAAATTTTAAATTCAGTTAGGTAATTGGTGCTCTAATTGGTAATATTATCTTATTTTAATACTGTTTTTTGTTCAATAATTCTTGTCTTTTCAACACCATTTAGTCCTGAAAAAAAACCCAGTTTACTTCTGATTCAACTTCCAATTAATACAGTGCCTTTATAGGTGGACCATCTGAATTTATCTTGAACCAATGACTCTATCAAAAAAAGAAAAACATATTTAATATTTTAAATTCTATTTGCAAATTTTTACCTTTTTTTTAAAAAAAAGGTTATACCGAGTGCCCACAGGCGTAGTTCAACTTCAAAATTTCAATTTCGACCCTATACATCCTGAGACATCATTTTACGCTGAAAACAATGGTGCCATCGGGTTTTAAGTTGGCCACAAAAATGGCAAGGCAAATGTATAAAAAAAAAGAAAAAATTATTTCAGACTTGATTAAAAAATATTAAACACTTACTTTTTTTGAACAGAAATTCAGCCGGGCCATCTTAAAAGTGTACCGTGTATTTGAGTAAATAAGGTCATAAAACTAGAGCTATGGAGGATGTGGCTCATAAAAGAGTAAAACACCCGTTCAAGAATAGGCCATGCGAGGTTGACACATGGGATTTACTTCTGGGCCGAAGCCTGAGCATGTGTCTAATGGACATGAGAAAATCCTGCCTGGACGGCAAGTACTTAAGAGTCGTTGTACAAGGCGTCTTCAGGGTGGCTCATATCCCTTCCCATCCCGATAGATACCACTATCCCAACGCTGATGATACTTCCAAGAAAAAAAAAAAATTAGCAAATAGCAAATCTCAGTACTTTAACATACTTGCTATTACAACAATTTGCCTCAATTCCCCTGAATAGCTTACAAACATAAATATTATTTAACTTTTTTGACAGTCTTTATATGCCTAATAGATTGTTTTAAAAAAAGTGTATGAAAAGTGTAAAAACGTTTGTATGCTATATTTAAATGTACCCGAGCAAAATGGAACATGCAAAGCGTTAAGTTCATTCCGTGTTTTACTGGGCTACGGATAATTCCATCCACGGTTCTTCAGAGAAACAAACTTCCAAATCCTTTAGAGAGATGAAACATGATGGCTAGTACAATTGAGCAACAGGTAGTATCCGGGGATGAGCAAACCGAGATATTTCCGGATGTTGGAATCCGGCTATTTACATCCTTCAATATTTGTATCGACGAAAGAAAAGACGACAAATTCTCGATAAAAGAGACACGTATCACTTTATTCAATAATTTGAGATACCTTCCAGGATATTAAATTTATTGGCGGAGTTTTTCAGAACGACATCTTTAAAAACCGATGCCGCTAATAATTTATTTAGTAGATCAACATCGTGATATAAACACATCGTTTAATTCTGAGTACCTTTGGCAATCAGCCACCTTCATGTTAATGAGATGATATGTTGTTTTTCTGCATTTTTGTGACGTCGACAACTCTTGTCGACTGGATTGGGTCGAAGGACATAAACTGTACCAATTACGTTTATTACCGGTTCGTTTCGAAAGGTAGTCCGCTTTTGAAACACTCAGAAACCGGCCTTTCCGTTTCATTTTGACGCACTTCTTTACAACTTAATTAAATCCGAATACGTCTGATGAACCGGTTGAGTTGTGATGTATAAAACTGTCCCCGGCCTCTTGTTTTTTCTTCGTATTTTTTCGGTATGATAGAAAGCTCAACACTTTTAGTCATAAAAAAGAAATTTTTACATCCTGCCCGACTTCTACACGAGAAATAGTCTTTAAAGTTATCGGTTATAGCCTGCTGATTTAATGGCAACGACACAAGATTATTTTCATGTACCATCTCCCTGAAAACCCAACCCTGACTTTTACCTATGACGAAAAAAACCTCCCTGTTAACCTCCTATCAGTCCTCAGTATTTACATAATCACCACATAGTCGACCCCAAAACATTAAGAATCCCTATAAAGTGATCACTCAGAAAAGAAAGGTCCTTACGTCTCTCTACCCCTAAACGTTTACCCTTTCTGACGCCAAACAATCAATTAAAAATCTACTACAGAAAGCTTCCTGGATTAGGTGGAAATATCTTTCTCGTTACTTTTTAAACTACAACAAAAGCCTCTTTTTCCTAATCAGCCATTGTAATACAACTCTCCATACCACTCACGACACCAATGGATGGTTTCCATAGATCACCCATTTCCACTATATTACCTTTCCAATTCTTTATTGCCAATGCAGTTTACTGCCAATTCTTGGCAAACATAAAGTAAACGACGTAAACCATTCATCATTGTTCGATTCTCGCATCCTCCCTTGAAAAGGCTGATCGGAGGGGGGGGGTCTTCTTCAACGTCCATACGCTTTCGATCGGGCCAGCATCCTAGTTTGCTCTGGAAACTCAAGAGCATCCTACCACACATTTACTCATCCTTAACCTGGGGGACAAGCAATTGAAAGAATGAAACCAATGAGTAGTTGCTCTTTTTATTCTTATTTAAATATATATTTCGTATTCTAGGATGTATCAAATTTACTTTAGCGCAGCAATTGGCACAGGTGTAAATAAATAAATTATTCTTTGTATGTAAAGTTACGGTTGAAATGAAAAAATTAATGTCATTTGCGGGATTAGAACACACGAGGTGTGGAGTATTGAGCCGTAGGTCGTGGGTTCGAATCCGGCTCGTGACACTAACATTTTCATTGCAACCAAGACCTTACATACAAAGAATAATTAATTGAAAGAAGTCATTTTGTCAATTAGACTACTAAACATAATGGATTAAATAAATAAAGTTTCTGCTATGGTCTTTTAAAAACTTTGTCATCTCCCTCTGACGATGGATTCCAATTGAACCGAACTCTCGACTCATCATCTGACAGATTTACGATTTTGACTTGAAAAGGGATCGTTAGCTGTCCTGAGTGAATTTAGACAATTGGGCAGACCCTTATTGAGTAATCCATCACCCTATAAACGTAATCGAAGGTTATAACTTTTATATAGAATAATTATTATAATTTCCAAGTTCTAGGGGTTTAAATGATTTAACTGTCCACAGTCAATTGACTAGAGGCCATCTTAGGTTGGACATCTTTTCGTAGCAATGGAGAAATTTTTTTGGACAGGTTACCAGGAATTTACAATATAAGTCGGATAAAGACGTCTAATAATAATAATTATTATTAAAGAGTAAATGTTTCCGTAAGGAGTACGTACAAGTATTTTGATATTCTATCACCTTGTGAAAGAGAGAAAAACGTCGATAACAGTTGTTCGTAAACAAGATCCTAATGTGGTCTGGTTTTTTTGAGAAAGTGCCCATCTCAAGGCGAACACGCCGTTATTAAGTATCGCTTTGTCAGATTAAATCTATAGAATAATCCGCTAACTTGGCGCGATTCGAAGGAGTGATAAATTTGACGAGTAAATAACATGCTTTAATTCCGTGTTGAATTAACCGGCCACCATAATTGTTTTTGATGAGGGAAAATTGGCCACCGTTGGAAAACGGCTGGGAACCAATCGTTAGACAAAAAATGCACAACTTTTAAACTTTTGCCACACACCAGTCCCAAATTGACCGTCCCTTAGGTAAATGTCGGTGTGACTCAACTCTCTCTAAATGGAAACTAGTTTTTGCTTTATTGTGCGCAATGCCTTGCTATTATAATTATACAGCAACCCTGGCCGAGGCCGAGCCCTCGCGTGATCAGAACGTCTCTGAGAAAAAAGGTGTCCGGAGTGACACCTCTCACCGCCACCTCTTCAAAGGTGTTTATATTGTCAGACTGTTCTGAGGATGTGCACGCACTGCCATCGCAACATTCTGGATCAAGTTATAGTCTTGAAGAAGAAAGTTCTTTCAAGAAACAAAACTAAACTTGCTTTTTAATCTGCTCAAAAATGAATAGGAATATTTGTAATTCATTCTTATTCTATCAATTTTAATTAAATTAACCGATATATTCTTGACAGTTGGATACAACAAAATAAAAAATACAAGACAAAAACAACCAAATGTTAATCCTCATAGTTACTTAAGAAAAGTAAACAAGAGAAGCGTACAGTGCCCCAGTTCGTGCTACTTTCAATGTAGTTGGATGAGGATGGAAATGGTCTGAGCTAGGATTTACACTGGAGGACGACATAAGCGGGGAACACGCTTACTCGATGCAACGCTACCCGACGCTCTGTCACGTTTTGGTAGGGTGTGCATCAAGTCAGTCACACAGCGTGTATCACAATAATCATTATCACAATCGCAACACCTCTTTTATTCTTAATGCACTATTTTGAGCAAAACCTTGTAATAAATTGTTAGTTAAATGTTATGAGCACAACGATGTAATAAATTGTTTGTTAATTAATTATTTTAAATATAGTTGTTCCGTTTTTTTACTTCAATTTTCTTTCTAACCATCATAAATAATTTTTGACCACCATGAAATCTTGATCTCGTTTAATTTGGTTTACATTGAAATAAGAATATTGTAATTAATATAACGACAAAATTACACATACATAGTTTGCAATAAACTACAAAAAATATGAGTGCCCTGTTCTGACGCTACTCGCAAAAGCGGTGTAATTTTATGAACAAAACCATGAAATAAATTGTTAGTTAAATTTTATAAGCAAAACCGTGTAATAAATTGTTATGTAAATTCATTATATCAAAAAATGGTATTACCGTGTTTTGATAATTTCTTTTTTACAAAACCATTAGAATTAAATTTTAAAAAAATTAAAATTAATGAATTTTTGATATCCATTAATTTGGTATATATTAAAATCAGAATGTTGTAATTAATATAACGAGGTGTAGTTTCAAATAAAAATAAGCCTGTCCGGTTCTTTTGGCTCCGACTGTACACGATACTACCCGACGAAAATCTGGGCAGTGGGGATCGCATAGCGTAGAGAGGGTAGCATCGGGCAGATGTACACGGTAATCTTATGGAAAAATGGACTTCGTATTTGATAAAGTGTGTTCCCCGCTATATAGTGACAACCTCACCGCAGTCAGTGGGGATTTTCGATTTCTGGATGTCAATTCCAGACTTCATAGAGGCAAAGTTGTTCACCAATGTTTACAAAACCTCGACACTTACCACCCGCCCCTTCTCACATTTCCCCACGGACGCTCCAACGCCACGTCTCCAACCCCCAGACCATCGCCCCATAACGGCAACTTGGATGATTAGACTTCTGATCGCCGAATCAATGGGGTGTTGGGAACAGTTCTCGTCCGAATGCAACTACTGCAAGTGCCGCCCTCTTCACTCAGCCTTAATATAGTTAAAGTGTGAGCAAATAAAACTGTTTTATAGGAGGAACAAACCGATCTACCTGGCGTATCTTGCCCTATATATTGACTGATTCGAGAAAAAAATTTGGAATCAAAACACGTCCATAATTGATAGGTTTTAATTAGCTCATTTCCTTCTGTAATTCGCCTCGTAACATGCTTGATCTTAATGATTGGAACAAAGAATACCATAGTACTCAAAATTTCTGTGATGCTTATTAAATTCACAAGTTTTCGTGGTCCGCTTGACCAATTCATATCTTTCAATTAATTAAGGATTTTTAGTAGATAAAAAAGACAGCGCCACGAACGAACCATCTTCGGCTAGATACGCCGCGCTCTACTGCTTGAGCTATCGTGACTTTTATCCACTCGGACACTAACTTCCCATCTCAACCCCACCTAACGAATTTGGTATCTCAAGTGGATCACCGGCGTATCTTGCCGAAGATCATGGGTTCTAATCCCGCTAGTAACACTGACTTTTTTATCTCAATTAAAAACCTTAATTAATTAAAATTTCTGTGGTGGTTAGATCGGTAGAGATGTACGCAATAGATTCCTTTCATGTATGAAAAATGCTGGAATGTTTGTAAAGAGATTATTTTGTTTAAACATATCTAAATTCACTCAAGTGTTTGTTGAAAGCGGGTTTTTGTTACAAGAAGTTTGATTTTCAATATTTTCAACCGGATACTGAAATATTGAAAGTCGGTTGTTCATAATAGTTGCATTTAATTTTCAGATCAGCTTCTATAGCATAATTGGGTGAATATTACCTACGTTTTTTAATTAAGCTTTCTACGAACGCCGTACAAGGGTATCCGATCGAACTGAGGATTTATATTCTTTTAATTTAACAAGCGTTTTCTATCGTTTGTGTTGGGGTATGGCGGCTTCCTGTTTAGTTTCTTTTGAAATTATGAAGTCCAGTTTATTGTATTGAACATTAATTGCGCTTGGACGTTTAAGAGAACTTTTGACCTGTTCACCCTGTCAGTTATCTCCATATTTGCATAGGACCGTATATGCTTATCGTGAGGATCCCACGACTTGTGTCATTCATACTTCTTGAAATCTAAAGGAGAGAAATTAAAAAAAAAGATCAATTAAAAAAATAACAGAAAAAATAGTAATAATTAATAAGCACTCGCATATGAGATGCTTATTCCTCGATTGATCAGCAACCACTGTGAAGTCTAGGTAAAGAAACTAAGAAAAAGGTACGAAAAAAATTCAAAGGTGGCAACACAACTCTATAATAGGTGTAATATTATTATGCAAACAAGTCTAAATAGGAAGAGATTTTCTAAAGTCAAACAACACTGGTAACGCATTGAGATGACCTATGTCAATAGTTGATATTTCACGAGGGGCAACAGTTAAATGCCCAGTTACTTGTTGATATAACTTACCTACTACTTGCATAAATAAGTTAGGACTAACTTTGTCCCTTTTTGAACCGGGTTTGAATGTAAAGCCGATTGGCTGAGTTTGGCGTAATACGTACCTTTTCGAAGTTATCTGACGTGGAGTTGCGAAAGGTGCAAAGCTATTTGACGAATCTCCCTGGGCATAATTACATGTCAACCTATCATCATTTGTACAACGCTGGCGACTTCATTTACCTCAACAAAGATTTTGCTGTTTTCCGAAATGAATTTCTAAGGTCTGACATGTTTCAAGGCTCCATTTTTGCCGTTATTTTTCCCTGAGTAAATCATAGATAGTCGGATTTGGTTAGACATGTTTTATTCCTTTTTTCAGTGGTTTTTAAATACTTTTGTTAATTTACTGAAAATACGACAAGAACAAAATTCCACCATACATTATGGGATATGATAGTTTCACGTCACAATGATAGCAAATAATAAGCAATTAGATCCCCTTTTCACGTAACCGTTGTAACGTATTATAACCGGTTTGATAGCCGTAAATTTACAGGTATGTACATAATAATTAATTTTTAACTTTTAAGTATTTATTATATATAAAAAAAATGTTTTAGCTTTACTACCAAATAAAATAAAAATAATAAATTTAAAAAAAAAAATTTATGAGCAACGAAATATTCTATAATTCCGTCCTTTCAGAATCTCTTAAGTTTTGAGCAGACTTCTGGATGCGTTTTCTGCAATCATCGAGTGAAGTAAAGTTTTCCCCTGTAATAGAGCTTTTCGGGGGCGTCGGTGGCCGCAAGGTTTAGTCTTTGACACGGCGTTCATCACTGTAAGGTAAAGGTCCTGTGTTCGAATCCAGCGGCCCTGCACTCGAACCCGACATACTTACAAATGGGCTTTATTTTTTTTCAAAAACACCGGCACTCTGAGGGTTTGTATGACCTCTGCTGTTACGAACCCTCGTAAAAAAATAAATTAAAAAACAGACCTTTTCAGAATCTTAGAAAAATTGGAAAAACGAAATGAGGCGATGTCAGGGGAATAAGTTGGGTGAGTTGGCGCATCCCAGCCAAGCTCCAACGATTTCAGGTGCGTATGCCATTAGCCGATTATATTTGGTCAATTGATGACTTTAATCGCACCAGTTGTGTTTGGCATAAACAATAATTAACAGATTATTTGCGCGCAAGAAGCTTATGATAAAACATCTTCCAATCCAACCAAATGGATAACATTGGTTTTTATCCTCCTTTTGTAGTTGTTAATTTTATGGCGCTGCGTTTTTATCCAAATTTTCTTCTCAGATTTTAAAGGATCCAATTATTAATCTTTGAAAAAATTCCTTTACATTGCTTTTTAAGAGAGAATCGCAGATGGTAGGTAAAATAAATTATTTTCGCTCAACTTGCTCCGACAAACATGTCCAGCTGCTGAGATGCGTTGAAATGCTTGTATTAAGATGTGTTAGGTTTCTGTGCGATGTCTCGGCTTGTTGGGTGTCATTTACGTTTGACCAAAACTGACACTGTTCAACATCAACAGATGAAGTAAGACCAGAAGACAACTGCCTCTCAAACAACGCCGTGCTTTTTTCGAAAATAAAAAGTCTGTTAAATAAAATAAATACGTTGTTTCTCTTTCATTTTAAATGAGGGAAAGACTTTGTAAAAATACGATATCAAGAAAAAAATTGACGTATAAAAATAGTTTAACTAATCCCTTTATCATAGTGTCTAAACAATAATGACTAAATAGCCAATGCTTTAAAACACAAGAGGGATAAAATATAATTATTGAAAAAGCTGCCGACTTATTTTAAATCCAAATATTTTTATTTCCAATTGGCACTTTTCGCATGGAATATTCGTTTTTCATTTCAAAGTAACTTTTTAACTTCAAGCTAATACTTTTTAATTCCAGTTTATATTTTTTACACTCAAATTAACACTTTTTAATTTCAAATGTGCCTTTCCTTTAAAACATCAAAACCGACCTAGGAGTCGATGGATAAATAATTGACTATATATACATTGCAACAAAGGAAAAGGGGAAGAAAGCTGCCACGAGCGGGTTCGAACCCACGATCTTCGGCTAAATATGCTGCTACCAATGGACCAATATTTATACTTTTTTTCGTCAAATGAACTTTTTTTTAACTTTCAATTTAGCGCTTTGTCACATGAAACGAACCATTTTTAATTTTAAATTAACTATTTTTAAACTTAACACTTTTCGCATCAAATGAACCTTTTTTCATTTAAAAGTAACTCATTTTAACTTTAAGTTAACACTTTTTACGTACAAATTATCCTTTTTATATTCATATTAGCCCTTTTACAACCCAATATTTTTTATAATTATAATTTTCCCCCATGAAATGAACTTTACTTCATTTCAAATTAATCGGTTTTACTTCATGTGAATTTTTGTGAATTTGAAATTACCTCGTTCTTGGAAACTTTAAAAACAACCTAGGAGATAACGGACTAGAAACTGACTAAATACTACCAATATTATTAAATACGTGCTCCAAAACGGAAAAAACATATACAAAAGAAAATGACTTAAATTAAGTAAAATATAATTTCTCTCTGTTCCTATGGCAAATTGGCAAGAATGTTCATACTCGTGTGTAATATTTTTTTAAATCAATTATCACCAAAAACGGTTTAATTAAAATTGATGATATCACGTCCTAGTCTTCCTCTGTTAGGATACAACCCACCTCATCCAAAACAGCGGTCATGATGGCACCGAAAATGGCGTCTGACAGACCAGCGAGGAGACTAGGTTAGGCAGACCAAAAGACCAGTATCAGTTGCTGTTTCATCACCCCGCAGATCTCATGAGGAAATGTCACAATGAAATATTAGTTCTATTATTTTGTAAAGGAAAAAAGTTTGTCATTGCATTTATCTGTACAGGTAAAATAGCTGTCAAATTCATGTAATTGATTTTTTAATAAATACATTTTTCACTTATGATGTTTATTTATATTTTACTTAATTTGTTGGATTCGCCAGGAGGGGCCAATAATGAGGTAGGTTAGGAAAACACCATTTTCATTTTTCGCCGACGTTTCGACTGTGATTCGGGTCATCTTCAGGGCATGAAGATGTGGTGCTTTTCTTGGGTGTCATACTATTGTGAAATTGTTGTGTGTTCACCTTTTATGATTTGAGAAGGGAAAAACATGGAAGCATATAATATTTAAAACCCCATAAAAAATGTATAAACTATGACAAGAATGAAATTGAACTGGTTCAAAAAGACAATTTGTCAACAGTAAATGTCGCATTGCATCCGTAGATGGTGAAATTTAAATACGCACGAATGTCACACGGAAGAAAAATAGTGGGAAGGGAAAAAGAAGACAAAAAGAGTGATGAATCCTAATCGGCCTGTGAGAGCGAAGCGTTTTATTACGGCAGTCAGACAAAACAGACAACCCACCAGGGATTCATAGCCTCCTTTTGTTTCGCAAACAGAATCCTCTTAATTTAAGTTTGTGACTAAAGTGACTGCCAGGAGCTGAACGAGGATTAATTCGGGATAGCGCGCCGGTTCCAGGACATTAAACCCGGCTCAAGTTTTCTGTCCTTGTCACCGGTTTCAAAATCGTACCGACTGAATTTCAATTTTGTAAATTGTCTCATCTTGTTTCTACAAGTTGGGATCGAAATTAGGAATGGCAACGAGTCATTAAGGAAGAGCTGAACAAACCTGACAGCAGTGAAATTGTCCAGTCTCATTAGCACATAGGACTCCCATAAAATAACGCAACGCCCATGAAATCACCAGCACAGCACCCAAGTCAAAATTATTTTATAATTTATTATTATAAATTGCTATTGAAATTTCTATATATGTTCTTCTATTGTGACAGATAGAAGACGGCAATTAATTTGCCTGTTCCTTAAAAGCAAATCTATTAGATCCAAATTAAAGAATTTTCACGAAATAAACCCAGTTTGACTCCTTGGGAAATTGATGTCATCTCACGTCAGACAATGGGATATAATAACTTTCCTTTTCATCTATAGTCCCAATACTTTTATTATTTTAAACAAAGTAACGAATTCTTAATTTTTTTTTTTTTTCATTTTGCAGGGTTCTCTAAGGGAGCCGCGGTCTGGGCCAAACTAATTACAAGTGGCAAAAAGTTCAAAATAAGTTATTGCGGGCCATTCCTCGTTTAGATATAGTCGGTATTTTTTTTCTAGATCTCTGCATAAGTTAGCTCGAAACTTTTCTTATCTTGTGTACATAGCCAAATCGGAAGAATTGGATGACGAAAGAAAAAATATACATATTCAGGCTGGATTTCTTTTTAAAAATAAATCCTCTCGATTTTGTCTATTATCCAAAAGTTTATAACCGTTGAAAAACAAGAGCTTTCAGATTTTATGGCATAATAAGTAATAAAATAAGTCTTATATGTTTAGTATTTATAGTCGACCGTGTTAATTAATTAAATTTATTATTCTTTTTATCTAAGTTCCTGGTTTAAATGTAACAGCTGGTTTCTTCAGCGAGATTCGAACCCACGACCGTACGAAAAACTATAATTAATTAAGAGAAAAATAAGGTTGAATTCTACCAAAACTCCTAGTGTTTTATTTTATTGCTCCGGTTCTTATTTCCGGTGGCGACGTTTATGCGGTTACTTGTACGTTCAAGCATTTTGAAAGACGCTATATTTTTCTATTCATCAACAGAGTCGTTTCAAAATGCGCACCATTTCATAAAAATTGTTTATTAATTTTTCCAAAAATGAATATCATTATTGCTTCTTGCTAAAATCTATGATGATATTACAGGGCAAAAATGGACATTTTCTTTAAGGATTTGCCCGTAGGCAATTTTTCCCCTCATGTGTATGGTGTTCCCTCTTAAAAATGCATAACTCCTCTAGATTTTTATTCATTATCCATTCTTGTATAACCATCGGAATGTTGAATTGTTTCGCTTTCAGAAAAAGTAAAGAACGTTAAGATTTTATGTCATTATAAGAGAGAGAAAAATGAGGATAAAATCAGCAAACACTCCTAAAACGTTTTATTTTCTTTTTCACCAGTTATTATTCAGTTACGGAGGAGTCGTCTGTGCCATTGGTTGTACCATATAGGGGTTTAAATCCATGTAAACGCAATGCCATTTCAAAATTATCACCCTTTATCCGACTTCTCAAAGAAACTGAAAGATTTGAGAATATTCTATTATTTCTTTTTCAAAATTTGCCTTTCCAAACAAATCTAGGCACGAAAATAAGAACGGGGACGAAAGGGAAACACCTCATTTAAGAACGGCACCATCCTAACACCACCTCTTCCACCATCTTCCAAGTTGAAGTTCATGCTATCAACACATGAACTCAACTCAACTTGAATAAAGGGCACAACAACAAGAACATCATGTCAGATAGCCAAACAGTTATCAAAGCACTAAGCCCAAATATCATTAGTGATGGTGCTGAACTGCAAAACCAAATTACACATATTAGGTATGCAGAACAAGTTCATCCTCTGCTGGGTCCTAGGACAAGCCCTAAGGCAACGAGGAAGCGGACACCCTTGCAAGAAAAGAGGCTGCTATACCGCTGATAGGACCTGAACCCTCCTGTGGCATAGGAACCCACACTATTCATGAGTACCTCAGGAAGAAGGATGAAAAGAAATTGAGTAAACAATGGAAGTCAGTCAATGAACACAAACAAATTTCGGAAGAAAAACAATAGAGAATATGTCAAAGGAAGCAGGAATAAACTGCGAAGCCTAATTGTATTCTTAACAGGGCTCCCCAAGCTAAATTGACACTTAAAGAAGATTGGAATAATCCAACACCTGCACTTTCTGCAAAGTGGCTGAGGAGACACAAACACATCTACTAACAAACTTCGGTGCTACATTTGCCCGCAGGAGGAAGTGGTTTTTGGATGTACAATGTGACCATAGACATGATTCAACCATTGAAACCGGGCCTATCAATCAAGTTTCTTGATGAAATAGGACTCGCCGATGTGCTTTAGTCAGAGCACGGGGGATACAATAGCTCTTAAAGGGCTCAGTATATTACAACCCGGACTATTACATCTACGTTTTACTAAGTAGGTCTGTACGGCAAAATTGTGTTAGGCGTCTAGTCATGTGTATGGTAAATATTGAAATCCTATTCGTATGAGCTAGTTTACAGAAAGAGCTTTTTTATTAAAAAAAAATATTACGTACATTCCGTAAAAATAATTTTTTTCTCTGCCACCTAGGGCTTCTGGTATGTTCAGACCTTTTACTTCCAAATTCCTCCATCGTCCGGTTTTCAATTCCATGACGTTAGCGGTTGGGCATGAACATTGTAGACAAATTTTCATTAAAAAAATAATTTTTATATAAATTATTGAGTTTTCAACCTTTTTAAATGTTCTGTAGAAACGACAGCTCGCAAATCCGTGGTGTAGGGCGAATCGGAAGCACCGATATACTAAACCGGGTGATTGTTCGGCCTATATATTATTATGATCCAATGGGTTTAGCCGTCCGGTAAATTACACACCTGAGTTCTCAACTCACTACAAGGCCTGAATTTAATTCCTTCTATTTAATGATAGACAGTCGACTTCTTTTATTATTATTGCCTTCTATAAATAATCCTCATGTCGTTTATGTTTCAGGTAATCCCTCTCTATACTCGGAGCAAATGACGCTATCTTGAATTACTTAGAAAAACTTTTAAAAGTGGGATGTATACAGTTTTACGTATTGAGACAGTAAGGTGAGTGTAACAGCAAAAATATTAATCGGTCAATAAAATAACTCCCAGCAGAGTGGTTGATAATGATGATGAGGATACTAGAAACTAAGGGTTTCTATTCCACAAGCACTCCAGCATTTTGCTTTGTCGTACTTATACTAGTTCCTTAGTTCAGTTCAACTCGACCATTCTTTTAAGAATACGCCATTGCTACAATTATTTCCCCCCCGATCTTCTCTGAACCCTATGTCTCCACGGCCATCGACAATATGGATGGCAGTTTTTCCCATTTCTTCCTGTATTTATTATGAACTCATTCTGAGCTGGAGGAGTTGTTTAATCATAAACTCTTCTGGGCATATAGGTGATTTTAAAGATCGTTTGGCCGTATTGTCCGCTTGTCCAGTGCCCTAATTATCAGGTCATGCCAGGATTTGGGGTTTTTAGGTGACGTCACCAGGCTATTTTGGAGGTTGCTTTTTGACGGGCATTGGCCTTATAGGTCACCATGGCAGTGTTACCTTATGAGGATTATGTGGCATTGTGTGCTCATTTATGATTTCCTATGGCACACACATTGACACCTATGTTAACTGGCATTTTCTCAGATGCCGGTATAGCTGAATTACTTCTGTAACTGCAGCAACGTGTTTGCCAATTTTGGTGAGATTCTTTGATCGTACGTTTACAGCGTCTCGTATGATTTCGTCTACTTTTGTCTTTTTTGTTATTTATAGACCGATTCTGAGATTGAGGAGTCTATGGTTGACTACTGGAGTTTGTCCATTTCTTTTTTTGTTTTCTAAGGGCCCAATCTGAAATTGATGAGTCAACGTTTGATGTTGCAGTTCCAACACCAGTTTGTCCGCTTATTCAATACCTAGAAGATTTTTGTGCCCTAACTGATATTGCTAGGTTTTTGAGATTTGGATGTATTCACCGACTATTTTTTATGTGTCCAATTTTAGGGCTGCTAGACTGTCTGATCGTATGAGCATTTTTGAGCTTTGTGTCAGCAGATTAATGGGATTTAAGATACTTAGGTTTTACTGTTTTATATCCAATATGCTATTTTTGGTCGTATGCCCTGTGCCGTCGTCTCACTTCGTATGTCCCTTTGAGACGACTTGCAGCAACAGCCCGGCACCAGCAACTCAGGGGAATATGGTGCAGACTGCGCCTAGAAGAGAACACCAATTGCAATGCTGTTTTGTTTACTGATATAGTGATAACAGGCGCCGAAGAATCTACCGAGAACAGGGATGCTTACAATGCCCCTGTTCGTGCTCTCTTCAGTGCAGTTTATTACGAAATTATAATGATCTCAATGGGATGGATTTTAGATTTCTGGATGGTTATCCCTGACTTCATAGAGGCCGAGTTGTCCACCATTGTTCAGACAACGTCGGAATTTCCCATCTGCCTCTTCACCCATTGCCTTCAGCTTTCAATCAAATTGGGAACATGTGGGGTGCGTTGCAGTGAAGGTTTTTCGATCATCATCCACAGCCAGTTGAGTTCCATCAACTGAGTGCAGCATTGAAACATCTATGGATTGAATTTCTTATGAAATTAGTGACAACTTTATTAACAGTAGCCTAAGAGGCCTAAGAGCCCTGTCTGTATATTTTAACTAACAGAGGTCATATACACGGTATTAATTCTTTAAAAAAATGATTGTGTTCCATAAACAGGGAATAAAATACTTTTATTTTGTTACTTTTCAAAATCCTTTAAATACATTTTCCTTCAGGAAAAAACATTATAAATTTTAATGCAATTTATAATAGAAGTAAAGTAAAAATGTTGGGGCAAGTAAATACTACAAAATTAGCAATTTTCTTATTTTTATTTCTTTTATTTTGACTGGGCTTCCGACATCGAGGTCATTTCAGCCCCCAACTAAGTCTATATTCTATTTACTCTTTCAAATACTACATTGCTACAAATAAATACATTCATACACATATACGTCCATAAAGTACACTCATTCCATTTGGTTGGTGATGTACTTGATATTAAACTAATCTAGATTGAGGTCGATGGAGTACTTTTATAAATAATCCGCCATCGACCACGAACACACACCCATACGCTCTGAACGTTCGAGGGGCGATGATGTTACAATTCCCCCTCACCGCTCGCCATTCACGCTAATAAATGCATGCACTCAAACAAAACACATAGACACCAACACATAAGACGTATTATATACAAAAAAAATGGGACCCAGAAACCCGCTGCAGTGCTCGAGTACCATTTTCAGATTGGAAGGCATGCCTACACGGTCCCTATAGGGAGCCAAGGCACGACATGTTTCCATTATGTCGGTCACATCCTTCTCTGCATAAGGGGCGTCTGCGCGGGCCAGTATCCTTATTAATTTTTGAGTAGTTTACACGTTCATTCACATTCACAGAGTTGTTGTATATCTATTATATAATGAAACCTATCTGCAGGGTGATATTTTAGTTGTGCCAGGTAAGTAGTGGCAAGAAGGCAATACCATTTCCTTGGGATTGTTTTGATATGAACAAGTACATAACTAAAATGTTCTGCCCAGCGAATAACCGTTTTGAATTAATTTAGAAATTCTTATTAATAATTGCGGCGAACGTATCCCGAGTCTGTTTAACACCCTGTTTAATGTGGAAACTTCACACTTCCTATTATTAAATAGATGAATTGGCGAAAAGCCAGGGTATCTTTTGAGATGTTCTGTTTTTATAACTGTACATTTTAAAATTAAGGCTAAAATGGAGAAAGGGCGAAGGAAAAAGGGTTTCGTTTGGCCAATCCTCTAAACGGTGCATTAGATTTTACGATCCCCGTCCGAAACGTTTTAGCTCCCGTTGATAAAAGTTAAAATAAAAGTGTCCAGGTTAAAAAAAAAGCCTTCGTAGTAAAAGTAATATAATCAGACTATAGACTAATTCAAATAAATTATTACACCTGGAGTATAAGCGGTAAATAATTTTAATATATTTATTACCGCGACCAGTAGCCTTGTTTTAAACATGTAAAAAAATTGACCTTTTTCTCCCAGACTGACATTATGATTTAAAATATCGGCTTTTTTCTCGGCAACTGTGTTTAAAGGCTACAAATAGAAACTGTAATTCTCGACGGCCATTTAAATATCTCGCTTGCATGTAAACCAGTTCCTATGGCCCAAGACGCAGAACAAATATTATGTCAAAAAGAAATAAAATAAAGTCCGGTGAGATTAATAACAACGCCCATTGGAAAATATAAATCTAATCGTGAAACAGGAACAGCCGCGAATTAACGATCCTGATTAATTTATTATTTATTCTCTACTTATTTGTTTAAAAAGTGAAAACATCGATTATCCGATTAAATTTCTTTATTTATTCTTCCTAAAATCATGGCTATATTTTTCCCTAATAATTTTTTTACAATTTTTCACATATCAGGCGAGATTAATTTATAATGGGCGAACAAAATAATAAATATTGTAAAACCAATTAAAGCTCAGTTCATATTGCGAGGACAAAAATATACCAAATTAACACTTTTTATTTTGATTTAACACTTTCTCATCAAATTAACGAATTTTACTTCAATTTGACTTTTTTGGCCGTCAAATCAATCCATTACAATTTCAACTTAACCGTTTTTAAGTTCAAATTAATTCTTTTTAATTTCTAGTTAACGCTTTTTATTTGAAATTAACTCATTTCTTAAAACATCAAAAAACCTATCAGGTGGTATGAAATGTAAGCACGTATGGTAAAACTCCTGCTTTAAAAAAATTAAATATAAACTAAATTTAGCTCTTAAACAACCATACAGAAATAAATTAAACTAATAGTAACAATAAATTGAAATAAATAGATCGAATTAAAATTGCAAATTATATAAAACTAAATATAAATACAATTAATTGGACTTAAAAAAAAGTTCACACGTCTCATATCAAAAGAAGAATCCTTTATTTTTGTTGCATACAAATTTTGAATGAGTTTTTCTGATTGTACTTAATTTTTATATTGTGGAGCCCGATTGTTTTATCTTAAAAAGTAATTCTCCAATAAGGTTTTACAAGCTTTATATATCATACTACATCCTAAGTTTGCTTAATGTTTTAAAAGGAGGGTCCATTTTAGAATAAAAAGGGTTAAATTGAAGTTTAAAAAGGTTAATTTAGAGTTAAAAATGTTTGTATAAAATTGAAAATGGTTGATTTCAAGGTAAAATGGGTAAATTAACAATGGCCGTTTTGGTAAAAAAAAAGGTTAATGTCACAGGGAAAAGGGCTAATTTGACGGAATAAGCTTTATCTCTTTATAAAATCTTATCCGACCGTTTCTTCCATGTTACCTCAGTCCTTTCCTTGCAGGTCAATTTGAAAAGATTAATTTGAAGTTAAAAAAGGGTTAATTTTAACTTGGAAGGGTTAATTGTACAGAAAAAGCCTATCCCTAAAATCCGTTTTTTCCTTGTTAACTTGATCCTGTCCGACGAGGTGAAGTTGAAATAGGGCTATTCAAAATAAATTAAAAAGGGTAATTGATGGAAAAAGCCTACCTACCAAATATAACGGGATCCATTCTATTCTCTTTGACGGCTTGCAAGGGATCACCCTAGGTCCATTACTTTTCAGTATGTACGTGGCAAATATTCCTTAACACACTTATGCACTCACCATTACTTAACGTGACATAATCATTCTGATCTGTCTTGTACTGAAAGATTGAATTTGGTCGAACTGGACTACAGAAGAATTTTACCGTTGGCCTTGGAAGACGCTTCCCTCCTTTTGCATTGATTCCCTGGGGTTCTTGTCCACTATTTGTATTATGGTCCCCCAGCGCCGACTCCGCTCGCGGGAGTTGATGTTCCCCAACAAAGGACGAACCATGGGTCGAAATCTTGACTTTTTCGGATCGTTCGGATATGGTGATGTCACAGAACCTTTCTGTGACTCCTTGCCGGTTTTCAAAAAGAAGATTTGACTAGTATTAACACAGTGTTTCTAAAGAAGAATACCCAAATGGCAGGCCCGTTGATCCGCCCGGCTGGTTGGCTGCGTCCGGGTGGGTGGACCTCTTGATACCGCCTAAATAGCAACCCTCCACATGTTGTAACACACGAATTTTAAAGTCTGGTGGCTAATGCGGAAACGTAAAGCCATTAAAAAAAAAAAAAAAAAAAAAAAAAAAAAAAAAAAAAAAAAAAAAAAAGTTAAAGAGAAATGTTTTGAAATGAACAAAGTTTTGGTTGGTCAAAATATTGTTTTATTATTTCTAAATGATTCCCTTGAATTAAGTCCCTTTTTTTGAGTCATTTTTGATATTTAAGATTTTACTTAACCATTCAGTATCACTTTTTTATGCTCGTATAATGAAGACTATGGACTTAGTACAGCTAAATATTAATTAGTTATAAAATTAATTTTATTTATGGTCTATTGACCAAATTACTTCTTTCAATTAATTAATCCTTTTATGTCAGGTTTTGGTTGAAATGAAAAAGTTATTGCCACGTGCGCGATTCGAACCTACTGCTCTACCACTTGAGCTATCGTGACTTCGATCCACTCGGACCCTATTTCAACCTACAACCTTTTGAATTTTCCCTCCTTTATACCATTTTTCAGACTGACATAAGTATAACTTCACTAACAGCTCTCCGTGGGCATTCCATACGTCGGCAAGAGTCGATTCATGAATTCGAAAAATCGAAAGGTTGTAGATTGAGAATGGGAGTTGGTGTCCGAGTGGATCGAAGTCACGATAGCATGTGTAGCCGAGGGTCGTAGGTTCGAAACCCGCTCGTGGCACTAACTTTTCAATTTCAACCGAAACCTGTCATAAAGAAATTAATTGATTAGTTATGTAAAGGTTAATGTAATAATTATATTGAGTTAACAGGTTAAGGATCTATTGGGAGGAGGATGTTTTTGGAAGTGGAAACAAAAGAATAAGAATAGAAAGGAGGAATGGGCGCGAAATAAATTAAAATTGAATTAAAAAAAATGACATTTTTGATAACCTATCTTGAACAGTCTTCAGTCAAAAAAATAATATATATATATATTACGCAGGGCGGGCGAACAGGACCCGAGGGGTTAAAAGCCAAGGTTGGCCCGTACCCCATCCCTAAAAGGTCCGGGATCTGGTCGGCTCACGAGTCCTGCATAAACTTATTGGACGTATTAACAAACCACAGGATTGTGGACCATTTTGTCCTGGGGAGTGTTTTAGTTATGTCCTCTCCTTCGAAAGTGTCGAATCTTTCCCTGGCATACCTATCGCATTCAGCTAGGTTCTTCTTTTGTCTCGCAGAAGCGGCAGAAGGGGTCTGGTAGGGTGCCCATTATGAAGAGGTGTCTTCTCAGGGGGCAATGGCCCGTTAGGATACCTATCAGCCTCCTAATTCTCCTCCTAGAGTTGGAGAGTAACCATTTCGCTTCCTTGGGTTTGATTTCCTTCAGGAACTCCTTCGATTGCCTGCATCGGGGGGACGTATTGCATTCCTTGAGGAATTGTTTCATTCTCCAGCAACTTATACTTTCTTTTGCTGTGCTTACAGAGTGGGGTAATACTGGTTGCGGCCCGACAAACACAGTATTTGATCCTTCCTTGGCCAGGCTGTCCGCCTCTTCATTGTCGTAGTGTCCCTTATGAGCTGGTATCCATATAAGGGTTACCCTATTCTCATACCTGGTAATGATCCTGTTAATGAGTTCATCCGTTTCCTCCACCAGTCTAGATGTTGATAAATCTTTTTGTAATGATTTTAGACTGGCCTGACTGTCAGAAAATTTTTTTATATCTTTTCCCCTTATCCTGTTAGTCATAAGTGTTCTGCAGCAGACATTAATGGCCCAGACCTCTGCCTGAAAGACAGAGGTGTTATTGCCAAGAGCTGAGGAGATGCTGATCCCTAATTGTTAACAGGTTAAGGATCTATTGGGAGGAGGATGTTTTTGGAAGTGGAAACTAAAGAATAAGTATAGAAAGGAGGAACGGGCGCGAAAAAAATTAAAATTGAATTTAAAAAAATGACATTTTTGATAACCTATCCTGAACAGTCTTCAGTCAAAAAAATAATAAGTGAACTGGTTTTGTCCATGAACTGCTTACTGACGCGCAGTATGCGAATAATTTCGACAATTTCAAATGTCACCCACCCCCGTGTTATTTTATGTAAATATATTTTTGGCTGTTCCATGTGAATATGCGCTCATTACATATGCATCGGTTAATTAGCGGTTTTTGTAAGGTTATTCGCACCGTTCATTACCGCGCCCCAGGACGTGTATTTACGTTGTTGATTGTGTAGTGTGTAATTGTCCGAATGAGGCTGTGAGTTTGTTTTACTTTGACTCTCCACGTTTGTATGTGTCGCCTAATTTCATTTTACCCAGTTTGTATGGCCGTCCTCCTTTTTCACTGGTCTGGTTACAGTTCTCGATTGGTTGGCCCCAAGGACGATTCTTGCAGCATAATTTCTGGGGGTTTCAAGATTATGTATATGACGGGAACATTTATATTTGTAATTATCACATTATTAAATTAAGCATAATTAATAATTCAGCGACTAACCTCTTATTTCTGATCAAATCTGCAAAATATTATTTCATCTGATCTCGTTATGAAAATCAGCTCATGTCGTATCGTTTGGAAACCTTCTGGAACGTTTCTTTAGGATTCCCATTTTTCAGCGAAACAATTACAGCAAATAGAAGTAGTGTCGAAAGTTGTAGGAACTCTACCAGGAGACTTGCCGTTTAATTAAAACTGGCAACAAAGTCGCCGCATGACCCGGAAACACCAGTGAGTCGTGCGGATGTGAAAAATTATCTTAAAAACCAATGACCAAACCGTGACAAATTAAATGAAACAAAACGGCTGATCAAAATGTGGGATCTTGGAGGAAATGAGGAAAAAAGAAAGACACACGTTGACTCACCTGCGGATAGGCCGCACCAGCCTGACACACGGGCATCTCTTCGCCAAAGAAACACGAATGACGAATCTTAAAAATGTGATTAAGTAATAAAACCATTTTTCCATTTAATGTCCATTTCTTCTTTCTGTATTTAACAAATTTTGGAGAAAGAATTTTTTCCGAACTTTTTCGGGTCTGCGGTAAAAAATTTCGTCCAATTGATTTTTTTCATTTTCTTCATAAAAGAAAATTCTACCCTTAATTGGTCTCATTGTTTTATCAATAAATATTTGTTTATGGTATGTTTTAAATTGGGAAGATCGATTAGAGGTAAACATACTTAGTCCATAATCCAAAGCAAAGATAAAAATTTTTCAATGTTTACTTTTTACGGAATTTGAAATATGTATTCACTCCCGTTTAAATTCTGAAGCAATAAACTGTTTAGTTTTCATCTTTTTCTTAATTTAAATTTTTAAACTTAAAAATGTCACTTAGTGCTGAGGATGTTCTGCATGGTGTGGCACTTGCTGTGATGGACTTCCATCCTTAATTCTGCGAGACGCCGTTCGATATTTTCCAGAAACTGTTTCCTACCATAGAAGGCCAAATTATGGACGCCCTAGGGTAACAGAGCCACAGGATGATCTTTTTTTGACTTCGAGAATTTTGCGAAACCGGTACCTTAGTGTGGTCCGAGTAGTTCATCAGCTCCAGGATGTTCGAGGTGTCAAAAATTCTGAACGCACAGCACGAAGAAAATTAAATCATTATGGACTGATGGCTTTTCGCCCCGTAAGAGGAACGGAATCGGCCAGAACACACAAAGTTGCACGGCTCGCATTTGCTCGAGAACACGGCCATTGGTCTTTGGAACATTTGTCTGCTGAACTTTTTACAGACGAGTGTAGATTTGTTCTACGATCTCCAGATGGGCGTGAAAGAGTGTGGAGAAGGCGAAATGAAAAGTACAAATCTTGTAATTTTTCCCAGAGCCAACCTATTCACTCTTGCTCTTCAGCTTGATGGTGTGGACGGGAATTTCAATGGAGAGTCGCACATAGGTGGTTTTTGATCGTGGTCTTTGATGGCTACTCGCTATGTGGATGAAATTTTGGAACGTCGTGCGTTGCATATCCCCTATGAAATCAGCCTATTCTAAAGCACAATAATGCTCCTCCACATATCGCTCGCATAGTACAAACGAATCTTCAACAGCGCAACATTAGGGTCTTAGCTTTGCTAGGCCGTTCTTTAGATTTGAACCTCATAGAACATTTTTGGGATAACCTCAAAAGACCACGTCCATCACACACGATCTTGAAATTGCTCTTCTTTAAGAATGGGGCTAACCTCCGGCAAAGAAATATTTCCAGACTGGTAGAAAGTTTACCGAGGTACAACTTTCAGATGCAATTAAAGCAAGAGGAGTAAATACGCGATATTGAAATATTAATTAAAAATCTAAAACAAAATTGAAACAAATTTTATCTGTCGGTCATTTGTTTATTTTATTTTTTTTATTTCTTCAGCAATTTATTTTTTTATAGAAAAAGACTCAATTATTAAATGCACAGAATAGTGAAACTTTGATTAATATATATAAAATGTATTCAAATCAAGCCTTTTTGCCTGGCAGTGCATTTCATATTTTTTCTTAAACTATTTTAATACTTTAAAGAATTCTTTATTTTGAAATTAAAAGTTTTCAAGTTGAAAACGAAATAGGTTAATTTGAAATTAAAAGCTAGATATTGGATGAAATACCATATGAATATTAATTATTAAACAAATAGTTTCGTGCTCCGCTTGTCCAAATAATATCATTCATTTTATCTCAACCAATACCTTAAATACAGATTAATTAATTATTATTAAAATTAAAAACCATATAAAGCTTAATATTTCTTTTTATGTAAGGACTTGGTTCAGATGAAAAAGTTAGTGAATCCTGCTCGTGACACTAAATTTATCATCTCAGCCAAGACCTTACATAAAAAGAATAATTAATTGGAATACGTAATTTGATCAATTAGGCCACTGAACAGAAATGGATAAAATTAAATGTTAAAGAATTCTTGTTTTGTACAAATGTGGTACAGCTCGTATGTTTTTTAATATTTTAAATAATAGGCTAATTGCAAATTAAGAAGGGTTAATTTGAAGTTAGAGAGGGTTAATTTGAACTGTAGAAAAGATTAATTTTGAGGGGAAAAAAGCAATAAAATGAGGAATTTTAAAACCGTGATGATATCGTAGTGAGTGGTGAAACCTTTTCTCCATTTGCCGTTACATTTACACTCTCTCCCTCGACTTTAAACAAATTTTGGAGAAAGAAATTTTTTCCCAAACTTTAGTTGATCCGCGGTATTTCCAAACCTCTGACGTTATGCGAGATTAATTGCGTGAAATCAATTAGGATTTCCGCTGGGGATTGTGATTGAACATTCGGCCTGCCTGACTTTTAGCTGTCGCATATCTCTCTGTTGATGGGCCGACGGAATTTATGTGTTTACTAAACAAGGCGGCCTCAAAACGAATTATTTATTTTTGCGTATGGATGAATATGAAGGAAGCGGTTATTTGCAGAAAACCGCATCCCCAATTGTTAGAATTAATGCATAAATGATCATTCCCAACGGAGTGCAAAGAAACTAACTTGCGTTCATCTGGGTTTTACATAATTTATGATTTTATCAATTATGTAAAACCAATGTTTCTTTGTTTAAATTATACACAATATGTAATTGTTATATGATTATGGTGATTTCATGTTTTGTTGATTGGTGTTATTGAACACCTTATAGACGGCTTTAATTGGTGAAGTTTAGGCGTGGGGGTCGCGAGAGAGGCGCCGACGATAAAACGGGTCGAAGATGGTGTCTGGTTTACAGTCAAGATCACCTTTAAACATAACCGTCTGGTCATTCGAAATAGGTCGAAATTACGCTTGGCTTGTACAAAGTATTTCGATCAAAACCGATCGTCTCGATCCTCCCGTTCTGCCGTTTGCCCTGGGACAAGAGGCGTATCCGCTCGACGCCATCTACATATTTTCCGCTCAAGATGGATGATCCCTCAAACCGTACGACGGGCGGACCAGAGACTATCAGTTTCGATCAAAGTCCTATCATATTTGTAAATATGTTAATAACGTTCTTACATGCTATTTGATGTTGTGTTTGAATAAACCGTTAAAATTCAATAGAGATTATCTTTTTTTTACAATAGAAACGTTCATGTAAGCGAAATTGATTTTGCTGATTATATTGAGCGATGTTATTTCACAAAATTGATATGGTTATATAATTAGATGTTCTCAATCACAATATTTTTTTAACGAGAAATATACAATTTTAATTTATTAGCGTGAAAGGAGTGTTTTCATTACTATCCCGATTACACCAATGAATCACAAAAATGACAACACTTTTGTTATTTACCGATTAGCTCAGTCCGGTCCAGAAGCTCAGGAGAAGAGCTTCCGTGGACTCCCTAATAAAGAAGATAGAAGAACGGTTCAAAGGAATTGATGCAGTTGGGAAGAAGGCCGTCATGGTATGGGTTCCCGGCCACATAGCCGGGAACGAAGCAGACAGGGCGGCTAAAGTAGCCGCTGGAAAACCCCACGACTCTCCTCAACCTATACGCCCAGCAGACCTAAAACTACTAATTTCAAACTCTGTAAAAAGAGAATGGGAAAACCGCTGGGCTCGAAGAAATAGAAATAACCCTGCCAAACTGTGGCAGGTTAAGAAAGAAGTCGGTCCCTGGTCCACGGAGAACGGTTCGAAAAAGGAAAAGGCTGAACTGACAAGACTACGCATACGTCAAACAACCTTCTGGCTGTGAAGGGACCACATAAGTGACCGTTATGTATTGATAGAATAACGGTCGAGCACCTCTTCAATTGTAGAAGGGTTGATGTATATAGACAATACGTATCATCCGACCGGTGCGTAGTCTTGAGGCACGGCAGCGGGCCTGTTCTGATACCTCAGGACTCAATAGAGAATTTTAAATGTATATATTTTATGTGTTTGCATTATGTCTGGGTTTGACTTTACATTCATTTATGGAATTTATGTAATTCATTAGCCTGGAAGAAAGGGGTGATTTAATCCCGCCCCGAGGAATATCTAGCACTCTGGGGGCGTGGGTGTGACAGTTATATATGTTTGTGGTGATGTTATATATATATTGAAAGTCTTGTTTCTATTCTGTATTTGACAACCTAAGGTACAAACAAGAGATTAGAATTCTAGGATATCAACGTAGTATATATTTGAAACCAGAGAGTAGTAACGAGAAAGTAGAGCAAAAGAAGGAAAACGCGCATAGGGCTGGCGATGACCTCAGCTGTTTGTCGGCCTGTAAACTTTTCACTTAATATTAACACCAAGTAATATCGAGCATTTTGAGATAGTGTGAACCAAGTCTGGTGTGCGAATATAATTTATTAGCGCGAATGGAGAGGCATATTCCTAATTACCACGATGAATATCGAGCTAACCAGGTTATCATGTTTTTATCTTGTTTTTGTGCATTTGTTTTGTTATCTGTGTTATTTTATCCACAAGTGACGAGACCCAGAAGTACAGAGAGGCTAGCAATAGGTAGTGACGTGCGATTCCAATCGATATGAGTAAAATTTCCTTTCAATACCGAGTAATTTTGGTATCGAATATTGTCATTCGGTACAAGTACTGTATCGAATAATTTTTATAGTATCGGAAAATATACTCAAATATTGAATTGTTATCGAAACTTAGTTCTCATGAAACTGGGAATTGACTAGTTACTGTTAAGAGCGCCTACTCGTGGCATATGGCAACAAAGCTAATCTAGATTTTGAATTGGTGGTTGCAATCTCATAATTATTTCCCATATCGAACCTCGCACTTTCAATTTAAGTAATTTTTTATCAAATGCTTTTGCCTTAAAGTCTCTAAAACGTGTTCGCTTTCCTTCTCTTACCTAATCATGTCTACTCCCAAAAGTAAGACATGAGGTTATTTTTTACTAAAAAAACTGAATCGTCGGCATCTTGTAAACTCTGGGAAACAGTGGGAAAACGTCTTATCTTTTCAAACATTTGAAAACCGAATACCAGTTGATCGAGTTGGCTGCTTCGAAATGTGTTGGCTGCTTTTCTTTGTTACTACTACGTACTCACTGTATGAAAAATACTTACAATTGAAAAAAAAAAACCCGCAGTTTCTTGATTATTTTAACCAAAGCCCACAAAAGTAAGATCATCATTTATGACTAAAAAAAGTACTCATATGAGTAAGTACTCGTTAGTATCGAATAATTTCTGTCGATACTTGAGTTGCATCGAATATTTCTTTCAATACCAGTATCGAGTACTGGTATCCAATGCTTTATGTTATCGCACGTCAATAGAAGTATGATAAAGAAAAGAGAGAGTTGGTTATAGTTATATCATGAAACATCAAAACTTGGCTGGAGAAACTTTTTAGGAGTCATTTCACACTAAGGTTTAAAGTGGCAGCGACCGTTTTTTGAAAGAACAGTTAGTTGATATCCGATTTTTTAAACCCTTTTTTTATTTGATACTCTCTTTGATACGTCTTCCTTTTTCCGAAGAGTTTTTACCATCTTTTTAAGCACCAACCTCTAAAATTTGACTTTATTTAAGCGCTTTTTGAAGTTTACCTATTGACTCAAACACAGGCCAACAGTTACTGAGTCTTATTACGTCTTCCTTGACTTTTATTTTCGAGGGTTCGCAACAGCCGGAGTTATATCCTCCGGGTACCGGCGTTTTTGAAAAAAAGCCCATTTGTAAGTACGTCGAGTTTGAATGTAGAGCCGCCGGATTCGAACCCGGGAGCTTTACCTTACAGTGATGAGCGCCGTGTCAACGCCTAAACCATTGCGGCCACCGACGCCCCCTAATTAATTGGTTTAAAACTCGAGAAAGTAAGAAATGAAATTCAATGCTAAGAAAGAGCTGGCGATGACCAACGTAGTGTAACAGCTCTAAAATTAAAAGACAAATAATAATAAAATAAAGATGTAATTGGGCGTCTAGAAGGCCATATAAAAATAATTATAATTAAAATGAATTGCATAGATTTTTTGTAATTTTAAAATTTCAAAGTAACCTATTTTGCTCGAAATTAAATCATTTAAACTTTAAATTAACCTTTTAAAATTTTCTTTTTTTTATTTCTGTAAATTATAAATGTGATGAATTTTATATTTGGGTACAACTGAGCTAGTTTAAAATGCTCTGTTAACATCACTTTGCTAAATTATTCACTTGAAAAAAAAGTCGTGCAGAAACTTTCTACCTTGCTGCTTTCTTCTGGAATTTGGCTAAATAAAACTTAATTGCTTCGAACAAAATTTACAAGCGTCGAAAATTGAATCGCCCTCTGTAGATGCAAAACGAATTTTTGGCGTGTGATAATATCAAACAAGATATTAACATGAAACACCAGAGTGAACACACCCCTGTTAAATTAAGCGTAAAACCAATAGTTTCGCAAACTGGTTACAGCCCACGGCCCGTTATCCCAAGTTGGTTTTGAGATGATGGAGCAACAAGTTCAAGAGCACAAAGGATCTGTGGAGGTGGTTCGTCTGCATTGGTGGACAAAGGTCACATTACAAAGGAGGTTACATCACTTTGTAATAGATATCAAATAACGAATTTTGCCCCCACCTGCTAAATGAGAAGCCTATCGGCGAAATAGCTCGTCTTCCTCTGGAATTAATTATTACTACATGCGACACAGGATTTTATTACAGGTCATCGGCCTCAAATAAAATTGAAGTTTTTTAATAAATACAAAATAATATTGCCAATCCACCAAGAGCCACTTAATATAACCGAAAATAAATCATTTTAATTCTTCAAAAGGTCAAAATAAGTAACGGATTTATAAACAATTTTTTAAAAAAATTATTAATCTAAAACATCAGTTTGTGTTATATTTTGTATTCCAGTTAATTATTCTTTTTATCTAAGGTTTTTAGTCGAGTTGAAAAATTATTGTAAAGAGCAGGATTCGAACCCATGGAACCTTCAGATCAATACGCCGCTGCTCTAACCACTTCACAATGATTTTGATATTATATACGTTATATTTACTAATAACCCAATGAATTAAACGAAAATTCATAAGATATGTGTCAATTGTGAGTTTCAAATTATAACAGGGTTAATTTACAGTAGAAAAGGTATAATTTCGAACAAAAAAGGTTAATTTGAAATGACAAAAATCTATGGAATATATTATATGTATTTTATTTGAATTGTAATTAGCTTTTATATGGCTTTCTATATTATATTCTATACGCCCAATTATTTTACTGTTATTATTTTTCTTTTTTGTTTTGTGTATTGTGTGCAATGTGTATTGTAATAACTGTAAATTTTAAAAAGGATAATTGAAAGTCAAAAAGCCTTAATTTCGAGCGTAATAGGTTAATTTGCAATTGTAAAATTACAAAAAATCTATGCAAAAATTTTATCTATTTTTTCATTTTAATTTATTATTTTTCTTTTTTTAGTTTTAGGATCGCAAAGTTACGTTGGTCATGGATGGATGGATGGATACCAGGGACTGGAGGAGTATACCCTGGCTCCATTTTTGGGGGAGGGCTCACAACACAAAGTGAACTTGAGCCCCCGTTGTACCGGTGTAGGAAACTCATTTTTGAAGGGGGTTGGACCAGATTCAGGGTCACTGAGATCCGGTCCCGCCCCATCCATTGATGAGTGCCGTGTCAATTTCTTTTAATTGCGGCCACCGGTTCCCTTAGGCGTCAGAAAAATTCCAGAGGCGACGGTGGGGATCGAACCCACGGCCACGGGGTCTACTAGCCGAGAGTCTGACACCTTAACCACTCGGCTACCGCGGCCCCCTTGGCCATAGCCAGTTCTTTCTTTTTTTAGCATTGAATTTCATTTCTTAACTTTCTTACGTTTTAAACCAACTAATTTCTTTTACTGGTTTCTCTAACCAAGTTATGATGTTTCATTATTTAACGGTAACTAACTGTTCCTCTGGGCTCATCAATTGTAGGTAAAATAACACAAACAACACACACAAAGCACGTAAACAAGATAAAAACATGATAGTCTGGATAGTAACTCCACCATAGTACTCGATATCCCTCGTGTTAATTAGGGATATGCCTCTCCATTCGCGCTAATAAATTATATTTCCACACCGCGCTTCGTACTCAATACCCCAACCTACTCGATATTCTTCGGGGTAATTGAGAAAATTCTTCGCTCTAATAAATTACATTTGCACCCCAGACTTCGTTCACATTGCCTCAGAGTACTCGAAATTCCTGGGCGTAATCGGGGGTTTGACACTCTCTCCCTTGAAGCTAATAAACTAAATTCATCAATTTTACCCCCGAGTACTATTTTAAAATTTTGTATTGAAATACATAGGAATTTTACATTACATGTTTATATTTTATTCCATATCTTACGCTTTTAAATGCTTAAAAGAAAGGTTAATTTGGTACGAAAGAGGTTTATTTCGAATTAAAAGGAATTATTTTACCGGAAAAAAGGGTAATTTTTAGGAGCAAAAAACTGTATATCTCTCAATAAAAAATTATCCATATTTGGAGATCGTCAGATGCGGTCTGGTGTGACGTTGGTTTTAGAAAAACATTTTCTTTATCGTACCAACGTTTCGGTCTTTACTGAGATCATCTTCAGCACTGTCAACACGGCACACAGTAATGACACAAGTATCGAGAAAACGAACATTTTGAGCCCTGAAGATGATCTCAATAAAGATCGAAACGTTGGCACGATAAAGAACACGTTTTTCTGAAATCTACATCACACCAGACCGCATCCCACGATATATGAATAATTATAAAATTACAAGAGCTCTTAAAATCCATCTAAAAATTAAAAATAATATAAAATACAATATAAAAAGAAACGAAATCACTTTTAATTTGAGATTTGTTTGAATGCAGGGTTTTTCCTTACTACTATGATAAAGTTCATCAAGTGCTTCTACAGTTAAAATGCAACATAAATTACGTATCCCCCA
Organism: Cimex hemipterus; assembly: GCA_039619505.1. NCBI lineage: Eukaryota > Metazoa > Arthropoda > Insecta > Hemiptera > Cimicidae > Cimex > Cimex hemipterus. Next base: position 20,758,030 of record CM077101.1, read on the forward strand.
CGGTCCCAATCTCAACCCTTTCATACATGTGTAGTGTTTAGTGGCCGTTAGCCAATCATTATTTGGATATCGTGGGGTGCGGACAGGTGTGACGTAGGTTTTACAAACACATTTTCTTTATCATGCCGACGTTTCGATCTTTATTGAGATCATCTTCAGGGCACAATGCGTTCGTTTTCCGTATAGATGTATCATTCTTGTGGGTCGTGTTGAGAGTGCTTCACATTTATGTTTTTTAATTTCAAATTCATTCTTTCTTTATGACAATAAAAGCCGAAATAGTATGTAGTACTATGTTATATATGCATTAAAAATCCTGTACAGTTGAAAACATATGCATTAACAGCACAATTATTTTATATTAAAAAAAATCTTATTAAAAGAAGAGGAATTTGTTTATATACGGGTTTTATATAGTTTCTAATTTTAATTTTAATTATTTTTCATATAGTTTCCCAAGAGGACTTTTATTTACTATTGAAAACATCTTCAAATACTACATAAGAAATACTTGTATATAATGCCAAGTGCTTTGCTTAAAAAAAGCGTTGTTTTAAATTAAAAATGCTTTATTTGAAATCAATAAATATTACATTGACGGGAAAAGGAAGTTATATTTTCATAGAAATACAGTTAAGAGCAAGTACTAAAGTTTTTCTTTCCTCAATTGGCCTAGACCTCATTATTCACCATTTTCTAAGGGGCACCGGAGATAGTAGAGGAATCACTAGAATTGCCAAAGATCGCCCAAGTCCGTTAATAAAGATTAAGGCGCCAGTCTAAACAGTTTTCTATATAGAAAGTTAAGGTTTTGACCTTCCATAGCCGTAAACAGAAGGAGGAGGAGGAGGAAACGAAGTCAAACGAGTCAGTGAAACACCCTTCCGGGGACACCAAACAAACAAACAACTCATATTCGTCAGAGATTGAATAAACCGCCGAACTTCCTACGACCGACGCGAACAACTCGACCAAAGTGAAGTGGAAAAAGCCTTTTTGACTTCCGCTTTGAGGGACTGGGGAGACACCACCCTCTCTCTGGACGGTTTCAGCGTCTCGCAATCAAGTTAAACCCAGAAAATCATAGGAAAACAACCGATCCCACTGAGGGGACACTATAAAAAAAGTAAGGTGTGTATCACTCACTGTCTGGTTTAGACCGTTCATAAAAAACAGCCCTGATAATAGTTTTTTAAAAGCGTTTTGTAATTTCATTTAACAGGTTCTCATCCAAACTCAAATTTGCACAAAAGAAAATTAATAAAGTAATCTTACTAAACGATTCGTCTATTTGAACAATTAGGATGGAACAAAATAACAAATGGCGAACAAATAAACGCGCTCAGACCACAATTTTGTCATTTCACACAAACTTATTTTTGTAATAAATTATTTAATTAAAATATACGAATTCCAGGGCCAAACAATTGTTTTTAATAAGGCAAGAAACCAAGAGGTTTTGTAATTAAACACCTCCGCATAAGAATATTTGCTTTGGGGAGAGGCTTGATTAGTTTGTGGTTGCATTGCAGGGCTGCAGCGGCAAACAGTTATTTAAGCATTCCTTTTATACAGTATTCACAGTCAAATTGCCAAATAAATCAACTACACTAAAAAATACGCTAAGACTGTCACAAGTTGTCTGTAATAATTAAAAAAAGATCCATTATATTTCGTGGTCCGATTGACCAAATAACTGCTTTCAATTAATTAATCTTTAAGTAAGGTATTGATTGAAATGAAAAAGTCAGTGTCACAAGTGGGATTCGAACCCACGATCTTAGGCTAGATACGCCCCTGCTCCAACCACTTGAGCTAACTTGCCTTCGATCCACTTGGACACTAACTTCCCATTTCAACCTCATCTTTTGAATTTTCCCTCCTTTTTTGCCATTTTTTAAACGTCGTGTAATCTATTTGATTCTCGGCGACAAATGAAATGGCCACGGAGAGCTTTAGTGAAGTATATTTCATTTTAACACCACCAATTAATTTATTTCAACACGACATTTGAAAAACTGTAAAAAGGAGGGAAAATTCAAAAGGTGGGGTGGAGATGGGCAGTTAGTGTTCCAGTGGTTCGTGGTCACGATAGCTCAAGTGGTTAGGGATGGTGGGTGGGGTAGAGCAGCGGCGTATCTAGCCAAAGATGGTGGGTTCGAATCTCGCTCGTGACACTGACTTTTTATCTCCACTAAAAACCTTGATCAATTGAAATTTGTTTCTTTTTCCAATTTTGTATTGCTGGCAAGGATTTAATATTTTTTTCTAGTTTAGTTCATTTTTTTTTTTTTTTTCAAAAAGCCAGGTAATGACATTTCACCACCAGTCCTTTTCATAATTCCTGTTAATTTGAGTGTTTTATTTTATTTTTTTTTAATGGGTTTATGTTTTGAGCATATTAGCCAATAACAATGTTATTATGCGTATTTGTTTTTTTTTTGGGGGGGGGGGAAGGGTAGCGTGAAAAAAGGCCAGAGGCGAAGGTGGGAATTGAACCCACGACTGCGGGATTTACGAGCCGAGCGTCTCCCACGCTAACCACACAGCAACCAACCAACCACCTTATATTTATTTACAAAAAATTCAGCCTAGTTTGAAAAATAATTTGTACTATTAAGTTTTAATTTAACAAGAACTTTGTTAATACGAAATCTTCTTTACTTAAAACCTCGATTTAATTTTCATCAAATGATACACTTTTTTGGGGTTGCTTAAACTTTCACACTACACCCAAAACGAATATACCTACCAAACATTGGAAAGCACAAAATTAACGATTTTTCATCTGAAATCCTTTCTTAACTTCAAATTATCCTTTTTAATTTCAAAGTAAACTTTTTAATTTTAAATTAACCCTTTTTACACTTGAATTAAACACTGTTGGACGTAAAATTGAAATATTCCAGTTTTAAAAGGACGCTTCTATATAGCAATAAAAAAAACTTACGAAATGGTATGAAATTTAGGCTTGAAATTTGAAATTGATCCTTATTTGGGAAAATGGTTTAATTATTTATAATTAAATTGTTTAATACAAAATCATTAGGTTGTTAGACGGTTCATTTATTGAAAATGAATTATAGTTGTCCGTAAAAACATAATAAATTATAAAAAAGAAAGAAAAGTTCAATCAAAATCAAATGAAACACATAAAAGCGAGACAGTAAACATAGAATGCAACCAAATGAAGTAAAACTGGTCTTTTTTTAATGTTTTTTAATTGGTTAAATTTGGGTTTTACAACTTCAGCATTACTCTTCGTTTATTTTAGTTCGATGAAATTAAAGAAAAAGGTTTACCGCTAGAAAGCTTATCATACTAACAAGTTGTTATTGAATGTGCCTAGCTGTACCGTGAATTTTCCCAAAAAGGTTGCAAATTTGGTTTTCCTCACTAATTTTAAATTTCCCAGTTTTTGAAAGATTGAGTGTTTTTTTTTTAAACCAAACATTAAATTGAAATTTGTCGAAGAGTACCTAAATATAACTTTTTTAAACGTTGTTTTTGGTTTTCTTCAAAAATAAATTATTCGAGAGCAAAGAGTAGATTTGTAGTACTTTTTGTTGCATTTAAGCTGTAGAAGCACCAAAAAATTAAAAGTGAATTCTTTTGTAATTATATTGCATTGTATATAACTTTTAATTTTTGTAATTAATTTTAAGATAGATTTCACGAGCCCTTTTAATTTTATATTGAAAAATCACAAATTGGAATAACAATACGAATAATTTGGTTTGATATTCCATTTTGTATAATTCGTAATTTTCATTTTAATTGTGATTCATTTTCATATAATGCCTTATGTTTATATGTAATAGTGCTATATATATATATTTTTTTCAAATATAAAAATTTTACTTTACGTGCTTACTTTTCATACCTTCTCCTAGATTTTATTGTTTTCAGGAAAAGGGATAATATGAAATTATAAAAAAGGTTAATTTGAAATTAAAAAGGTTTAATGTGAGTGACAAAGCTATTTATGACGTATGTACCTTTGTAAATGAAGAGTTTTTGTAAAATTCGCCAAATTCTACAAGGTTTTGTCCAATCGTACTGAATTTTTGCAATTCTTCCAAGAACTACCAGTGTTTAAATTTTATTGATTTCTGCCGGAATAAAGGATTTCAGTTGGGGCTCAGTGGATGACCCTTCAGAAAATCAAACTTAATTTTAAAAAGTCCTCAATTTTGATGAAAAATGAGTAGGTAATGGAGGTAATCTGGTCTTTTCAAAAAAAATTTTTAAAAATCTTACCTTCTCGACATGAAAATAACCCACCCATTTACTACATAAACATTCCATTATATTCTTTTTTACTATCTAATAGCAAACCTGTACACAGAGTGTCAACTTATTTTCACATTGGCTCTTTTCAAGAAGTACTGAACTTTGGAATAAGCTTTATTTTAAACATTGTAATAGTTATTGGTATTTTTTCAATTTCTTTTTATAAAAAATGTCAAAAAGGCATTTGAAAATCGGTCCAATAAAACGTTGCATTTTGTAAAAATAAAACTTTAAATCAAATTCTGTCGTCACAATCGACAAGTATAGAGGAAAAGAAGAAAGCTCCGTTTTGCTTTTTTTTTGTATCACATATTTCATGCCAATAATGTACGGGACGTCAACTAAAAACTCCGTTTAAGGTAAAAATTAAACAATTTATTGTTGGCAACTTCAATCTAGCTTGTAAAGCTGACCTAACTAGGTTTTGATTTATTGTCCAATTTGTTGTACTCCGAATTTATAATTCGATTGTCGTAGGAAACCAACGGCTAGATAAAGCACTTTGAAGCTGGGCGTAATCGATTGCCGGCCCGAACTACCGGGACAGCCGGGAGAGCGTCTAACTTTTAAACTGATTTAAATTATCTTATGTATATTTTAAATTCAATCCCTGGGGTAGAAATAACTAAAGACTTTATAACGCACGCAGAAAATTTTGCCCACCGGACAATTTGCTTTAATCGTAACAGGTTTAGAATAAACTAGAAAATAAAATCCCCCCCCCGCCGGCTTAAAGAGTGTTTCTGATTAAGCCCCCTCCGTTTAATGATCATCTTCAAGTAATTACACCCGAGTCGTTATAAAGTTGGTTTTCACTTACCCAGGCGCAAATGGTTCATTCCTCTTTTAAAAACTATTTGTAAAAATAAACATAATCTTCTTAAAGGGCGAGCATTAGCGTCTTCATTTTCTCACATTAATTCACCCTCCCGGAGAATGTTGATTAATGGTTTAATTATTTTGTTTCAGGTGCGGTTTCCAGGTTGGAGAACGGGCGGCGGCCGCTTCGGCCCGGAAGCATTCCAGGCCAGACATGGAGCGGGAGATATTAAATGCAACTCGCGCTTTAACGGCACTCGTTCGGTACCATCCTCGAAATATGCCGATGAAATATATTTCTGGCCATCTTATGCAATAAAGAATGTAAACAAAGAAAACCCTTCAACCGCCACGACCTTTGTCTTTTTCACCCCTGTTCAGTAACCCCGGTCAAATTTGGACCGTACATGATTGAATTTTTCGCTTTCCCAACTCTTTCCCTGATCGTAAATACGGTTACAATGTAATAATAAAAAAAAAGTATGCTGTACGATTAAACCGCGCAGTGTCGACTAGCGACGTTAGTATTCGCAATTATTAAGCATTCCTTGTATTTAAATTTATTGTGCAGCCGCCTTACAGCTCATTCTGAAAATAGCTGGGGATTTTGATGTAATATTTTCCCCAAAACACAAATAATGTGCTGTAATTATAATTATATTGAAAAAATTATTCTTTTTATCAAGGTGTTGATTGAGTTGAAAATGTTAGTGTCACGCGCGGAATTGTGACCGATAAGCATATATGGACTATTATATTGTAAGTTAACCAGCTGGAGTGTTGCTAGACAGAAACTTCAATACAAAATTTTTTTTCAATTTTTATACGCCTAAAGAAATTGTTTTATTCTGGCCTCAAAATTTGATAAAGAGTTTGAATTTTTTAACTTATGTAAACTAAAAGTTTCCAAAATAAACTGCTTTGGAGATTGCACGTGATTCATTCATTGTATATTTGTGAGTTAAAAAAAACCCAAACTATATTCAATACATAAAAGATTCTACTTTATCGTAAAATCTGGTGAGGGAGAGACAGGCTTCGATAATGTAAGAATTTAAAAAAATTACAAAATACTAAAGAGATTTACGATTTTGAAAGTTGGGGGGATAACATACACGTTCTCTCCACGGTAAAGGCGCCTTTATGTTATTTTATTCTCATTGGATAGGGGAAAATTTTGGCAGTTACTGTTGGCGTAAGGCGTAACGGTAAGGCGAAATGAATCTTAGTACACTGTCCGGTGATTTCCAGCGTTAGACGTTCCGAACATAGAAACAAACTGCCAAAGGTTTTGTGTGGGTGCCTATTAGACATAAAAGGGATTATGGTAGAGTGTGTTCCCCAGTGGATTGAGAGCCAGAAGTACTGCTGGTACAAACGAGAGCAACATCACTGACTTCCAAAAATAGAATCAAGCGGATAGCGTCCAAACTCATAGATACTTCTGGTAACGGGAGGATTCGTGTTTGACCAGCGTTTGACCGAGAGGAATCACAGTACATTGCCATTATATAAATAAAGTTCAGCGGGTAAAGACAAACTGACAAAAGTACTGCTGGCAAAAACGGATGGTATCACAGGCATGGACAAGTGATGTTCAACCTGTGGGGTCGAATGCCTAAAGTAATGCTTGTAGAACAGATAAGAGTAACAGTAGACTGTATGATTTTCAGAATAAAAAACGCACGGGATGGGGGCGAGCTGCTAAAGCGGGAAACACACCCTACGTAACGCTACCCGACGCAAATCCAAAATCCAATTTTCCATACGATTGTATCACCCCCGTGTAGATCTGCCCAATGCCATGCAACGCTACCCTACTCTACGCTATGCGATCCTGATTGTCCAAATTTTCGTCGGGTAGAATTGAGAACAGTCGAAGACAAAAGAACCGGACTCTTAATTTTTATTGAAACTACAAGTATTATTGATGTTATACTATTTACAAAATACTTATTTTAATATAAACCAAATTAACCGAGATCAAAAATTCATTAATTTTTATTTTAAATCATTAATTTTAATAGCTTGATAGAAAAGTGATCAAAACACCGGATTAAAACAATTAAGTTTAACAAACAATTTATTACATGGTTGTGCTTATAAAATTTAACTCATAACTTATTACATGGCTTTGCTGAGTATAATGCATTCAGAACAAAAGAGGCGTTGCGATTGTGATAATGATTTGTGTCTGTACGTCGCGTCCGCTTGACGTCGCACAGATGTGCACACCCTAACCAAAACGTTACAAGGCGACGTATAGCGTTGCATCGGATAAGTGTCCCCGCCATCGCTTTATGGCACTTTTGGCATAAACGAATGGAATCACAGTAGATATAGAAATAATAAAGATGGAATGAATATGTCGGTTCCCTTTTTGTAAAAGATAGTTCCTACTTAATGGTTATTGTTTATTACAATCCGGATTTTAAGCATTAAACGCTCATCATCAGGTTCAAGGATTCATTAACACGTCTCTCCATATCAAATGTAAAAGTGACACCACTTTGAAATCTATTTTCGAGCCCGATACGAACCGCCTTTTTGGAAGTCCTGCTCTAAGGGAACTTCAAGAATGTAAAGTTCAGCGAATAGGGCCAAACTGCTTCTGTAGTGCAGGTATAAGCGAGAGGAATCGAAGCAGATTTTCGAGTTAATTCCAGCATTTAGAGGTTCAACTGCCGAAAGTATTGCGGATAGCGGTAAACTGCCAAGGGTACAGCTGTATAAAGTAAAGGA
>CM077101.1:20765893-20786756 GCA_039619505.1 Cimex hemipterus
AAACTGCCTAGGTACTGCAGAAATAAATAAGCGGATTCCGAGTATATTGTCGAGTGACGTCCAGCATTTAGAGGTTCAACTGCCGAAAGTATTGCTGGTATAAACGAGTGGAATCAAGGATAGATAGATTAACCAGCGTGTAGAATCCAGAAGACAGGTGATGAACAGCTACTGCTCGAAGAAACGATAGGAATCATAATAGTTGTCGATCACTTTTATCGTACAGACCCCAATGGATAGATGAGGACTACCGAAGTTTCTGCTGGTTGAAATTATCGGTGGAGATTGTTGCGTGACTTAATTAGAAAAGCTGGTGTGCCTTGAATCATGTCTCAAAAACTACCTGGAAACCTTTTCAACCCGTACAAAGAAAAAATACGTCTATCGGTCTACTTCTATAATTTGTTCTATTATCGACAAATTTTAGAATGTCTGAAATAAATTTTCTTCCCTTTTAATTAAATTATATACAATTACTGCGCTGTATGTGTTTTTACTGAACAAATTACAGTACAAAATTTACCACCTTGTAATTTCAACTTTTCGAATTAATCCGGTCTTGATTAATTCTGCACTCTAACCTTTCCTAATTGATTAAGTTAAAGTGGTGGAGAGTGGTGTGGAAAGTTCTCTTTTTATCAATGAATCTCTTTCTTCCTGTAAGCAAAAGAATCGGCCAAATTTCATCAACCAATCCCGGCGGAGCTTAAGAATTCTTGACACGTCGGTGATTGAAACTAACCATTACTCTTAGGAAAGTTGTATTAGTTGCTTAATTATGTTCTTCCGCTGTTCCGCACCGGGGTCCTCCATTACAAAATAACAAAAACAATCAGCCCTATTGCCGGTTCGTTGTTTCCAATCCAAAAGAGAGAAAAAAAAACACTTATTCCAACTTTTGTAACAAAGATGTTCAATCGATTCTGAGCTGTTTTCTCGATTTTCCTTACAGGTAGAATATAGTGGCAAGTGGCAACAGATCCAAACTGGTGTTCCGTATTCACCGTGCGCATGTGGCAGCATTTTACCATTTTTTTTTAAACTGCTGGGGCAATTTTTTCAGGAAAATTTTATCGACGTATAACTCCGACTTAAATTCGACTATACTAGTCTGAGGTTATCAAGTTACAATTTAGTGGAACAATCGACGCAAAACTCGTGAAAAATCTGTATGATAATGTCAAAACTATTGTATTCTTGTTCTTTTTTCCCCACGAGGAGCAGATAAAACTTTATAATGAAATCCTCGATACATCCAGGAAGTTAATTGTCTTTTAAAGGAGGGACTGAGTGAGGGAAGTTGCCAAAGTGGTGTTGGGACGATGTTGGGGAAGTAGTGCTTTGTCATCAGGACTCAGTTAACGGAGCGATAATGCCCCTAGGAGACCTAAACAATCACGAGGGGATCTAAGGAAACTTCATAGTATTAATATTATTTAGTTTCCAAACCCAATCGGATGATGGCCCTAGCTGATCAATTGTCGACCTAACAGTAACGGCCCACTGCGGTTATCTCCACACCCAATAAACCGGGCTTCCTGTGTCAATCACTCTGACGATAACATCAGCGGTCAATTACATTCGGAAAATCGAATATTCCGGCCGATCTGAACAGATACGAAGATAATATCTGATCTTTGGGAGTAAGCTTTTTTAAAACTTAATATAGTTTAATTAATAGTTTAAAACATTGACTTTAAATTTATACTTTTTTTGTGTAAACGTGAAGTTACATCAAGGTGCTTGATTTGAACCAGGACTGAACAAGATCAAGATAATTATAATAATATTTACAAAATATCACAAAGTATTAAAAATAATCATTTTTTGCTTAGATACCCTGTCAGCAGAGTTACGTTATTAATTAATTATATTATTTCATTACTGCAAAGAAAACCAAAATTAAAAAGCAAAGATTGAGAAGAAATTTGTAAAAACACATCATTTTTAAGAAATATAGGTTTTATCCATCAAATAAATTATATTCAATAAATTTTTTTTAATGTAACCCATTTTACTTTCGATGTAATGGTTTTTAAGTTAAAATTAATTCTTTTAAATTTTTAATTAACCGTTTTTACCTTCAAATTAACTCTTTTTAATTTTTACATTAACTCTTTTTAATTTTGAAATTACCTATGTTATATTCCTTCAGAAATAATTTTTTTAAATTAGCATTTTACTGTCAAATTAATCAGTTTTAATTTTAAATTAACGGATTTTAATTCTGAATTAACTTTTTCGAATTTCAAATTAGCCTTTTTCTCGTTTCAATAACCGTTTTTAATTTAAAACGTCAATTGGGTAACCTCGAAGGTAGAATGGAGTTGCAAGGATGGCAAGTAAAATTCCTGTTCAAAAAAATTACACGCAAAATAATCTGGATAACAGAAAACATACTGAATCAATTTAACTAAAAAGGAAAAAATACATAAAATTCACATCTTTTTTTAATTTGAGATTTAATTGGAGATTATGAGCAAAATATTTTTCTTTTTATTTAAGATTTGTTTAAAACAACCAAATAATTGCTCTTAAAAATCATATGAAAAATAATTACATTTGAAATATCTTTTTAAATTGCTTATTAAAATAAAGGATGTGTCTTTTATATACTGGTTAACAAACTTGTTAATCCTTTGTTCTGGGTTGAATGTTTGACGACTGGAGAGGAAATACTTTTGGCGATAGATATTTCATACTATCTCCTGTGATTTGTTATCGTTTTAAAGAACGGTAGTAATTTCCAATTGGAAAACGTTTATTAGTAGTTAAAATGGTTAATTTTTGAAAATATTGATTAATTTTAAATTTACAAAATTAATTTGAAGTTAAAATTAATGGCGAGAAAATAGTTTAAATTGAAATTAAAAAACGACAATTTGTAGTTAAAAGGGTTAATGTGGTGGAAGTATTGTTTCATTCAAAATAAAAATGATTGATTTTAAAAAGGGTCATTATGGAAAATTAAAAAGTGTTAATTTAAAAGAAAAAAGCTATCTTATAATTCTGTCGAAGACTACTGTCCAAAATATAAGTAATTCCCTTAAGCAACACACTTACCCGATGGAAGGCTATGCGTCGCCTCCCGATGCTACCCGACACCTCGTTACGTTTTGGTAGGGTGTGCACATCTATGCGACGTCGAGCGCACATGACCTACAGCCACACAATGCGTATCACAAACCAGTGTCGCAATCCCAACGCCTCTTTTGTTCTTGCATAATTTTGCGCAAAAACTATGTAAAAAATTGTTTGTTAAATTTAATTGTTTAAAAAAAAGTTATTCCGTTGTTTTAATGATTTTTCTGCCTAACCATCATAATTAAATAGTTGTTAATTAAAACTCACGAATTTTTATCTCGATTAATTTGGTGTACATTCAAATAAGTTAATAATTAACATAACGACATAATTACATGCACATAGTTTGAAATAAACTACAAAAAATACGAGTGTCCTGTTCTCACGCTACTCGACGAAAGCGGTGTAATTTTATGAGCACAGCCATGAAATAAATTGTTAGTTAAATTCATTACATCATACAATTATATTAAAAAATCGTATTCCGGTTTTTTGATCACTTTTCTATCAAGTTATTAAAATTAATGATTTAAAGTAAAAATTAATCAATTTTTGATCTCGGTTAATTTGGTTTATATTAAAATAAGTATTTTGTAAATAATATAACATCAATTATACATGTAGTTTCAATAAAAATTAAGAGTCCGGTTCTTTTGTCTTCGACTGTACTCGATACTACACGACGAAAATCTGGACAGTCAGGATCGCATAGCGTAGAGTTGGAGAGTGCTGCGTAGCATCAGGCATTGCACGGGGATAGTACAATTTTGTCAAAAAATTGGATTTGCGTTGAGCACGCCTGATTGACGTTTGATTGACTTTTCTTACTTATCATTGGATCTTCCAGGAAATAAATATATGCAGCTATTCTTTAATTCACTGAATGAAAAAAGTCAATGGCACGAGAGGGATTCGAACCCACGACCTTCGGCTAGATACGGCGCTGCTCTACCACCTGAGCTTACGAGTTTTGAGATGGGGAGTTGATGTCCGAGAGGATCGAGGTCACTATAGCTCAGGTGGTAGAGCAGCGGCGTATCTAGCCGAAGGTCGTGGGTTCGAATCCCTCTCGTGCCATTGACTTTTTTTCATCTCAACTAAAAACCGTAATTAATTGTAATATATGCAGCCTTTAAAGTCGAGGAAAAAGAAGTAGAATTTTTTCATTTCGAATTACTTTGACCAAATTGTATTACACCAAATGATATTATATAAAGAAGAATACTGTACTATTCTGGATTTTCTAACAATAATTTCAAAATTCCTTGAATGCTGTTGGTGCTGTTTGCTCTACGATACCCCTTAAATTTGCTTTTATGTAAGGATTTCGAATCATGACTATCTAAAGATAGGGGAACTGTCAAAAAAACAAACAAAAAAGAAAACAAATGAATCAACACCTCTTGAAAAATAGTCGACTAACTTCAGGCTCAAACGAAAGGAGGCGGCGCGGAGGAACTGTAAATTAAATTCCAAGGCAAACCCGGCCTTTTAGATTGAACAGGAAAATGTAATTAACCAAGATGCTAACAAACAAATTTGGGACTGTGCACAATCAGCTTTAGATCTTCTTACCCACGAGTTAATTAAAGGCTAATTTCAATAATCGAATGACCCGCCGGAACAATAAGGCTCCTAACGTCCCTTAAACAACTAAACTGGGGAATTACTCAAAAATCGGCCGTAGTCAGGCCAAATTACATTTATTGACGCATTTTCATTTCAAGGAGAATCAAATTAATTTTGACGACGTGATGTTTCGATTAAAAATATTTCGAAGGAAATAGATAACTCGATGTCGTTTTGATTTTGAATTAGCTGTGTGATGACCTAAGTCAAAGTCAGTAGCGTTTTTTGATGATAAATTCCCTCCTCCCAGAATTTCTCAGATTTTTGAGAAAACTATTCCAGTATTGTATTTTTTTTTCTATGTTCTTACAAAATCCTGCGATTGAACCAGCAGATCTTTGGATTGTGACAAAATATTCGAATGGATTTCGGCTGTTGCGCAATTTGGGTTTGTGACGGTTTAGTATTCCTTTGTGGAATCTATGTATAACCCAAAGGAAAAGCGTATACAGCTTGCTCAGTTTACTTTGTTTTGGACCACCGCGTCTTCAGCAAGGCTTCACCCTTCACCTAGGTGATTTAATATGAAACCGTACAAATGCAATTAGAAGTAGGTAAAATCCGCGCGGAGAAGTATTAAAACAAAATTGTTACAAGCGTATCATCGTTTACAAAGTCAAACAGTTTATACGAATTGGAAGAGTGTTGTGGGATGATGTGACTTAAATTAAAAAAAAAAAAAGTTTTTTGTTAGATTTTTTAGTCTAGTTTTTAATATTTACCTGTTTTCGAGCAAAATTAAGCAGGGTACATCAAGCCCAGTTCAGTTTTTCTTGTTACATCCAATTGGCACATGCAGTTTTTAAAATGAACCATGTCATTTCGTAGTCATCATTAAAGGTGTAAATTTTTTAATTAATTACCCTTTTTATTTAAGAACTTGGTTGAGATGAAAAAGCTAGTGTCATGAACGGGGTTCGAACCCACGACCTTCGGCTATACACGCTGCTCCTTTAACGACTTGAACTATCGTGACTGTGATTTTAATATAAAATTAATCTTAATTTATTTAATCTTTAATCAAGCGGATGGGAATGAGTCTGATATTTATAAGATTATTTGAATTCACTTGTTTTATGTTATGTGTCAACTTCTTAGCTATACTCCCCAACATTGTATACACTATACAATATTGTCTATACAACCTCAAAATGACCAACTAAACTATCAACATCCAAACATCATCTATAAACCCACAACATTCCATTGTCATCTGTAAACCATCCAACTTCCCAACTAAAATCCCCAACTTCGCAATATCGTTTGTATACGCCAAAACTTTTCAACTAAACTAGACTTCTAGACTAAACTCCCAACATGTCATCATCGTATACGAAACCCCAACTTCTCAACTTTGCAATATCATCCATAAACCACCAAACTCTCTAATTAAACTCTCAGCATCCCGTCATGGTCTGTAAACTTCCAAACTTTACAACTAAGCTTTCTAACTTTTGAATGTCTTCTATAAACCCTACAACTCCCCAACTAAACTCTCATCTTTCGAACACCGTCTAAAACCTCAAAACTCCCCAACATTTTCTATAAATTTACCAACATTTCAGCTAAAATACCCAACTTTGTAAAATCGTCCATGTACTCCCAAAGTTTCCGACTAAACTCGCAACATCCGAAAATTGTTTAGAAAACCCCCAAAGTTCTAACTAAACTCTCAACATCGTCTATAAAACCACAAACCTCTCAATTAAGTCTATACAGGGTGTCACTTTTAGATGGCCCGTCAGAATTTCTCTTGATCCAACAAACATCTGTAATATTTTTTAGTCTAGTTTCGAATTTTTACCTTTCTTTTGAAGAAAAATTATGCAGTGAACATCAGGCCCAGTTCAAAATTTCAAATACATCCTGATATATTATTTTTTAGATTTAGATTTTTTACGTTGAAAACAATGGTCCGATCGGTTTGAAATCGGTCCAAAATTGCTATTTATTAAACACATTTCATGTTCGATTTGCCTGTTTTGCGAAAAGATGCAAAGATTTGCTCTTTTTAACGACTCTTCACCGGTGCCCAGAGCGATAGAGTCAGGGGAAATGGACTGACATTTTCTACCCTTTGCTGCAGTTCTTCAACTGAGATTGCTGTGTTCTGATTGGCGTAGACACTATTTTTTAAATGGTCCCTGAGAAAATAGTCAAATGGAGTCACCATTCCTGCAAAGAATTATGTACTGGGCACCCATCAACATGGCCAAACGTTCTTTGTCATTACTGCAGAGGAACATTAGTTAATAGTGTTCGTAAAACCTCCCTCAAAAAATCATCTGGGGTGTAACCATTTAAGTAATTTTCGTAGAAATAACGACTAATTACTTTATTTTCGAGAAGTCCATGTAAGACGCTGATACTTTGAGCACCTGAAGATGAAAGAGTACGAAATTCTCTGATTTTCTTTCGGCCACGTTCAAAAATTTCAACCGTTTAGTATGCCATTACAGGTGAACTTCATCAGTCCAAAGAATGTTTCCTTCAACGCTAAACGACTGCCATAATCAGAGTCCCTAAGACCCTGGACTAGAAGATACGGTTTAAAATTGTAAGTCCGGAGTACATGACCAACTTTATTCTTTGAAAAACCTAACACACTTCCAACATTTCGGAGAGAGGAATTCGGATTTTCCCGAACGTACAGTAAAATATTCACCCCCTCGTCGAAATTACGCTGCCGGTTTCTTGGTGATGGAACAGCAACTGATCCGTAAAGACTCATATTGCGAACAACACGAGTAAGCGTTTTGTGGTTTACTCTGGGGCAATGAGGAAATTTCTGGGAGTACAACCCTACTGCACGACGCGCGATACCACCAATATAATAAAGCAGACGTATATGTCAACTCGCTGTTATGCTTTTCGATTCCTTTTGAATGGAATATTGAATATAACTATTGTAAAATTTATTTAATTCCTGCAATTAACGCTCTTATAATGCGAGTTTGACAAACAAGAAAGAATGTAACAGAAAGTCAATTAATATTTACTTCAGTGAAGAAGCAAAATACTGGAATTAATAACGAAACAAAGGAAAGGCGTTTTTTCTACCTTTGTCACGTTTTGACCAATTTAAAATTCGATTTCACCATTGTTTTCAGCGCTAAAAATGCTTTGAGATGTTATTTGAAATTATGAAGTTGAACTGGGCCTGATGCACTCTGTACAATTTTCTCCAAAAAAGGTAAAAAATTTTAACTAGACTAAAAATATTAAACGCGTAGTTTTTTTATAGCTTCGTTTGTTAGGGAGAAATTCAGCCGGATCATCTCCGGTCCTCAAAACTTCCCAACATTATCAATAACCATCAAAAACCTCACAACTAAAATTCCCCAACATCCCAGTATCGTATACAAACTCTCTAACTTCCCAATTACAAACATAATCCGTTATTTTTACATTTAATTTTATATAATTTTAAATTTTAATTGCGATTAATTTTCATCTTAAAATTCACAATAAATCTATCTCGTCAGTTTTTTACTACTTTAAAGAAAGGAAACTGGTGTCCGAGTGGATCGAGGTCACGATAGCCATACTAAGTGGTAGAGCAGCGGCTTATGTAGCCGAAGATCGTGGGTTCGAATCCCGCTCGTGCCATTGATTTTTTTATCTCAACTAAAAACCTTAATTTTAAAGAAAGGGTCAATTTTATTTTAAACGGTCTATTTTGGTGCTCAAAAGGATAAATTCACGGTTAGCAATACGGAAGTAAAGCTATTTGTAGATGTCCTTATTATGAGAAAATTAATTTCCATTTTATATATTTTTTTTACTTATAATTTTTTGTATAGAAATGCATATCTAGAAGTAAAGAAACCAATTAATTGGAGAAATTCAATAAAACACTTAAGGTTTTAGAACAAAACAATCAACAGGGGCGTCGGTGGCCGTAACGGTTTAGGCTTTGACACGGCGCTCATCACAGTAAGGTAAAGGTCCATGGTTCGAATCTAGCGGCTCTACATTCGAACCCGACACGCTTACAAATGGGCTTTTTTTCAATAAGACCGGCGCCCTGAGGGTTTGTAATATGACCTCTGCTGTTTCGAACCCTCGTTAAAAAAAATTTAAAAAACTTATGCCTGATATGTGTAGAGATTAGTGACCGTTAACGGATAATTATTCAGATATCGTGAGATGCGATCTGGTGTGATGTATCAGAAAAACATTTTCTTTATCGTGCCAACGTTTCGATCTTTTATTGAGATCATCTTCAGGGCCTTCATTCAGTTCGAAAATACCACTTCGTTCGTCTTATATTTGAGCATGTCGTGGACAAGAAAGGATACATCAATAGAAAATTTGAGGGTTTATATGCACTCTGTTGTTGCGAACCCTCGAAAAAAAAAAAAAGAAAAAAGAAAACAATCAAGGAAGACATAATAAGACTCAGCAACTGTTGGCTTGTGTTTGAATCGATAGCTAAACTTGAAATTTAGAGGTTCATGCTTAAAAAGAAAGAAAAACTCTTCGGAAAAAGGAAGAAGTATCAAAGAGAGTATCGAATAAAACAGGGTTTAAACACTCGGATATCTACTAACTTTTCGTTCAAAAAAACTGTCGCTCCCAATTTAAACCTTAATTATGAAGTGATTCGTATGCGTTTCAATCATAAACTAAAATTTAATTATAAAAATAACAAAGGGAGTTTCAATCTGACCATTTTAAAGGGTCAGGTCGTGCGATCACTGGTAAGGATTCACGACGGAATCACCTGGTAGAAGTTGACAAAGCATTTCGCACATTTTTCAGTGACCATAAAAGTTTAATACATTTTCATCAACAATATAATAAGAAACACGATTTTCCCCAATGTCGAAATCGAATGATATTAAATTTGGATGAAACAAATTAGCAATGTTAAATCCATATAATTAATTAAATAATTTAATTGTTTAATAATATTTAAAACCATACGATGCATAAATATGTAAATTACGGTTGCGTGGTTGTGAAAGAGAAATTTCGTTATAATAATCAAAAGGAGTTTGACATGTGTAATCGAACCAAGGATAGCTGAGAGCATTTGAAATAACGTTACAGTTCGGCTGGGTAAACGCTACTCTCCTTTGATAATTTAATTAAACATACATTTGTCGGCGGGATCATAAATGGTGCCTCTGACTGTTTTAGATCCGTCAGTAAATACAACGTGATATCCTTGCCATTTCTAGTTAATTTAATTCCAAAATACACCTTGATACCGTGAGATCATCTCCTGGTAGCAGAAGAATAGATAAATTATATAAGAGAAGGAGGGAAGGAGGGAAGGGAGAGAGAGAGAGAGAGAGAGAGAGAAAGAGAGAGAGAGAGAAAGTGAATGTGAGAGTGAGAGAACACTTATTTGAAACTTGAAATAATTTGGTATTCAAAAACAAATTTCTCTCCCATGGAAAGCATTAAATTTTCAATTTACGAGAATTGCTAAACACCTCGTCAAACAACAATAATCAATCGCTGACAAATATTTATTCAGCAAACCGACAAATTCAACGTTATGCCTGATGTTGACAACTTTTACTTTTATCTTTTGGGCTGGATAAACATTGTTGCTCAAAGGGCAAAGAAAAGTTTGCCTACCTCACACATCTCGCTATATTTAATATTTAATTAACTAAAACAAATACCATGCCTTTCTCTGGTACATTATACCGAAATACTTCAGATGTAAAACACACCATTTTCCTCATCGTTACTAGACAGATCTACCCAATCCTTCTTACTTAATCGTAAAATCTGAACTAAGCTGCTTCAAAGAAAGAGGTCGTTTTTCAAAGACAAGACCGATTAAAGGTGTACAGCAAGGTAACTTTCTATACATCTCAATATTATCATTACAACCTAGGCGGATGGCATCTCAATTCGGTTTCCCAAAGTAACCTCCAAAATCCAAGAAAGCTTTAAATCGATCGAAGTTCAAAGTGGAGAGCAATAGTGAATAATGTTTCATCATGTTCTCCTGTATACAGTGCATATTTACATTGAAAGAACCAACTTGCCTTCCACTGAACATCAACAAGGATGTGCCGACTTTCACTGAATACACTTAGCACTATACCTTCACAGTTGGGGAATTTAGTTGGAAAATTGGAGGGCTTATAGACGATCTTGGGATATTGGGAGTTTAGCTGGAAAGTTTGGATTTTTACAGACGATGTTGGGATGTTAGGAGTTTAGTTGGAAAATTTGGCGGTTTATAGACGATATTGCCAAATTTGGGGATTCAGTTGGGATGTTGGAGGTTCGATAGGCCAAATTAGGAGGTTTGTTCTTTATAGATGATGTTGCGAAGTTGGGGAGTAGAGTAGGGTAGTTGGAAGGTTTACAGAACATTTGGAAAAGTTTGATTTTTATAAACGATACTGGGAGTTTGTTGAATTTATAGATGGTGTTGGGATGTTGGGAGTTTAGCTGGAATGTTGACAAGTTTATAGTCTACATTGAAAAGTTAGAGATTCTAACTGGAAAGTTTGGAGTTTTACAGACGATGTTGGGATGTTAGGAGTTTAGTTGGAAAATTTGGCGGTTTATAGACGATATTGCCAAATTGGGGGATTCAGTCGGGAGGTTGGAGGTTTGATAGGCCATGTTGGGCGGTTTGTTGCTTATAGATGACGTTGCGAATTTGGGGAGTATAGTAGGGAATTTGGAAGGTTCACAGAACATTTTGGAAGGGTTTGAGTTTTACAGACAATATTGGGACGTTGATGAATTTTTAGGTGATGTTGGGATGTTGGGATGTTGGGGGTTGAGCTGAGTAGTTGGAATTTTTTTAGGCAATTATGGGAAGATAAAATGTTTGGATGTTTGAGAGCTTAGTAAGTTAGGGGTTTATAGACGAAGTTAATTAATTTAAAAAAAATAAAATGGATTATTATTTAAAATACCGCATAAAAATTAATTACAATTACACATTATATAAATTAAATGTGTTTAATTTTAGTCATGATAAATTGTCATGTGGTATTTTAGATAAAACAGCAAAATTGAATTTTTTTAGTATTCGTAGTATGCTACAAATTTCATGCTAGAAATTTTTGAAAATGTGGACGTTTAATGTTCGGAAAAAAGTGTTTCCTTCTGGTTTTTTTCAACAAATCGCTCACTACGAGATTGTTTCATTATTATAGTTTTACAATAGGAGAAATGAATCGTTTCAATATACAAAGAATTTTGGAGAAAAATATTCAGGAAGATGGAAAATACAAATTTCCCAAATAAGCGATTTTCTGATGGTGCTGGAATTTTTCCCTTAGTCGACCAATTTAAGGAGAAAAAAATTTCACACGGGTTCTTCTGGAAGTACAAAGTAGATGGACGATAGAAAATTTAGTTTTTATCACAATACATGAAAGACATAAAAGTTTTCAAAGGTGACGAGGTGTAAGTTCATCATACAACGATGCACCGCAGTAGTTCACAACTTGAAAAAAAAAATTTGAAGCACGTATAAAGTTCAGAGATTCATAGGACTTGTTCCCTTTCCTGCTACAAAGTTTTTAGTTATATAAAAAATCCATTTGGTTTGAAAAACTTATATATTGAAAGATATTTGGGAAAATACTTTGCGACGCAATAAATTTAAAAGTGACTGAATCGTGTGACACCAGGAGAAACGGAAAATAATTGCGAGAGTAAAAGACGCAATAATTTCTTTAAAGTCTTAAAAGGAGAAGAAATATACCGCACTGGTCATACTTGGATCAATTTTATTGTTTTTCCCCCTACATATTTATGATAAGGATACATTCCTCCATTTAGAAGGGAATTTCTGCTGGAGAACTGTCGTTGCGTACAATTCCCAACGTCGCGAGCATAAGAGCCCGGCTGGATATAAAACAAAAAGAGTCATACAACTGAAAGTAGAACTGAGATCTTTCTCTCTCTCAGTAAGCGGAACTATCAAAATTAAGGGGTGGGGTGTAATGTTTGGGGGAGGGTCAAAGAAGGGAGAGATAGTCTAATACTATCAACAAAACTTTTATAAACGGAGTTTTCATTTCCTTTTTGAAGAAAGTGCTCCTGAGGAAATTGTTATTGCCGGGAAAGGGTAATAAATCTCTAAAGTTCATCGAGACACCCTCTTTTTTTAATTCTAGACTATTATTAATCATTAATCCTTTCTTAAGGATAATGTAAATTAAACATTATCCTTTAGCGATATGGATTAATGCAATTCGACAATTTTGCCAGTTGTGCCTTGTTGGTCATCCTCTCGGTCATCTGCCTCTCCTCTCCAAGAGAAGTTAAATAAAAAGAATTTTCTGTCAGGAGTGGTTAACTTAGAAATAACAAAATTAGGAAAGTTCTAATCTAATCTGAATATGGTAACAATAACCACCCCCCCCCCAAAAAAAAAAAAGAAAATGGGCACGTGTCTCGCCTAGAAGACTTCAGGATAAAGATAGGGATAGAGATAGAAGTGGTCACAGAGCTTCTTGCAAGACAACCTTAAAGCTGGGAACACACTTACCCGATGCCACGTTTTGGCGGGTGTGCACATCTACCCGACGCAAGTGCACGTCGCGTACAGTCCACAGCGTTTATCACAATAATCATGATCGCAATCGCAACCTTGTAATAAATTGTTAGTTACGTTTTACGAAGACAACCATTTAATAAATTGTTTGTTAAACTTAATTGTTTTAAATAAAGTTACTCCTAACCATCATAATTTTACGACAGCCTGAACAGGTATCACGAGGAATACCTACTTCCGAATCTGGTTAGCTCCTGTACAGCGGAAGGTATAGCCATACTGAAAGCGCTGGAGTACGCCTCGAAGATAGCAAATAAAAAAATTGGGATTATGACGGACAGTCTCAGTACGATTTGCCAGCTACTAAGCACTTTCAACTTTCATAATAAGTATGAATACACTTTAATCGAGATTGTCAGGTTAACCTTCAAATTAAGAAATCAAGGCAAAAATATTGTAATATGCTGGATAAAAGGGCATGCAGGTATAGAACATAATGAGAGAGTCGACCAGTTAGCCAAGGAGGCAACCATTAAAGGTTCTCCCACGACCGTAAAGCTAACCGTCGGAGACGCGATAAACTATATCAAAAGAGACGTGCGCACAAAGTGGTAAATTTGATATGAGAGGGGCACAGCAGGGAAATTCTACCGCTCATTATTCCCAACATTACAAAAGAAGCCGTGGTTTCAAGAAATAGAGAGAGGAAAAGGTTTCTTCTCAACACTTACAAGACTCCGAACTAGCCATGGCATCTGCGGCTCATACTTACACAGGATTAGCTGTAGAACAACGCCAAACTGCGCAACCTGTGATGTAGTAGAGGGTCTTGACCATATACTACTACAATGCACCGAATATGAGGCACAGCGAGAAGAACGTTTGAAAGAATTGGACGCGCTGGGGCAAATGAAAAGGCCACTGAACTTAAGCTCGCTGCTGGCAGAAGGTGACACGGAGGTCTATGACGCCTTGTTCAAATACCTCAAGAATTGTGATATTAATTAATAATTAATATTAAGTCGGTTATGCTAGCATTTATATATTTATTCCTATTTATTTATTTATTCTATTTATTCATCTAGTCATTCCATTACATAGATAGTCACTTGGATTGTTTGTCACTGGTACCTGAATCTGGCTGAATATCCCTGATAAAGCCATACTGAAAAAAAAAACAACACCATCATAATTAAACAATGTTCATAACAACTTATACATTTTTCATTCCCTTTTAACGAGCGATGTCGCACTTAAAAACAACAGTATAAAGATAATACTTTTTTTGGCCAATAATATGAAATACACAATTACAGCTGTCTTGTTCGCGTACTGAGATTGGATGGCCACCAGAGTATTACTTTCGGTGTTTTATGTTATGTGCTAGTTTTTAGGATGTTTTAAAAGATAATATTTATTACAAGTAATTAAGGTTTTTAGTAGAGATAAAAAATAAGTGTCACGAGCGGGATTCGAACCCACGATCTTCGGCTAGATACGCCGCTGCTCTACCACTTGAGCTATCGTGACCCCGATCCACTGGGACACCAACCTCCCAACTCAACCCCTCCATTTGAATGTTCCCTCCTTTTTGCCATTTTTCATATGATCTGACTAAACATTTGATTCTCGGCGACAAATAAATGGCCACGGAGAGCTTTAGTGAAATATACTTCATTTTAACTTATTACATTCACTAGTTTTCTTGATTCGCTTGACCAATTATTCATTATTTAATTTATTTTAACACGACATTTGAAAAAATGGTAAAAAGGAGGGCGAATCCAATAGGGGTCACCATAGCTCAAATGGTAGAGCAGCGGCGCATCTTGCCGAAGATCGTGGGTTCGAATCCCACTCGTGCCATTGACTTTTTTATCTCAACTAAAAACATTAACCACTTGTAATAAATTAATTGGTCAAGCGGACCACGAAATTAAGATAATATAAGATAATAATAATATTTTTAGAGAAAATTTTCGCGGCGCACAGTTTGGATCACTGGTCTAGCAGTAGATCTGGTTTGTATAAGACTGTTCACAGAGTTTACAACCAAGAAGACATTATGGGAGGGTTAGGATAGAAAAGGTGGTCACAGAACTTTATGTCCCTCGACCTTAATAGATTCATTGAGTTCTGCTTGCTAATAAAGTTCACTAGTCATAGCTTTAATTAGGTTTTATAGCTTAGCAAACGGTTTTTTTTGTGTGGGACTCGGTTTTGCGGGTTTCCCTCACGTTAAAATCCCACGCCTGGATAGGCCTCCGCGGTAGTTAAAGCCACAAGTTCTGAAACGTATGTAGTACATGAGACTAAAGTCCCGGTCATTACCCTCTGTCCTACCAAGGATTCCGTGCTCCTGACATAAAACTAAACAGAGTATCTAATAATTTGATCTATCGTCTTAGGTAGAATTGAGTACATTTGGATCCTAATTATATCAAATTGATTGGTATATGAAGGGATAATTTTTGAAAAGTTTCATGGCAGTTAATTCTTACTGTTTGAGCACGTTTGACTGCTAGAAAGTTCCAGAGACCACAATTTAACCACCCAAAGTATCATAGGGCCCCTGTACGATACTGTCTGAAGTATCGGATGAAAGTTTAGTCTGATTGGTTTTGGCTCAAACAACAGATTAGGTGGTAAGCTTGGTTATTTAATTTTATCTGGAAATATTAGCTGATGTTTTGCCTATAACATTTTTGAGATGGCTTTATTGATGGTGTAATTCGGCCGCTCTTGCCGAGGTTCCATGAGGAGGCGGTGGGGAAGAAACAATAAATAAACGGGAGAGAAAACCCACTTAAATCTCCATCAGATGTGGATGATTGAAGGGATATCTTCTAAATTAGATCTCCCCCCCCCAGGGCTCCTCATATTACTTGCAGAGAACTCTCATCGCGTACTTAGTCACACATTCCGTTTGCCTCGGGGCAACTATGAATCACTCCACCCCCTCGGCCCTATTGTTGTCACCCACGCACAACTACCATTACATTCTACTTCTATCTTTTACCCGATGGTTTAAACGGCTTTTACATATAAAAACTTGCTTTCCACCGCCCCAATGTACACGCATTACCGACCGCGAAAACCCTCCTCGCGGAAAATCGTTACGCTGGCGGATTTTGCACAGTAAAAAAAGTGATTTATGATCTCTTTACTCACATGAAAACAGCATATGATCGCCTACGAAAGGGCCCTTTTTGATCCGAGATAAATCGTTTCCAAGTATTGCGGATAACACACTTCTTCCGAAAGGAGAACCGTGTAAAGCAAAGTGTTTCATTTTTTGGGAAAAGTTTAAGTTACCATCACGTACCATCTAGCCGTAATAAAAACAGACTTCTACAAGTAACTGTTCTAATCAAACACGATATAAATGATAGAAATAAAAGAAAATTCTAAAAAATACAGCGAAATGGAAGCCGTTTTTAGATGTTCAATTGGAAACTAAAATCTAGCCCTGAAAGTTTTACACATTATGTAAGAATTTGCGTTACATTGTTTTCTCCAAATGCTACGAGATTGTCCAAGAGACTTGTAGCATTGTATCAAGTCCTTAAAATTTAGTCAAGATTCCACTTTACTTCGCGTCTGCCTGTTCAAAACTACAAATCACAGAAAACGTTCCCCCGTTCGTGTGAGATTATTTGAAAATGAAGATTGGATATTAAAAAGTCATAGGCATCTTCCGAAGAGTGAAATGTAAGCAAACCAACAAATATGAAACCTAGAGTAAACCAAATTCTGTACACATTTTTACGTGGCATGTACTGAACATGTAAATCGATGGGAGTAGAATTTCGAGAAAAAATATGACAGGTGGAAACTTTATGCACATCCCAGAGTACCTACTCCCATATATTAACTTGCCCCGACTTCAGCCATGATTTACTGTTTGTTTGAAGACGAGTTAACCGTCTTGAAATAGTAGGATGATAAAAGTCCCAGGACGCGAATCCACTAAAGAAACAACTTGAACACATTTCAAATTTTTTGTGTCACATCGGCCCAAATTAAAGCTATTTAAGACATTTCACGCATCCCCATGCACATTCCGATGCTTATGGCTAATAGAATTTTCGTTCATCAGTAAGAACACAAAGTATTTTATTTATTTAAAAAAGTCACCAATACATTGGCTTTTTATCCACAATGAGAGGCAAAAAAGTGGCCACCATTAATATTTTTAATTATCTCTTAGACAATTCTGAAATGATTATCTTAGAATAATATTCGGTCCGTTTGAAGGATTAGAAGTTAATTAAGCACACATAAAATCTCCCGATTGTGTTTACAGTGGATTTGGTTTTGGTTTTTCAGTGCATTTCTGACGTTCCGGTGGTTTGATTTTTTACGTTGTTCCATTTTTAAGTTTAAAATTTGTTTAAGTGTTCGTTTTAAGCGATATAGATTCGCCCAAAGCCGAATTCAATGTTCGAAGAAGAATGAAGCCAAGCGCATGTGGCCAGGCTGCTTAACGTTCCCAGAATAACGGCCAGGGACTTCCATCGCAACCAAGAAACTGGACGGTACTCAAGAAATCATGGTTCAGTTCGCCATGTTACGTCTTAGGTTTTGAATGTACTCCTTGATCGACATGATAGCGCTGTTGAAATCAAGCTAAGACTTCGGCAAGTTAGAAAAGTTTATGCGCTGTAAGGCGGATACTTTCAGAAACTGGATTACGTGTGAGAAAGCCTGCCACTTGTCTAGAACGTCTAACAAGAGCCAGAACAACTGGGTTAATTTTTTCGCAAGAAATCGATTGGTCTGAGCAGGATTGGTCTATAATCTTGTTTTCGGATGTTTGAGGCCTCCTGACGGCCGAGAGAGGAAGGGGGAAGAACAGGAGAGCGATATATCCCCGCAACATTTTTCACTCTGTAGAAGTTGCGGAGGTGATGCTATTACGGTTTGTGCAGGCATTTCTATAGAACGTACGAACTTGATCTTCAGCCAAGGTTCCGTAACAACTGCGCGATACATTGAAGATGTGTTATCATACAAATGGGTCCAATACGTTACCTTGACGCACACCTTGCGATATGTATTGATATGAGCGGATCATAAGATGAGCTGATTCTTTACTTTTGATAGTTGTTATTTGTGTTCTTTTTTCTTTGTGTAATTCTTTGTGACCTTGTTGAATCGTCACTGTCAAGATATCTAGATCTTTTTTCATCTCGTAAGCCCCTACATGTCCAAGACTCTGTTGTTTACAGGAATGTAGTGCGAAAGCTGTAGAGTAAGAAACGGAATGATTTTTTTTTTCAAACTTGGAGTCATATATTTTAGGCAAGGTGTGTAGTTTGATGGTTGCTGAAAGGATCTTTTCTCAATTTATTGGATATTTTTATAATTCGGGAATTATCATTTTCGATTATTGCATTATGAATTTACAATGCGTCGTTTCTGAGGCAGAAATTTTACATCAGCAGGCTTGACGACAGCTTAACAATACTATCAAAATAAGATAGTTGGGGTTATAATAGCACCTGTTAACTCTGTTAGATCGTGTTCAATTGTCAATTACAATTCAATCGTACATTTGAACAATCGGCTAGTTAACATTGCTCGAGCTAACAGAGTAGAGCCAATGCTAGATGTTAGGACGAAAATGTAGTCACGTTGCTTTCCGTTAGGGCGTACGTAACCAACATGGCCGCCAATTTAACAGCTGTGTTTTGTTCACACGTATTTTTATTGTTAAATTAATTAAATTTTATTAATAAAATGAATTAAATCAGACCAATATATTTCTTTTGTTAATTTTTGACCTGATCTTATACTTCCATAGATAGTAGAAATCTTGTTTTCTGATGTGTGAAGAGGGGTTTTCACGATCTTTGTGTTTACTCTGTCCTATTAGATCGAAAAAACTGATGACGTAGACTTGTAATAATATGCTAGTTAACATTGCTCCATCTAAGAGGCCAGGGTCAATGTAGGATATTAAGTCTAAAATGTAGTCAGATTCTGCCCGTCAGGGCGTAGGTAACCAACATGGCAGCTATGAATTAAACAGCTGTTTTTTTGTTTTTGTTGTTTGTATTTGTTTACAAATACTTTTATTCTTAAATAAGTCTTAATAAACTTAGGCCAATATATTTCTTTTGTTAATTTCTGACCTGTCCGTAGTTGTAGGCTGTTAGACGTTAGGATGCAAGTTAGGTATGCCGGCGCGAATTGGAGCGTGTCATTTGTTAGTACTTTTCGAGTGCAGCATTTTGATTGAAAGATTTGATTAATTTTCCACTTTTTATTAACTTATGGCATCTTACAATTTAGCACAAAAGAAAACTAAAATAAGCAATAACAAGCCTTCAAGGACCTTATTTTTGATTCTACCAACCTCCGCGCGCAGCATTGCGGAAGAATTAATGTTTAGTATGCTAAGAAAAGAAAGAGGCGTTCACGATCTTACTGGACATTTCTCCATTCGAATTAACATCGTAAATAGTATAGTTTTCGTTTAATACTTAAGTTTTTCATATCTTTTGCTTGTGGGGCCCCCTTCTGTTTAAAACAAACGTAAAAGTAGATTTTCCCCACTGGTTCTCAACTATTGTCACAATGAGAAATTCTAAGATTAACATTTCAAAAATAATCGTGCTTCTAGATTGTTTTTCTAAAATTTTCAATTATTTTCACGTGAGCAAACGTTCAATAACGTGCACGAGTTGTAACTTCACCGTGTTGAACTTGTCCCCGTGTCGTTTCATATAAGTTTGGCGTTTTCGGTCGTGCTGCTCTTAGAAACCTGTACTTAGCAACGGTTTTTCTGCGAGGAAATTCTTACTATAAAGGAAAACTCCATCAATCTCAAATCATCAAGATCAAAGCTTTCATCTCGAACTTTATAAAACGAAAGGTATAACATATTCATTATTATCAAAACAAGATCAGACGTTTAATATTTACAGCGTTGAAAAAGAGTTTCGGAGCCTCTTTCTTTTCCACTATATTATATTTTTGTACTTATATTTATATACTTTAATATTTTATTTATTAATACTATAAAAAGAATATTTCAGTGGTTTCATTTAATTTTTATATATTTGTATTATTTATAATCAAAGTGTATATGAGATTATTTATCAAGCCTGTATAAAAGGCGATCCAAGTGAGATGCTAAAAAAAAAACAAAAAAAAAAACTGGAAATTGCTTTCGATGATTGTGAATAAATACAGCAATTAAATTATCGAAATGGATCGAAGGAAAATAGATTTCTAATTCAAGGATAATTATCCGACTCTGGTTCAATCTTTTGTAAATAACTGATCGGCCCATTCAATCAACCTCGTCTCGTTTCACGATAACGCGCGAAAATACTTTGTTCATGTTCCAGAAATTCAGTTCAAGGTGAGTTGGGGGAATTTTTACTTTTGTTATCGATTTTTATTGAAGTTTTGTACAAAGTGCAATTGATCCAGTGTGTACGTGTACGAGGAAAGCGTAAAGTGTTTGACAAAATGACGTGGAACTTTTTGTTCGCATTATTCGTAATGGAAATAAATTATTTGACAATTTTACATAATGACAATGTATCTTGTTATACATGAGAAGATCCCACCGTTCAATGTCTGAAAGATTATCCTCTGTTAGAAAGAAGAGAGAGAGAGAGAGAGAGAGAGAGAGAGAGAGAGAGA
>CM077101.1:20798319-20889191 GCA_039619505.1 Cimex hemipterus
GAGAGAGAGAGAGAGAGAGAGAGAGAGAGAGAGAGAGAGAGAGAGAGCGAAAATAGAAAAAGAGGGAGAAATAGAAAAAGAAAGAAAGTGAGGGAGCAGTACGCAAATAGAGAGAGAAGGCCTGAGTGAAAAAAGTTAAGATAGCTAGATAAATAGATAGATGGGCAGTTAGAGAATAATACTAGATAAAAATCATAAAGGAAGAGAAAAACGTAAGAAAAGATGTGATAGAAATATAGTTAAAAAAAGAAGAAAATAAGTAAAAAAGAACAGAGGTAGAGATCAACAAGGGATGAACTAGATCGTTTTTTGTTTTTTTTTTATTTAAACAATTTCAAACATTGAAATAATACAATTTTTCGGATATTCCCAAATTAAAACGAAATTCTATTCAATGTATATTTTCGGCCAAGAAAAATGTTAGTTTTTCGAAAATTAGTATGTCAAATTTGAAACTGGAAAAACCATCAATGCTCTTTTAAGTTAAAAATGAATTTTTGTTTGGCTTTTCTAGTAGATTTCCATTTTCATCTCATTATTAATTAATTATTTATTTAAGAATGAAAGGTAGAGGACGATGATAAGCCAGGAATAAATAAAGAGTGAGTGGAGAAAAGGAAATTAAAGTAAGAGATTACGGAGAGAGAGAGAAAGAGAGAGAGAGACTATGTAAGAGGGGATGATGGTATTAAAGAAAAAGAGAGTAAGAGAAAAAGGGCTGATAAATGGCTATTTTCTTTTTCTCCCGGTTCCTTTCTCGCAGCTCCTTTATTATATCTTATATTCTTTTCTATATTGATCTCTCTTTATCTTACTCTCTTTCTTTCTTTTATTCCTTATTGCACTCTCTATCTATCTTTCTTTATTGTTCCACTTATCCTTCATTGTTGTTCTTATAATTTTTATGTCCTTCTTTCACTCGTACTCCTTTCACATTCTCTCTCTTTTTCATTATTCCCATTTTACTTTGGGCCTCCCTCGCTCTTTTGTCCTCGTATTAATACTTTCTTACACACTTCCCATCTTCTTTTTTATGTCACATTTCCTCTTTCTTTTCAAAAAATCTTACATTTGCTTAAAACATAAGTTTTAATATACTCAATATTTATAATTGTCTCATTTTGGATAACTTTGGCCTGGCTACCCTCGTTGTTTTGACCCCGCCAAACGAATTTCGCCTACTTCAGAGAGTTTCTCGTCCTCAGACAAGTTCCTCACCCCCTCATACCGCGAGGAAACCCCGTCACGTAATATCGTATAATAAACCGTAAGAGAGCAAGGATGGATGAAAGGGAACAATAAAGAAAGAAAGAGAATGATTGATATAGAAAGTAGAAGTTACTGCGAGACTGTGTGAGAGGAGGTCGTAATATTAAAGAAAAAGAGTGAAAGAGAAAAAGTTCCATAAAGAAAGAGAGGACGGGAGGACGTGTGACATTCACTCTTTGTAAAACATTTTCTCCCATTCTATGTTTTTTTATTCCATGCTCTTTATTGCTTTTTCATTCTCCTTTTATTTATAACTCTGTCTTTTCCTCCACTCTCACTCACTCTTCCTGTCTCTATCTGTTCTTTATTTTTCTCACTTATACTTTATTTCCTTTTTTCCTATTTTTTATTTTCGTTTTTCACCCTTTATCCCTTTCTTTCTCTTTTCCTTTATGGCACTTTTCTCTATCCCTTCAAAAAATTTGACATTTAGCTTATACAAAATTTTTAATATACACAGTATTTGTAATCTGGCCGGTTTTGATCATTTGGCTTGATATGTCAGACTCATTTAAGCTTCCCGTCATCTTCGAGGTCTTTGTAATCAGTCTGACAGGTTCTTCACCCCCTTCTCCAACACCACGAGGAAACCCGAAGTAATTTTTAAAAAGGTTTTTTTTTTTTTTTAAACATTATAACACATACAATACACAAGTGTATGAACAAGGCTCAAAGTAAAGTTTGTTCTTCTCTCATTATCTCAAAGTTAGTCTGTTTCAATTCATTCTTGCTCGGAAAGATGATACAATATAAAGCTTGCTTAACAATTTTTCGAGGAGAAGGGAAGCAGGGAGCCGAATCTCCTCGGTGTATGTGAGTTGGGAAGATGCTGTTAACGAGCTGGTGTGCCGGAGGTGGTTTGCCAAGTTTAGGAAGGGAATTTTTCCCTTTGGAAGATCTTTGGCTCAGCGAAGTCGCCGACCGACATAAAGCTTTTATATAGAATTATTCTAAGTATAACAACAGAGAGGAACCTGTCTTATCAAAGTCAAGATTAGTTTCTCATTATAAGAAACTTTTCTCTATTGCTTTTGTTCGTATATTTCAACCTTTAAACTGATTGAAAAAAATTATAACCAGGAGACATGTTAAAATTTTACCTCTGTTTGAATCTTGAAATAACGCAAACCTGTGTACTGTTTGATCTGAACAAGTAAATAAAAAAAAATATTTACATTTACTTCAATTGCTACCCATAAATAAATATATCCCTTTTTAACTAGGACCTACTCAATAGTGATATATTGAGTTTTCTATGAAGTAAGTCACTGTCAGGTAGTGACACAGCAAATTCACTCTCACATGAGGGTTTCTACATAAGAAGGGATAATCGTTTGTAGAACTTCTTGTAACTGTTTTTGCATATTTCAAGGACATCTGGATATTAGGGCCTTCGTGAATGGTAAGATTTGATACATAGTAAGATTATGGATCGCAAGAACTAGATACGTCGGAGGTTGGGGCGTTTGTCTAACCCCAAATTCCATACTAGGCTTAACACGTTTCTTCTGCAGTCTGCTTAATCCTGCAGTCAAAAGTAGTTTGAAGCATCTGGTGATTTTTTGTATTTTGAGTCGCGTGTCCATGTTTACCCCAAAGGAGCAGACTATATTATCTGGTGATTCTGTTGTACATGGAAGCAGTGATGAATCGGGTGGAAGGGTGTAATTTTTCTCGAAACATTTCAAAAGGTGTGACATGGGTTTGCAGGTTTCATCCAAGAAAGGATAGGAATTTCTGCGATGTACCGTGGATGGATCCTAAGATCTAACTTAGGGTACCCATGTATCTGTGCGATAGCCGGCTGATTGAAAGAGCCAGTGATTTCTTGGAAGCAACTACGAGTATCATAACAGAGCGAAGGTCTGTTACTTCCATGCATTACCTTATAGGGCAGATTCTAGAAGATGGAAGCAGTAGTGGCATGTATGTCCTTTCTACTGCTTGAAGCACTGCTCAATGTGACAAGGGATTTCAGATTTGCGATCAATGACGGTATAATAGTATGCACGGATCCTAAGATACTTCGTGGTGTACCCATGGGTCTGTGCGAGAGCCGGCTGATGGAGAGGAGCCAATGATAACTTGAAACTGACTGACAGCTAAGTGAAGACTTTCTTAAGCTTTCCGAGCAGCCGCGAGTACCATACATACAAGGACTGCTTTCCATCTGGGAATACACGGAGCAACTTGTTTTCGCTCTTAAAATAACGGCGGAGGTTAGCCGATCCATAAACATGCTGCAGCTTTGTCCTCGAAGCATCCCGTACAACGGCCATAGACAGTCTTTTTATCTTCTCAATCCAATAGGACAAAATTAATTTTATTGCTTGCTTACTGCCTTGAGTCTCGACTAAGTTCAGGAAGAAACGCCCATTCGGATTACACAACCCGTTAAAGTTCCCTAACCTGGATTCTTCCAGCAAACTTATATTTTTAAAACCTTGTTGGTGTCTGTCTCGAAAGGTTTTCGTAAGAAAAATATATTTTTCCCCTTATAATAATAATATTCGGAATCCGTTTATTTTTATTTCCAAAAAAGAGGTAAAAAGCAAAAGGTTGTACGTTGAAAAGACGAGTTGGTGTCTGAGTGGATCGAAGTTCATAGTTTAAGTGGTTAGAGAATGTATTTGGTATTTAGCCGAAGGCCATGGGTTCGAAACCCGATCCTGACACTAAATTTTTCAACTCAACCTAGACCTTAAATAAAAAGAATAATTAATTGAACTTATTCTAACTGATTTCCAACTATTCTCCACGTTTTTCAGAAAAACGTGTTCTTTATCGTGCCAACGTTTCGATCTTTATTGAGACCATCTTCAGGGCTCAAGGTGTTTGTTTTCTGTGTAAGTGTGTCATTACTGCGTGTCGTATCGTGGCTCTCAATCATCCTGGCCTGTTTATCCTTGCTGCTTCGGTCTGTCAGACGCGTTTCGGTTTCTCATCTTCAGTTGTGGGTTTTGATAAAAAAAATAACATGCTAAACACAATGTGATATTTCCTCTTGGATATGTTGGGTGGTAAACCGGCAGTTTTGTTGTTTCCGATCAATTTGTGTTATCATCGTTGTTTGGTTTTTCTCAGACGTTCTCGTCATCTTCATCCGTGTCTTAGTTGAAAATAACGCACCAGACAACGAGCTGTTGTAATATTTTCTCTTAGTTATTCAGATATCTTGAGATGCAATCTGGTGCGATGTCGGTTTCAGAAAAACATTTTTTTATCGTGTCAACGTTTCGATCTTTATTGAGATCATCTTCAGGGCTCGAAGTGTTTCTCTCCTGTGTACTTGTGCCATTCTTCCGTGTCGTGTGGAGAGCGTAATTACCGATTAACGGTCACTCTACACATTTCTTCCTGAAATAACAATGTTACTTAAAACATTTCAATAGCGGGTTCAAGTAGCGGTCTACGTAAGCTAGTGAGACAGATTGGGAGGTGGAAACAGTGGGTACTGTTTGCAGGTCAAAACACTAATGGTTATGACGGGGTTATTTATGAGAGTAAAGGATGGCGGAATCATCCTCCTACAAGTTATTTTTTTTTTAATTGCCTTATGAACTTTGCATATTTAGCCAGACAATATATTGCGTATTCGTTTACACATCTTAAGGGGAATCGGTGAAAAAAAGGCGACAGCGGGAATTGAACCACGGGGTCTCCTAGCCGAGAGTCTCTCACGTTAACCACTCGGCTACCGCGGCCCCCCTAGTTAAGGATAGGTTCTAAATAGATAGGAATATCTGGGGCGTATAATATGGGAAAGATAAGTCCTAAGATAGTTCCTTGGGACACCTGTGTATATGTGCGAAAGATGGCTGATTGAGAGGTGCCACTGATAACCATTTAAATGGGATTTTAGGGACAGGTCAAAATTATTTTTAGACGTAACAATTGAAATTTAGTGAATTTATACGTCAATTTTCACACGTAAAATCAAAACTTGACAACGTTAACTTCCAAATAGGTCAAATTTTTACTTCTTCGTTGACCTAAGAATCAGATAAATTTTTATCACCAACTGTAAAATAAAATTATGTTTAAATTTTCAGACCTGTGATAATATTTTTCTTTGACTCTACCGTTCTATAATTCTGCCAAGTACACACTGCATAACAGGACAAAAACATTATGCCAGTTTAATTCTAAAAACTAAATTAAGTGAATATAAATTTATAAGTAATATTCAACAACAAAAAAAAAAAAAAAAAAAAAAAAAAAGACAAGAAAGCTTTGACACGTTGACGGGAGCATAATTTGTCATGTAAATAAGAGTGGTTTTGTCTGTTGAGTGAGATTTAAAGGCTTATTTCTAAAAGCTCCTGTGATCCTTCTTCACACACTGCTGTCGAGGATGATTAAAGATTTTATTGAACGTGAAATAAGTGGCGTTTAATGTAAGCCCAAGGCTTCTTTGTACTTAAATCCATAACATTTTCCCTCGATTTAAACTCCATGGTGGCAATATTTATAACGTTACCAGTTAGATGATTCAAAAATACACAATTTTTTTAAAAACATTATTCGCACTTCAATTCAATTTAACTACTGAATAAGTTATTTTGTAACCAGCATAAAAGTGTAGAAAATTTTACATTGTTCGGATGTGTTTAGGATTTACCATCTAAACGTTAAAAAATGGGAAAATGTCGTTTCCTTCAGAACAGTGATAATTCCTTTTTATTTTTAACTTATTCTTAAAATAACGTTTTTTTGTTCATAATTTATACTACACGAAGCTCTCCAACATACATGTAAAATTCACTGTTTTCGTGGTCCGTTCGACCAATTAATTATATCACAATTAATTTCGGCTTTTAGTTGAGATGAAAAAAAGTTAATGGCACGAGAGGGATTCGAACCCACGACCTTCAGCTAGATACGCCGCTGCTCTCCCACCTGAGCTATCGTGACTTCGATCCTCACGGACATCAACTCCCCATCTCAACCTCAAGTCACGATTGCTCAGGTGGTAGAGCAGCGGGGTATCTAGCCGAAGGTCGTGGGTTCGAATCCCTCTCGTGCCATTAACTTTTTTTTCATCTCAACTAAAAACCGAAATTAATTGTGATATATATGTAAAATTTTGAACTAAATCAGATTTCAGACGAGTAATGCCTTCCTAGGAAGAAACCACCAAGTAGAAATGAGAATTGAAGGCAAATTTTCGGCAAGTTCGTTTGGACAATCTGGAGTTCACCAGGGATGTGTACTGTCACTTTCGGTTTATTACTTTTTATTATGACTCGAAGAAATTCTTGAGACACCGGATGACATTGCGACAGAGAATTAAGTTCTGGGGTTAGGCAGGGGTATATTTTCAGCCACATTCTTTTCTCACTTATCGTATGAAATTTAAAATCGACTACCTCTGCTCTCGTTAGGAGAGTTTAGAATTTATTGTATAATGCTGTATTGTTCGATTTCTTTACATAAACCTTTGGTTAAATAGGCCCCACTAAAACGCATGATTAATAAAATAATTTCTAAAGTACTTATACATCACTTCACGTGTCGCCGAAATGATTACAAAAAATTTGAATTGATGGTAAAAAGCGGGAAATTTGAAAATGTTGTCGGTTGAGATGGGTTGGTGTTCCGGGGAACGAAGTCACAACAGCTCAAGTGCTTAGAACAGTGGCGTATAAGCCGAAGGTCGTGGGCTCGAGTCTCGCTCGTGACACTAATTTTCCATTCAATCACAGTTCACATTACAATTACATAAATCGATTCGTAATTAAAACTCACTTCATGACTTGACAGATTAGTGTAAAAAATCATTCGAAGGGAATTTTTTGTTGAAGGAACATGGTTTCAGAAACAGTGGTATTTGATACCTAGCATCTCTCGTCATATTAAATCCTATTTGACATGGCGTTATAACCGTATCAGGGGCCGAGGTAGACGAGTGGTTAGCGTGAGAGACTCCCGCCGTCGCCTCTAGCCCTTTTTTTCACGATACCCCCCCCAAAAAAAAAAAACAACAACAACGAATAACGCAATAAATATATACAAGTAGTCTGGCTAGATATGCACAGTTCCTGAGGCCATTAAATAAATAAAAAATAAAAAAACTTAGAGGTTATCACATCGAGAGATCGGCTGAGAAGATAACATGGAAAACACAGAAAAGCACCAGAAGGACGTGTCTAATCATGAAAACAAAAATCCGGGTCTGCGATGTAATTTTTTATCACAAAACATAAACGGACAAACAAACCTCACGGCAGTAAGGAGTGAGAAGTAGATTTTTTCTTTTGCCGAATCAATCCGGCGGTGCTAAAAATTTGCTGTTTTAAAAATTATAGAACAATTTAAAAACCATATATATTATTATTATTTATTTTTTAAATTTTTTTACGAGGGTTCTCAACAGCAGAGGTCATATAACCCTCAGGGTGACGGTGTTTTTGAAAAAATGCCCATTTGTAAGTATGTCGGGTTCGAATGCAGGGCCGCTGGATTCGAACCCGGGACCTTTACCTTACAGTGATGAGCGCCGTGTCAAATATTAAACCTTGCGGCCACAGACGGGGCGTTGTATATATTATTATATATTTTATACAAAACATGTCATAAATAAATTGCAATGGTATAAAAAAATTAATCAAATGTTTTTGTTTCTTATTAACAGCTGGCGTTAAATTGAATTAGATTCTGGACATTTTTTCCTGGACCACTGAAAATAATGAAAATAAAATAATTTTCTACTAGGTAACTACCTAATTCGAAATTTTATTTAAGCTATTTAATTAATTCTTTTCTCGAGATACTTCACTGTTACTTTTTGTTAACAATGTTAGATTTACGTTAAAAGATGTCTGATATTTTTTCATAATATGAACAATTTATTGTAAGGGCTTTTGCTTTTTACCGTGATTTCTTTCAATTGAAAATATATCTTGTATTTGGTAACAAAAAATTAAGAAACGCCTACGGTTTTATTTTATTATTAAAAAAAGAAATTAATTTGAGGTTTTAAACATAAGAAATTAGGTGATCCTGATTAAAAATTAGATTTTTTTCAAATTATTTCATTTTAAATAATTTCATTTTAAAATACTGGCCGGATTGCTTGTTACCAAAAAGTCGCGAGAAAATAATGAATAAAATAGAATTACTAATTAGGTAGTTAACTAGTAGAAAATTATTTTATTTTCATTATTTTCAGTGGTCCAGAAAAAATGTCAAGAATCTAATTCAATTTAACGCCAGCTGTTAATAGGAAACAAAAACATTTGATTAATTTTTTATATATAGTTCATGAGGCCATGAAGCAAAAAAAAAGCCGTCTTTTCTTCCATCCATGAAGGTCCAAATTCACCGTTTTCCACTATCAAAACGACAAATTGTGAGTGGTTTTTACAGAGTTTGAACGGAAAGGAGAAATTTTTTGTCCACCGCCTCCGGTGAAATGTTTGAAAGAAATCTCAGTAAAGATGAATGGATCAAACGTGCCACTGGTCTCAATAAACAAATTTTTACTTTCGTTAGGTTGTGTTATCAAAGTTAACAATATTACGCCATTTTACTGCTTCATTGGCGAATAAATTTCCCTGGGACCTTTTTGAAGGGTGGCTTTGAAGTCGTTTGTACATTCGGCCTCTGTCTTAACGGGCAATAACCCCAGTTTAAAGATATTATGTTTAAGATAAATTTCAAGTGTTTTCAACTTGATTTTATTAGCCTCTGTTTACTCTATTATCGGATCATGTAGGTAATGTTGAATGAGGTGTATTCAATGAAGTGAAAGCGGTTTCCTTCGGTAACACCGTTTTATTGAAACTGTCCGAAATGTGTGACTTTTCAAAGAAAAATAGTTTAGACATAAACTGGAACAAATAAAAATTGAACGCGAGTTCGGCCGTGTATGACCGATTGCATCCAGTGATCGATATATCCACGAACTGGTTAGAGCCGGCTGCTGTTCTGACCACTCACTGGGATTACACTGTAATCGAGACCGGTTTGGGAAAAAAAAAAGTAAAAAAATATCGGTAAAAAAAATCCCAAAATAAAAATATCGGGCGAGTGGTTCTTTTTTTGACATTCGACTTGTCCGACACGCCGACCGGATCTTTCGACCAAACAATTAATCCCATGAATTATCGTTTCCTTCAGCCGGTGTAGAAGTACTTGTGGCATTGAAAGGTTTACATAATGGTCGTTTTTCATTTCTTTTAAATCGAAAAGTATGTTTACAGGGGATATGTTTTTATTTTAACCAATTATATAATAACAAATAATAAAATGTTGCAGGTTTAACTTTCACTCCGATCCGCTACCGTTTGTCTAACGTCGTGGTAGATTTTTAAAAACCAACAAACATTCACATTATTATAAAATATGAAAATCTTCATAGACCTTCTGACACACTATGTACAGCTTCTGCCTAATTCTCGAGGTTATTGGTTTTCTATTTTTCCTCTTCTGTCAACATCCTCATATCAACAAAGAAAACAAAAGAGAGAACTATAAATAAATAGAATGAATGAAGAAGAAGTAAAGTAAAACAGTATTGATGTACAGAGAATTTATACTTCTAAGGATACAGAAAGACCGTGAAACCTTAAAGAAAAAGAGGGAAAGGGAAGAAAATAGCTAGAGAAAAAGATATAGTAAAAAAGGAAACATGGAGAGGGAGAAATAAAGGATGAGAAAAAAGAGGCAAGCAGTTTGACAGAGCGATAAATAAAAAAAAAGAGAGAGGGGCGAAAGCAAAAGAAAGTAAGTTAAAGAAGTGTTATAAAAAAAGAAAGAAAGGGAATGTTAGAACGGGAAACAAAAATGAAAATAAGAAACAGAGAAAGAGATAAACAGAGGTAGAGATAGATAAATAACTGCTATATACACATATACATAAATGAATATATACTTACGTGCATATACTTATATATCTATAGTGAGAGTGAGAGGGAGAAATAGACTGAGAAAGAGATAGAGCAAACGAGAGAGAGGGAGATAAGAAGGGGAGAGAGAGAGAGAGAGAGAGAGAGAGAGAGAGAGAGAGCAAAAAAAGAAAAGGCGGAAGAAATAGAAAAAGAAAGAAAGTGAGGGAGCAGTACGCAAATAGAGAGAGAAGGCCTGAGTGAAAAAAGTTAAGATAGCTAGATAAATAGATAGATGGGCAGTTAGAGATTAACACTAATAAAAAACATAAGTCTAGATAAAAATCATAAAGGAAGAGAAAAACGTAAGAAAAGATGTGATAGAAATATAGTTTAAAAAAAGAAAATAAGTAAAAAAAAAAACCAGAGGTAGAGATCAACAAGGAATGAACTAGATCGTTTTTTTTTTAATTTAAACAATTTCAAACACTGAAATAATCCACTTTTCGGATATTTTTTCCCAAATTAAAACGAAATTCTATTCAATGTATATTTACGGCCAAGAAAAATGTTAGTTTTTCGAAAATTAGTATGTCAAATTTGAAACTGGAAAAACCATCAATGCTCTTTTAAGTCAAAAATGAATTCTTCTCTATTAGATTTCCATTTTCATCTCATTATTAATTAATTATTTATTTAAGAATGAAAAGTAGAGGCAGGAATAAATAAAGAGTGAGTGGAGAAAAAGAAAATAAAGTAAGAGATTACGAGAGAGAGGGAGAGAGAGAGAGAGAGAGAGAGAGAGAGAGAGAGAGAGAGAGAGAGAGAATGTGTGTGTGTGTGTGTGTGTGAGAGAGAGAGAGAGAGAGAGAGAGAGAGAGAGAGAGAAGAAATTATTTTCTACACAAAATTCAATTGAGGGTCGTTGAGTACTGAATATCCACAGTCGGCCCTCTCATACTATAAATTCACGCTAATAAATAACTTCACTCTAAATATACAAAAGGGGAGACAAAACGAGATCTTATTCAAGGATTTGCACCTTTCAATTACGTAGAACGGGTCGACCAACCTTTCTCTACATGGTGCCAGTGAATCAGTCTGGTTCGCACTTAATATATCATTTCATGATCCAAAATAAAAGATGAGGAAAGACTGAATTTATTGTATAGTTTATTTGCTATTCTTCGTCAACTATTTGTACGGTTAGATTGCCAACAGTCTTATTCATTGAATTACGATGTCTTAATATTATTTCTTTTAAACCCAGAAAGGAAAATTTCGCTCTATTGAAGGTCACAACGTGTTAAAAGTTACAAAATGCTCTATTATAGGTCCATAGCTCCCATAATGGGTGAAATGGTTACGAGGAAAAGGATATTTTCTGATTTTGATTAATTGATAAAATAGGGTAATATTGCAATTTGGAGACTTTTTTCCATCCGGCATTTAATATCTACCATTGGATAGTTTTGCCTTTTGGTCTTATGTGGAAAAATATGGTAAACAAATGGTAAGGCAAAGTTAGATGATTTCCCTTGGGAAAGGGCAAGGGATTTTCTTTTCCGACTTTTTTCATGACACAACTAACACCCAGGAAACCGTTGATCATGATAATAAAACTGCTATAAACAATCTATAATTATGTTTTTTAAAATTGAAAAAAATAAAAATATTGTTATTTTAGTATTGAAAATTAAATTTATATAAGTACTTATAGCTTATAGCTGATGTTGAGCATATTTTCTTATGCTGGCTTTATTTGGTGAAGAGGGAGTAGTTCCATAATCTGCGATTTGAAAACTGAGCTTCCTGATGAGTAATTATTCAGAGATCGTGAGATGCGGTCTGGTGTGATGTAGGTATCAGAAAAACATTTTCTTTATCGTGCCAACGTTTCGATCTTTTATTCAGATCATCTTCAGGGCTCAAAGTGTTTGTTTGCCATAATTGGGTGTCGTGTTGAGAATGCCAAACATGACTAATGACACATCTACAAACAAAACAAACACTTTGAGCCCTGAAGATGATTTCAATAAATATCGAAACGTTGGCACGATAAAGAAAATGTTTTTCTGATACCTACATCACACCAGACCGCATCTCACGATATCTGAATAATTATCCGTTAACGGTCACTAATCTCTACACATTTATATAAGTACGTAATTTTATAGTCTTACGACTCTTTACTATTCGCATTGGTCCATAGCATGCCATGGATTTTTTATGGTTTGTTTTCCTTTAGCCAAGTTTTAGAAATTTATTTGAAATAGATAAACTTTAATAATTTTTTAATTATTTAAATGTACAGCTTTATATGGAAGGTTAAAGAATTTGTTAATAAATAATAAATAATAATAATAAATAATAATTTAAGGTAATTGGTTAGATTCAAATGATGAAAATAATGGAGAAATAGCTGGGCTCAGAAAAAAAGAAGGTCCACAAATATATAAGTACACGGTCCATGGAAAACTGGTCGAAAAGGGACTGAGGAGACTACGCATTGGTCGTACAAGAATAAGTCAGGGCGGAAAATCGACCTCGTCGGAGACCATTATGCCAGGACAAAATAACGTACTTTCTCAATTCTAAGGTTTGACATACGTAGGCTATATTTTCGAATGTCATCGAACCTGTGCGTAATCATGGGGCGCGGTAGCGAGCCCAAATCGCTGTTCCGTTATCTTACTGTTATAGGGATTTGTAAATATATAGTATTTATGTTGTACTGGATTGAATGTAATTTATTAGCGAGAATGGAGCGGGTTCGACCACTTCCTGAATCACACGGAGCGGTGAGCGTGTGACGCCTGGAGAGTAGCATAGCTAGATTCAAACGACAGGTAGGATATTCATGTAACATACATACAAAAGCAGAAAGTCTTTTACCAGACCAAGAGGTCAAATGCCTGTCGTTGAAATAAAAAAAATGATACGCGTGAAAGACTAGAAAAGGAAATAAAAACGCGCAGAAGGCCGGCGATGACTTCGGCCCATAAATCTCCCGTATTGTATGGTTTGCATCATAAAACAAATTTTATCCAACTCCATTTTTTCACATTTCAATAGTATTATTGTACAATAGTATATATTGTATAATCGTTATATCCCTGACCATTGTTAATATTCAATTAAAACTAAATTAATTGAGTCGGTTTAAATTTAGTTTGGCACAATGAGTTTTGAACAGTTGAATTTCCCTGCGCTCAAATTTATACGTCAGTTATTTATTAATGAAAGGGTTTAGTTTTTTTGGCATTGTTTGATATCAATTCCGTAACGTAAATAAATGCCATGTTCATTTGAACTGCGGAAAATAGCAGGGGCTCAACTGAAATATTGGTACACGTCGGTAATTTGTGGTGACTCCTTCCTCCTACACCTACGAAAACAACTACCCCTTTCAAAACAAACACGACCGTTTCGTAAAATCACCCGTTACTTCGTATTAAAATGGCAGTTAGAGGAGGTGTTCGCTTAATAATAATAACTGCCCTATAATTTAGGATTTTCAATGGAAGGCGAAGAGGAAATGACCACTTTCACCCAGGCTCACGACAAACGGACCCTATGTAACATATTTGTTATAATAACCATTTCAGGCACAGGGCCCGTGCAGTTTTCTAAAACTTGATTGACGACATGTATCTTATCTTTTTCGAATGATCCCGTGGTTGTCCTCTTTAATCAGCTGGCTATTAGCCTTGAGAACAGGGAAATTTATTGTACAATACATAAAGAATCCCCAAGCAGAATATTTGCTGTTTAGAAATATTCCGTTGATAACGTCCTCCAGATTTTAGATGTTAGTAACCTGAGAGATGTTGCATAGAATAAGGTTTTTTTATATTTAATTTTTTAATGTATAATTAGTATTGTTTGTGTATAATTTTTTCCGCCAAATTATACCTTTTTTCCATTAAAATTACACACTTTAATTGAATGAATGAATGAATGAATGAAGGCTTTATTTACACAAGGTATTTACATTAACTGTACAATTCCAAAGAAAATGGTAAATTGACAATGGCCTTAGCCGTCTGTCGAATTGCTTAATCAGTTTTGAATCATGAATGAATCTATTTTTGTATCTTTAGAATGACCTTTGATTTTAAAAGTTGAATTGGTCAACCAGGTATTTTCTGTACCGCAGGGTTTGAGTGAGGTACACCACGAGCTTCCTGCACTTACCCCTTCCGTTGATGATTGCAATGGCTTCTTCTACTTCCAGCTTCGGTTTCCCAAAGTACCTTTGGCGGAACTCTCTCAACCCCCCCCCCAGAAGTGGAGAGTGTCCTCCGGGACGTTGAGGTTACATAAGGAGCAAATGATGGCGCGGTCCTGTCTCCACGGTTTGCAGTTCAGCTGATGTAGTTCACCCCTCGCCCTCAAGACCAGAGACATCGTGATGCCGCGCCAGCGTAAATAGGGCAAAATCTCGTACTGCGCCATGTCTCCGCCCGGCCACTGGCTGCCTGTATCAAACAGGACAACATGCCCCTCCTGCTCGATAACAATGGCTAATCCGTGCCCCACATCCAGCATAGGCTCTCATATCATAACACTCCATGTAGTTTCGCCTTAAATGAAAAATCCAATCTTGCGTACAAGTTGTGATGTAAGCTGTTTCTCCCGCGGGTTACCAGGTCTTTCCTTTTGCTCTCCTCCCATTTTTGTATCAGGTCCGTGGTATTACAGGAATTCAGTTCTTCCCTACTTACTCCTACACCGTACAGCCTACCTAACTCTGACAGCTGCTTGTACCATAATATGCCTTTATTTATTACCACGTCGGCCAAAAACTGCATCAGTCTGTCAGGTGTGTGATTCAGAGTTTTCCCAATATATTTCAAATGCAGGCTCAAAGTGTGACTGTAAAGTGGTGTGACCGAGCACTCAATCACACTTTAATTTGAAATCCCTTTTTAACGTCAAATTAACCCTTTTACATTTACATCTAACCATTGTAAACAGTAAATTCTCCCTTTTTATCTTCAAATTAAGCTTTTCTCAATTTCAAAATAGACCTGTTTAATTACTAATAAATATAATAAACCCTCTCCTTGAAGCATTAAAAAACTAATGAGTAAGAATGAAATATGAGTATTCTTGCATATTTGAGAATTTATTTAAACGGAAACCAATTGAAAACAACTTATAAAAAATGATCAAAAAAGTATTAATTTAAATTGAAATAATACTAAATTGAGTATAAAATCAAATTTTCTTGTTTTAATTTGAGATTTTTGTAAAAAGTACGGTTTTGACATTTTAATTGTTAAGTAACTGACAATTTGTTTAATCGAATAGTATTTTTTATATGTTTGCTATAAATGTTGAATATAGAATAAATTTTCTTCTTGAAAGTCGAGATTCTTGCAAAATTATAAAATAATCGAACTTTAAGAAAAATTTAATTTTAATATAAAAGGTTTTTATTTTTAATTTAGAATGTAAATAGTTATAATATTAAATTTAGTATAAAATCAAATTTTCTTGTTTTAATTTG
Source organism: Cimex hemipterus (assembly GCA_039619505.1). Lineage (NCBI taxonomy): Eukaryota > Metazoa > Arthropoda > Insecta > Hemiptera > Cimicidae > Cimex > Cimex hemipterus. Next base: position 20,813,932 of record CM077101.1, read on the forward strand.
AGATTTTTGACAAAAAGAGCGGGCTTCATATTTTAATTGTTAGTTAACTTTTGTTTAATCGAATAATATTTTTCATATATTTAATATAAATGTCTAATGCATAACTAAATTTTGTTCAATTTAAGTTATTTTGATTTTATCGTAGATGCTTGTAGTTAAATTTTTAAATTATACTGAATAAAATATGAAATAAAGGATTCTTATTTTGAGTGGAGAATTGCGAAAATTTTAGCTTTTAAGAACCCAATTATCTTATATGCAAAAACTAATTAAAAGTGGTTGGAATCAAGTGAAAATCTGTAATAAAAAATTTAGAACAGTTTAATGAATAAATAATAAACAATAACAAATAAGAATCGAAATGAAACAAAAATGTAATTGTTTTTATATTTCATTTTATATCATTTTTAATTTTAATTGTAATTAATTCTCATAAAGTCTGTCAAAAGTCCAATTTTTTACTTTTTTTCTTAAATTCAAATGCAAGGATTTTACTTTACGTGATTACATTTCATGCCATCTCCTAAGTTGTGTTTTGTTTTAAAGAAAGATTTAATTTCGAAATACAAAGCAATAATTGGGCATTAAAAAGTGTTAATTTTAAGTTAAAAATTGTTAACTTGATAGGAAAAAAAAGTATATCATAATGTATATCAGAGTTGTGTGATTTACAGTTGACGATGAGAGATTTTTTGAAACATGATCAAGTTTTAATTTTTCTTTTCGATTCTTGGGTAAATGAAATAAATATGAAATACGCGAGAGCGATGCTGAACTTCATTCCGTGGACGGCCTATTCTTCCTCTTCCCCCCATTCTTCCATTCCCAAAAGGCCCCCAACCTAATTTTCCATTGTTCCCTTCTCCTTCACACATACGGCCGGCCGGTGAACCTAAGACAAAAGACCTCCACCCCAGCCAACAGGAACGTTCGGAGAACTCGGCGACCGCTCAACAAATTTCGATTTACATTCGGTTGATTAGATTTACGCTCAGACGAAAAACCGAGACATTACTTACAGATTATTTGGAGATCGTGAGACGCGGTTTTAGAAAACCATTTTCTTTATCGTGCCAACGTTTCGATCTATATTGAGATCATCTTCAGGGCCTTGCAAAAAGGCCTGCATTACTTTTCAATAAAGATCGAAACGTTGACGCGATAAAGAAAATGGTTTTCTAAAACCTACGTCATACCAGACCGCGTCTCACGATCTCCAAACAATCGTCACTAAATATCACACATTTCTGCAAGAGAAGAACGAAGAAAATGGGATTCTATGAACAAATTTCAACTATATATGGATAACAAACAAAAAGGATTCTGAAGGACAAGAATGAAAAGAAACTGCCATCGGCTATCAATTGGAGAACTTTTTCGTTCAAATGCAGGCATTACAAGGGCCTGAAGATGATCTCAGTATAGACCGAAACGTAACGCGATAAAGAAAATGTTCTAGAACTACGCCATACCAGCCCGCATCGCATTTACATACACATAATTACAAACAACTCATTAGAAATTATGGTAATGAGAAACAAGAAGGTTTCCTTACCTGATCTGCTGGTTCAAGATTGCATTAAATCAGAACAAGAAATTCAGGAAGAACTGGATAAACAAGTTTTCCCTCGCGTATAAAAAGAAAGAATAAAAGGTTGTCATAATAGCAAGGAAATACTATCTCGTCTGGCTGTAGAAAAGTTGCCTTTATAATGTAGAAAACCCCCAAAACTCGTTTATCTTCACTTAAGCGTAATTGGTAAAAACGTACAAGTGATTTTTTTTTGCCTGCTTACAGTACAGAGAATCTTTTTTCCTTCGAATCGTACCTTTGCTTAACTGAGTACGATCGGACCTGATAATGTTTAGACGATCAGTGACAGTTAAGACAGCAGGAAGATTTTACATGTATGTCACATCCACTCCGCAAAGAGGTTTCAGTTCCAACATAAAAACGGACATTTTGTACCTTCAGCCGACACTACGATTCCTGTTGACCGGCACTCTCCGGCTAAAGTAAAAGTTGTTCTCAAACCATGAGACCATATTTGGCTGATTAGCTTTGAATCTCCTCTCCCATTGGTGCAATTTTATTTGAAAGGAGGTAATAATCCTATACACTGAATGTCTGAAAGGTGCAGGTTGAGTAATCCAATTGAGCAAACAACTAAATTATTTTTAATTGACTTTACCAGTGTACCATTCAAATAATGTGTGTTGTCAAATAATTCCACACTGCGTATACTCAGCACCCCAAGAGCGTTATTTTTGTCGAGTTTTTCAAAGTAATGGAGAAGTTCGGGAAATCGGATGCTCTCATAAAATTTTTTTCTCCATCGAATTGACTCGTGATTCATGGTTATTCGTTTCTACCGATCCCAGCAGCCCGTGCTGTAATTTGCATTGGACGGAAATTACTCTATACTATCTAAAATTCGACAAAAAAAAGGAAATTATGTGGATTTATTGTACAAACAACCTAATTGTTTTATATAATTAAAAAATAGATGCGTAAAAAATTAGCATCACAAAGAAAATATTGTTTTTCTTCTTTCCCCTTGCAAAGTGTTATTTTATATTTTCGGTGCTGCCCCGGGAAAATGTTGTTTTTAAAACGCTATTTACTTTTTAAGGAGTGATTCTAAGAATAAAAATTAATTTGAAATTATAACATTCAAAGTGGAATAAGCGTGAAATTTTAATTGATAAATTATTTTCCTTATTTTCTTAATTAATAAAATAGCCAATTTTAAATGAGCGCGTATCATGCCATATAGGAATGCTTAACGTCCAAACATTGCGTTGGATTCGCGAACAACCGGATATAAAAATCACTTTACAAAATTTTCTCAAGATTTCCTCAAATAAATTCTAATGGCTGACTGTAGTCGAATCCGGAACCCCAAGAACTGCGAATACAAGTCGTATGCCCTCACAGACCGATCTCAATTCATATTTATATTTGACAATCATAAATATTTTTTAAGGATGTAGCTAGCGTTCTTCGGTCTATCAGCAATTTTTTCCTATTTTTCAGTTTGATTCACATTTTAGCATCACATTCCAAAATTTTATCGATTCAAAATCAGCCATTGTCATTTGGACTTGGGCTACGCTCACCCTTGGTCCGCAGCGCTTTGCGGAGCCGGAGGAAGTTGCAAGATTTCGTTGAATCGTTGAAATATTCGGCTGCCCTAGCACGACATATTTGTAAAGTAGAAGCCAACGATTGTGACGAGGCGACTCCTGCAAATGCAAAATCAACACTGATGACCGAACTGCATCTCTAGTCAGATGGAGGGGAAAAAATCGAACAACGCTGCCAAGAGCGGTTCCTACACTGTGTGCGGACCTTCGCAATTCCGCTCCGCCCACCCGAACTTGCTTTACGAGCCGAAGCCTTCTGCAACATGTAGACAAGGGTCGGTGTGTCACACTTAAATAAAGGGTATTCCTTGGCTCCTTATAGGGAGCGCGTAGAAATGCCACTCTACTTTAAAATTCTGCAGTAGTTCAAGTTGTTACATAAAAATACTAAGAGGCAAAAATGGGGCCACTTGCTATAATTTCTATTTTTTGTTGTTTACTGGATATGTTTAAAGAACAATATAAGAAGTAGCTAAATAAAAAAATTAAAATGAGTGAAAAATTTTCCCCTTGGAGAAAATATTTGCAGTATTTCCTCCTGTTTCATGATCTCCGCTTGGATTCGAAGTGGCATCGATTTTATGAGGATTTGAATATTTTCATACTCTTCCAACAGCGCCATTCTTAGGTCCTGAAAATTCTCTGGCATCACTTGGCGGGTATTTTACCCTCTTTAACAACTCGTCCCAAAAGTGCCGTGGCTACATGCTGATCGGTTCAAACATTGAATTGAAGCCCGCTCCAAGTAATCACCAACATATGTGGAACCTTACATTGCCTTGCATAAAAATAAAACTGCCCATAAGTGGAATATATACTTCCCCTGATTACACAACTTCAGTGTATTGCGCAGCCGTTAGGGCAACCTTGATGAAGAGCAAGTTTATGGACCTTCCATACAAAAGCCTGCCCAAACCATAACCTTCATACCTCAGATCGGAAAATGTTGCGGCGATCACTCTCCTGTTCTCTCCAAACCCTCTTACGGCAGTCATAAGACGTAAACAAATCAGTGACTCAACTGAAAACAAGTTTTAGTTCAATCTTGCACAGATGTGATTTCTTACGAAAATTAACCTAGGTGTTCCATGGCTTGTCAGAAGTTCTGGATCAGTGGCACGTCCTCTCTCACCTAATCCAGTTTCTGAAAGTATTCGCCTTACAGTGCGTAAACTGTCGTTAACATTGCAAACTTGTTGAAGCCGTATCTTCCTTCTTTCACAAACACGCACACACTCTCATTCTCTCTCTCTCTCTCTCTCTCTCTCTCTCTCTCTCTCTCTCTACGTATCTATACTATATCTATTTTATACATATATCTATTTCTATCCAGATATCTATCTTTATTTATTTTTCTCTTTCATCCTTTATTGGTTTCTTTCCTCGATACGAACAGTACTTTTCTCATTTGGAATTTCACCGTAGCGACTCTTCTGGTGGGAAACTTTCTCAGTTTGTCGAATCCGGCCCTGAGGAAAGCGAGATATTCGGTGAATGAAAGGCTTGGACTTGTCAAGTTTTTCATATTCAGGCTTTCTCAATGTATATTTTCATATAAAGTTTGTAGATCAATAAAAAAAAATACTGTTAGAATAAAAAAGAAGACTTTAAAATGAAACTAAAGTATTATTTCAAAGGTGCATTCAGATAATGCAAAAATAATTTAATTATCAACCAACATGGAAACATAAATAAAAACGTTTTCACAATACATACATTTTCGTGTATATATATATACATAAAATGGTTACAATAGATATGTAATTGTTATATGTGTTTGACAGCAGTTTATGATCTCTTAGAGGACGGTGGTTAATTAATAGAACTATGCGGCAAATCAACGCTTTTGGTAGATTAAATTACAAATTTCCTCGGTTGAAGAAACTGACGGGAGACGGATTATCTACCCACATTCCCGCCCCAAAGTCGGATGCCAATCATTTTGAGTTTAATCAGAGGTTTAACTCTTCCCTCTTCCTATTCTCTTTTTCTACTTTACTTTCCTACTAAATTATCCCGCGTGAAAATCTTGTCAATCCAAATAAAATGACTGTTTAAATATTACACACACCCCCACATACATTATATATATATATATATATATATATACAGAAAGAAAAAATCGGATTCCCTTGAGGACTTTGTTCAATAAAAGGCCAATTCGTTTTTTTCATTTCAACCCCCAAGATATTACGTTTATTGGTGGTAAATTGCTTTATTGATTTTATTTTTGTTGCAGGACCTGGGTCAATAATTTAAAATGTGTTTTTTTTTTTTAGAAAAATAAAGTAAAGACATTATTCATTCACTTTTATTTGGACAATTATTCAAATATCGTGAGATGCGGTCTGGTGTGATGTAGGTATCAGAAAAACATCACGATATTTGAATAATTATCCGTTAACGGTCACTAATCTCTACACATTTTATTTGGACGTTTCGGGAATTTACACCCATCATTAGGAATCTATATTGCTTACAAGGCACAAAAGCATAACATCAACGTTCATATTTTACACAATTTTATTAAAGGCTTACTTTGTATAGTAAATAAATTAATAATTTACTATATCCATATTGAAATTTAGAAGATATGGCAATCTTACATCTGTAGTTAAGTTCATATCAGGACGTAAAATGTGGAAGAAGGTTGCTCATGCTCAGTTTTGTTTAAAAAAAAAATTTCAATTTAAAAATCTAATTTTTCGGTGAATTTATGCTATTTTTGTCATAATTTTAATTTATTTTAGATTTTTTTAAAAATTTATTTTACATTAAGTAAGTTTGTCTCAGTGTTATATAATTATTATATATAATATTTATTTAGCATATAATAATATTAATTTTTATTTGTTGTAATATTATTTTAAGATGTGTGTTGTTTAGTGAGGATTAGTGAAGTCGAATGTCATTCGGAGATCGTGAGTTGCGTCCTGGTGTGACGAAGGTTTTAGAAAAACATTGTTTCTTTATCGTGCCAACGTTTCGATCTTTATTAAGATCATCTTCAGAGCTCAATATGTACGTCTTCTGTGTACTTGAGCCATTCTTGTGTGTCGTGTTGAGAGTGCCACAAGAACGACACGCAAGAATGGCACAAGTACACAGAAGGCAAACACTTTGAACCCTGAAGATGATCTCAATAAAGATTGAAACGTTGGAACGATAAAGAAAAAACAAATAAAATATAATAAAAACCCAATAGTATAAATTTTGTCGCAAACTCTTAAAATAATGATTATTCGGAGATCGTGAAATGCAGTCTAGTGTGACGTAAGTTTTAGAAAAACATTTTCTTTATCGTGCCAACGTTTCGAACTTTATTGAGATCGTCTTCAGGGCCCGGGATTTATAAACATATGATCTGTTTAATTTGTTGTAAAATATTTTTTAAAATCTTAAATGCGTGATAAGTCTCATTTTTTAGAAAATGTTACGAAGAACAGGATGGCTTTTTAATGGTTTCCTAGCTTAAAACTGAGTTAATTCAAAAGTCGAGAACATGTTAATTTTTAGACTTTTTGCGAAAACTTCAAATTCCAGAGTTTTTGAATTTACTGGTGAATGACAGAAGCTAGGGAAAAATTTTAAACAGCCACCTTCTTCAGCTTAAATTTTTCCAAAACATGAGACCTGTCAGCAGGTCAGTGGCTTAAAAATCTGAGGAAGTATGAATTTACAAAGTTGATTATTATTCACTGTTTTCGTGGTTCGCTCGACCAATTAATATATGACAATTAATTCCGGTTTTTAGTTGAGATGAAAAAAAGCTAATGGCACGAGAGGGATTCGAACCCACGACCTTCGGCTGGATACGCCGCTGCTCTACAGCCTGAACTATCGTGACCTCGATCCACTCGGACATCAACTCCCCATCTCAACCTCACCTTTTTTTTCATCTCAACAACAACAAAACCGGAATTAATTGTCATATATTAATTGGTAAAGCGGACCACGAAAACAGTGAATAATGATTTAAAAATGAAGTACACTTCACTAAAGCTCTCCGTCGCCATTTCAATTGTCGTCGAGAATCCAAACCGATTACACGACATTTGAAATATGGCAAATTCGCAAGGTGAGGTTGAGATGGGGAGTTGATGTCCGAGATGGTAGAGCAGCGGCGTATCTGGCCGAAGGTCGTGGGTTCGAATCCCTCTCGTGCCATTAGCTTTTTTTCATCTCAACTAAAAACCGGAAAAGTAGATTTTTTTTTTCATGCAAATACCATGTACATTTTATCACATTCATGATAATTAATTGTATATATTACATTTGTTGCATATATATATTCAATATAAGGGAAGATAATTTTTTCATATTAATTTTATTTTGTTTTTCCACTTTTTAGTCTTCGAGTACTGACTCGGGTTAGTAATATTTTTTGAATTTTGTAAGTTTTTATATATATTATTTTAAATCTTATTTACATTGTGAATACTTGTATACCATATTCTTCTGTGTAACATTAATAGAATATCCCTTTAATGCATTTGTTTTTACGTTTAATCTGTGTGAGAAAGAGAGAGCTGTATTTATTAGATTATTTTTTTGAGAAAAAAAAAGGATGAAAAAGTGGGTTTAATAATCTGCGTGAATAACTATCTCCAGTGTGCCAACGAGCGCTTAGTTTTTAGTTTATTTCCTTACATGTTATTTATTGATAATTTATTCTATTGTTCTTTCCGGTTTCTCATATAAATTTTATATTTTTACGGTGGGAGTTAGGTTATTCTGAACTAAATCTATAATAATTATATTTTTGTACGATATTTTTTTATAAGTAATAATAAATTGTATCATGATTTTATTTGTCAGATAAATTTATCTAAATAAGTCGCTTAATTCTACTCTTTTCTATCTTTATCCGGATAAATGGCAAAATGAACAGTATATACCGCGGAAACCAGTCTATTATTAAAAAAAAAAAAAAAAAAAAACTTGATTGTTGAACAGTTTTTACGTTTTGTTGAAAAGTCATAACTACACGCGTTTGGCAGGTAAAATTGTCTGGAAGGGAATAAACGTTTGTCCGTTCCTATGTTAAAATGTAAATTGTGAAATAATAACGGCACTGGGTCCATTAGTGTAGGCATAAAAATGTAAACTTGCGACCTCGCCCAGCTCTTGTCAGATGTCGATCAGAATCTAATATCGCCGGCTGACAAGTGAGTTTTGCATATAACCCTGCTTTACAGCGTCATTCCGTACTTCACCGTACTTTTTTTCACGGGCGATGGCGTGACACATAAAACTGTTTGCATGTGAAATACACGAAGGGGGTGTTTGTATAATTATTTTAATAGTAATTCTTACAGGGGAAATAAATTAGTGAGAGGTTTTTCGTTAAATGTAAACTTATGTTTATGCATTCGATATAAATGATATTTTTGTTTTAGTAGATCAGAGGAGAATAACATGAAGTATTGTATTAAGCTGGGCGCACAGTGACACTAGGTCGGTAGGGCGTCGCGGCGCGGATCAGCGCAGAGCCGAAGAAGTGGAGAAGTTACCAGATTTCTGGAAGTCGGCTCCGCAGCGTGCCTTGCCTTGCTACAGGCGTAGTGTGCGTCGGAGTGGTTGGAAATCGTAGAATTCGCGTATATTCGGCCACGGGCGCCATATTTGAAAAGACGAAGCCAAACGTCTTGCTTTGTTTGCCCTGCTTTTTGGAAGCATTGTTTCAAGATAAGTTTGAAAACAAATCATTTCCATAAAATAATGGTCATATTTTCCAAACGTAAGGCGTTTGGTGTTTATTTCATGTAGTTTTTCGTTTTAGTTTCTGTCTCTCGTCCTACTCTTCCAACTCTGCGACCCGACCAGAAAAATAATTTCGTTACTAAAATTTATTATGAATACAATTATTGTCACGGGGACTCCTGGAAATACAAAATCAACACAAAACCACAGCGCTAGTCAGATGGACGGGGGAAAATTCGACCAACGCGGCCGAGAGCGGTTCTTTTCTTACAGTGTGCGGACCTTCACAATTCCGATCCGCGTCGCGCCGCCCCATCGACCTAGAGTGTGCCCAGCATAAAAAGCCTATTCAAGCCTTTTATTTAGTTTGACGAGAGAGATTAATTTTTTGGTATATTTTCTCACAACTTTACATATTAGGACTTAAATTCCATTAAAATAGAAATGGAAAAGATCGGGTCCACATGCCATCATCGGGATTCAAAACAAACAAGGTTTAATAGCATTTCAACCAAAATTGCGTTGTGTGATGGCCTCAACAGGATCTTTTCTACTTCCATTTCTAAATCAATGGATGAGACCCTGGAGATTAAACGGGTTCAGAAACAGCCGATGTCGACAAATCTGTTTAAACCTTTGCTATATCAATTTTACAACTAATTTTCGAAACAGACTAAGAGGCGAATAATGAACATGACGAGCAATTCTGAAACGTTAGCTTTTCGAGTTTTAAAATCGTTATTATAAAATGTTATATATTGTGTAATTCAAAGAGTAAACAATTGATTAAATAAATATTAATTGCGCAATAACATACAACAAAATAAATCAAAAAGGATCATTAGAATATATTAATTACTTAAAGTTGTAAAACTGCTTTAGTGCTACTAGACCAAAAATATTAGACAGACGAGCAAGCGTTCTTCCTTAAAGGCTCCAGGAAAGGAGAAAATTCTTATTTTCGCTAATTTAAGTTTTTATTGTAATATTATGCCCTTGTTGGGTATGTATTTCAGTTGTTATATATCAGTTAATTTTTTAATATCTAGGATAAGAAAATTTGAGATGGCGTTAAAATGACGTTTTCAGTACAGGAGCTCAAAAATTTCTTTTATGAATAACATAATTTTTAAGCTCTCTTACAATATAAATTTTAATGGAAATTTTAAAAAAGTACAATTTTGGTCAGAAATTGCCCAGGGGAAAGTTTTGGAATGTTATGACCCGTATTCTACTTAAAAATTCATAACATCTCTGGATGATACGTAAATTCAACATTAACACTAGGAGGGAAAACTCATAAGGTGGAGTTGAGATGGGAAGTTGTTGTCCGAGTGGATCGAGGTCATGACAGCTCAGGTGGTACAGTAGCGGCGTACCTAGCCGAAGATCGTCGGTTCGAATCCCGGTCGTGCCATTAACGTTTTTTCATCTCAACTCTTAATTAATTGTCATTAACACAACGGTTGGAAAGCAGGGTGTTTCTGCTTATAGACTATATCTATAAAGGTCTGATTTTATATCATTACAATAAAGAAAAATAAGGTTGAAATCGTCAAAAACTACACAAACTCTTTATTTTGTATTATTCACAAATCGTGAGATGCGGTCTGGTGTGATGTAGGATTCAGAAAAACATTTTCTTTATCGTGCCAACGTTTCGATCTTTATTGAGATCATCTTCAGGGCCTGGGATTTACTGTTGGATTTTGAAGGGGTCGGAAAGGAAGTAGGTGTAGAAAAGACATTTTTGTAAAACGCGTCGGCTTCTTTGAGGTGAAAAGAGCCGACAAAGGGAAAACCGTTGGTAATGGTTAGGCCAGATTATCCTTAGTATTATATAGAGCGGGATAAATTGGAAAAGGAAAGTTAAATTGTAGAAAAATACACTATATGAAAATGTTTGATGTGTGGAATGTTATATGATGATATACGTATGTTATCATTAAAAATCCAACATATATAAACATAAAACAGCAATATATCACTGCCACTCTCAACACGACACGCAAGAATGGCACAATTACACAGATGTCAAACACTTGGAGACAGTAGAAATACTTTGATTGAATATAAAAAAATATATTTTTCATTTTATAAATTCACTTTTTTCCACATCATGTTTTTGTTAAATTTAAACAATATTTGTACAAGCCAGGCCCTGAAGATGATCTCATTAAAGTCCGAAACGTGGCACGATAACGAAAATGTTTTTTTGAGACCTACGTCACACCAGAACGCATCTCACGATTTTCGAATATTTATTGACTAATTGTCACTAATCACCACACATTTATTTTATACCTTAATTTTGAAGTTATTTACAGATGTCAGCTTTGTGCCATGACATGCACATCACAGGGTTCTAGGTCCATGTAGTCTAGGGTTCCCAGTCGTTTCAACGTTACCATTGTTTTATTTATTTATGAAAAAAATCGAAGGAAAAATGAAAAGAAAAGACAAACAATTTAAGAATAATTTTTACTTTATCAAAATTTTGTATTCAGTAATTTAATGTTCAGAAAACCAAAATATATTTTGTATAATGCAGATATTATTAGGTAAAAAAATAGACGTTTCCGGCTTGGATTTGCCCGAAGGTAATTTTTTTCTTCGCTATCCGGTGTTCCACTTAAAAATTCATAACTCCTCTAGATTTGATCCAAATTCAATTTTAATACAATTGTTTGAAAACTGGATATTTCTCACTTAGAGTGTTTATTGACACTATAATTTTCTCATTTGTTTAAGGGGCAGCGGTAAATGGGCGGTTAAGGCGTCAGACGCTCGGCTAGTAGATCCCGCAGTCGTGTGTTCGATCCCCACCGTTGCCTCTGGAATTTTTCTGACGCCTAAGGGGTGCGGTGGCCGCAACTAAGAGAAATTGTACCGGCACTCATCAATAGAAGGGGCGTGATCAGATCTGACCCTGAATTTGGTCCCATCCCCCTTCAAATATGCGTTTCTTCGATGGAACAACACCGGTACAACGGGGGCTCAAGTTCACATTTACGTTGCGACCCCTCCCCCCAGGCCAATTATGCCTAATGTATTTTTTTACTTGCAAAAAAAATCGGAAAGGCAAAAATTTATATTCAGTTTTTTTTTTGCTGGGGTGACAAAAAGAACTGTGCTTCTCGATTTAACAATTTTTCAGTCATTACTATGCAAAAATAGATATTTTCGGATTGTATTTGCTATGGGGCTATTGTTTTCTCTGATATCCGGTATGCCACTTAAAATTTCATAACTCCCTTTTATTTTTATTCCTATTATTTTATTGGTTGGAATGCTGAATATTTGTACTTTCAGCCTATGTCAACAACGTTCAGGTTTCATTTTCTTGGAAGTAACAAAAATAAAGATGGAATCAAGAAATTCTTCAATATTAAGGGCAAATGCCGATGTCAAATTTTTCTTTTCTATAAAAATTTGTATCTATGGTGTTTAAAGTTAGGAATAATCAAAATGAATTTTTCAAAAAACCAAATGCATTCTATTTCGTGGTCCGATAGAGATGTGGAGTTGGTGTGACCGTGTGGATCGAAGTCACTATAGCCAAGTGGTTAGAGCAACGGCGTTTGGAGCCGAAGGTCCTGGGTTCGAATCCCGCTCGCGACACTAACTTTTTCATTTCAACCAATACTTTACAGAAAAAAGGATCGAAAGAAATTATTATTGACGAATGCTTATAAATTTCTGGAAATATATTTCCCGTCTCTTAGGTACCGTTGGTAAGAACAAAAAATAAAAGTTACGTTGAAATTGGCCCTTAACCGCCGAGTGTATGTAATTTATCAGTGTATTTGGCAATGAAAGCATTGGGATTCAACTCGCTCGGACGAGTTCGAATGTTCCGGCACTTTCCATAATATTAATTAAATAAATTTGAAAAACTCCTAATTGTAATAGATTCAATTAACGGCCCCTGTTCCACCCCAGAATTTAATTTAAATTTAAAATGTGAAAGTTCTTCGATTAATATTGCATTAATTATACAAATTTGTCCGTATGTAGATGATTTCGAGGAATCGAGATGAAAAGAAGGAAAGGACTGCCGATAAGTATATTTTCTCGACTCAGTCTGTGCCTAACTGGATTAATTAAGCTGCGAGTTACGTGTTCCTTCACCTTCCTTTTCGAACAATCTGAATATGGATCCGTTTCCTATGTGTTCGTCACTCCTGGATCATTTATCATTTTAATCTACTCTCTGCCAAGACAGAAAAAGCAGTATTTTTTAGGCTACAAAACAACTTTATTTATTGAAAAAAGTTTAGACTATCATTAGATAATAGGTGTAGTATATAAAATCTAAAAAAAAGGTTAAAATAATTTTTGTTTATATCCACCTATACCATGAACGGAATTAACATACAGCCTTCTTATCCGATTAGGAAGAGAATGTTAGAAATACAACGGTTGGTATTTCATAAAGTCAATATTTCTCTCCTCCAGCGGGAAGCATAAAGGACTACTTTAGCCTTAAATCAGATGAAATTACCTTGTAAGTGCCTAGAAATTGGATTATGCCTTGTGACTTCCCACTCAACTAAGCAAGAGGGTGCTATAGAATAATTTACAGAGACCCAAATAGGGATTAGCGGGGTTACAAAAGACAACATTGCCCACCCCTTGCCCCAGTTCGCCATTGAAATTGATAAAGAACTCGGGGCTTGTCCGATCTAAACGACTTTGTTCTACCGGCTCACCTGTTTCCGCCGTGCCAGTATTAAATTTTTTAGAAGCAATTTTTCAATTTATTAGATTTCTATCTACTAACATAATCAGCACCTAATCAACAAGTTAGAAAACAATTAAACATTTTCTACTTACACTAATCATTTACCAATTTCGCTATTTTTTCATCCAGCCAGTCTTCCAAACTACACTCCAATTTACAAACTGAACATTGAAACCGGCCTTCACCCAATCTTTCTATTCACGTTGACTTTGAATGGTCGTTATTTGTTTAACGTGCTCCGAATGGACCACTCTAGATTCCCCAGTATGGTGGCTGAAGAGATCATCAGGCTGGGGATATCTGGGGTGCTGACTGGGGGTGTCTAGGGTGGGAGTTGGTTTGTCTTTTTTGCAACCCGAGAGTAAGGTTCTCTCTCTTCAACTCCAGTCAATTACGATATTAGTCGACTGAAGGAATGTTTTATGGTGAGCAACGTATAGAGAATGTAGGCTTCCATTCGATACAGTATATACAGGATGCTGGTTCACGGAGTTAGATGTGCCAGCTTGGTTGGGGACCAAAAGCCAAATAAGAACATTACGTTGGATCCTAAAACTGAGGGGAGAATTGCTGAACCTACGGCATAAACCGTATGTTCTCCTCGGCCAACAGGAGTGTGAGCTTTGCAATTACCGGGTGAGGGAAGACAAGAAGTTTCTATTGGGTTGTCCGGAAAATAATGCAGGATTTTGGTATTAAACAAAAAAAAAAGAAACTAGTTACTTTAAAGCAATGTTCTTTAATCAAAATAATTTCCCATACTCTCAATACATTTCTCCCAACGTGTTGGTAACTTATTAATTCCGTCTGAGTAGAATTCAGAATTTTTAGAATTGATAAAGTCAATAAATGCATTTTCCAGTTCCGTTTGATTTTTGAATATTATGTGTTGTAAGTAGTGGTCCAGGTGTCTAAAAAAATGGTAGTCAGTAGGCGAGAGGTCCGGAGAGTAGGGTGGGTGAGGCAAAGTTTCATAGCCAAGCTCCAATAATTTTTGTGACGTTACACGTGACACATGTGGTCGAGCGTTGTCATGCAACAAAATGGGCCCTTTCCGATTGACCAAAGAGGTGGTCAGCGACGGTCGTTTTACTGACTTTGAGTTGCTCTGCAAGTTCTCGAACAGTTGTTTTGGGGTTTTCTTCCACCACTGATCGCAGAACATCATCATTAAGAGAGGAAGGCCTTCCACGACCTTCTTCATCTTCAAGGCTGAAATCTCCCTCCCGAAATTTTTTAAACCACCTTTGCACAGTGCACTCATTAACACAACCCTCGCCCCAGACTTGGTTAATGTTTCTAGCCGTTTGGGCTCCGCTTTGGCCGAGTTTAAACTCGTAAAAGAAAATCGTACGAAATTCTCGCTTTGACATTATAAGGATGACTGAATTATTTCCAAGTAGCGGAATGCTACAGAGGTAAACAAACAATATCATTTGGAAGAGGATTAATAAGTGTTGACATTCATACAAATGAGTAATCCTGTAAACGTAAACAGAATATTTTATATAGATTTTTTTTAATGAAAACTTAAAATCCTGCATTATTTTCCGGACAACCCAATATCTCAACTGGGTCAATGAATTAAAATGAAGTATACTTCACTAAAACTCTCCGTGTCCATTTCATTTGTCGCCGAGAATCCAATCCGATTACACGACATTTGAAAAATGGCAAAAAGGAGGGGAAACTTAAAAGGTGGGGGTTGAGATAGGAAGTTGATGTTCGAGTGGATCGAGGTCACGATAGCTGAAGTGGTTGAGCGTATCTAGCCGAAGATCGTGGGTTCGAATCCCGCTCCATTGACTTTTTTTTCTTCTTAACTAAAAACCTTAATTAATTGTAATGTATTAATCGGTCAAGCGGACCAGAAAATTAGTGATTTAATTATTATTACTATTTTTTCATCAAACCAGATTAAATTTATGAGCAGTTTTCTTAAACAGTTTAAAAATGTTTTCCTTCCAAATTGTTGTTTGTTTTAACTACCGAACCTTGAAATTTTTCAAGATCTTTGTTATACTAGTAAGTTGAAACCCTGTTCATTTTCTTGGTCTAGTAAAATTTAACCTTTTATTATTTTCCTATTTAGTTATACATTTTCCAATTTAGCAATTCTTTTCCTTGGTTTTCTCAAAAACTACTCAACCTATTAAAAAAAAAAAATTGCACGTACTCTGTTAGTTGACGCCCTGTATATTTTCTTGACCGAATTAAATTACACTTTCTACTCGTTGTCAGTAGTAATTTAGGTATTAGATTTTAAATTTAGTAATTTTTTCTTTCTTTTTTGTTTTATCAAAAACTACTCAACCTAGAAAATATTTTAAGTATTTTTTACGCACACTAGTGAGTATATTATGTGTATACTGTATATTGTATATAAATAAAATTTAACTGTTTAGTAATATTCAATTGTAATTTAATTAATAATTTTTCAATTCGGTACTTTTTATCCTCTTTGTTCTTTGGCTTTATCAAAAACTACTCAATCTACAATAATTTTAAAATATTTTTACGTACGTTAGTCAGTTAATTTAATTTAAATTTTAGTAGTTTTTAGTATGCTATTTACTCTATTATTTTCTTAATTTGTTAATTTTTTGTTTCCATTCTATTTCATTTTCTCAAAAATTTACGTTTTACAACAGGTACACTGTGTATTTTCTTGGCACGTTTTAATTAAATTTGATAGTTAGTAGTTTTTCAATTTCATTTTTTTCCTTTTTCCCCAGTTTTTTTTTCTTTTTTTTTCCACTTTTTTCCCCAGATCTAAACATTTTCAACGTTTTTCTGTCAGTTGTCACCGTGCACATTTTCTTGGTCAAATTTAATTTAAACGTTTTATCGATGTTAATACTAGTTTAATTAGAAGTTTTTCAATTTAGTATTTTTTCTCAAAAATGTGTCAACCTACAAAAAAATTATACGTTTTTTATGTACACTGGTCAATTAAAAGGTTTGTTAATTTTCTTGGCCAAATTAAATTTAAATAAATAAATGCTATATAATAACTAAAAATTTGCGTAGTATTTCTATTAACCTGGCGAATTCGCCAATTTTAGGAAGAGTTTTTAATAATTATAGATTCTTGTTATTCACCGAATGGTGCGATAGCGAATGAGCTACCACCCTAGCGCAGACATGCCAGCTATACGGCTGCTGAAGCGATTGACAGACCATCGTTCATCGACATCGATAAATTTGTAGAACCATGGTAATCAGCTCATGGTAGAAAGGGCTAAATGAGAATCGCCATTGAAGCAGTCTGAAAGATGGCCAATCGATGTTTGCATGTGCCGTCGAGATAAAACAAAATCCTACAAATCGTCAAATGTCACATCGATTAAACGCTGACTTTTCACATTGGATAATCCTGTTTTTAAACTTCTCGATCCAGCATCGGCTGGAATTATTTGTTGGAAAGGGAGGGCGGCCAAATAGTAGGGCAAGAGGACAGCAAGGAGACAAAAACGTAATGGGACATGTAAGATAAGACCGGCGAGATTAGGGGGTGACCTCCTCGACCGCCCTTCACAGTCCACTTACGCCGACTCACACCGGCTGCCCCCGGCCACCTCCAGCCGCTTCCAAGCCGTATCGCTCTCAGGAGTTAATGAAGACGGAGGCGTCCCATTAATGTCCCTCACCCCCTTCAACCACCCTTTATCCGAAGCATCTCGTAATCTAGCCTCCAAGATTATTTGAACCGCCGTATCACACATCTTACCCAATCATGTTGGTGGAAATTTAAACGTAAACGCGGTTTTATTGTAGTTGCTTCGCCTTCAAGATATCGTCTCGGATGTTGTCCAACTGACAAATTTTTATTGTCTTGAAGATACCTCTACTGTTTTATGCGAGCCCTTGTTTGAAATCTTACAATTTTCTAGGGCTAGATCTTTGCGTTGCATATTGTTTGTACAGGAATCGGTACTGGAGTTTCTTTACAATCCCCATAGGTTAAACGTATAATACCAGATCAATTTTATGAAACTGAGGTATTACAAGAAAAATCAAAGCTCATCTATTGTCATCTAATTTTTTAAATTAATGAATTTTTCTCGACTGTTTTCTCGTTTTGCTCAAAAACTATTCACCTAGAAAAAAGTTTTAACATTTTTTCCGTACGCTATACAGTTGTCAACCTGTATATTTCCTTGGTCAAATTAAACGAACTTTTTCTAGTTAATTTTTTCCGTTTTTTTAAAATCACAAACTACTTAAGATGTTTTGTACATAAAAAAGTTTCCTACACACTAGTCAGTTATTACCTTGAATATTTTGTTGATCAAATAAAAGTCAATTTTATGGTCTTTCAATGTAAGAATTTTTTAAAAGATTTTTTATATCAGTTGAACCTTTGTATTTTTTTGGTCTAGTGAAATGTAACAATTTTAGTAGTAATTTAACTAGTTGTTTTTAAATTTAAATCTTTTTTCTTGATCTAAATAAAAATTTTCGACGTGCACTAGTTAGTTATTACCTTGTATATTTTGTTGGCCAAATAAAAGTTTATTTTATGGTTTTTCAATTTAGTAATTTTCCCCCATTTTCTCACTCTTCATCCTATAAAAAATTAACGTTTTTTCTACATATCAGTAGGCAACTTTTGTATTTTTTGACCTAGTAAAACGGAATAGTTTTAAAAGAAATTTAATTATTAGTTTTTCTATTTTTCTTTGGTCTACTCGTTGAAAATGGTAAATTGTAATCTTTTCTACGTGCTCTCGCCAGTTAACCCAATGTATATTTTCTTGAAATAAAAACATTGTTCAAAAGTGATTTTAAGTAGTAATTTAGTTAGTGATTTTTCACTTGAGTAATTTTCCTCCATTTTCTCAAAAACTGTTCAGCCTATAAAAAATTATAGTTTCGTACCATATCAGTTAACAACCTTTGTAGAAAAGTTTTAGCAGAAATTTAATAATTATTTTTTCAATTTAGTGATTTTTCTTTGTTCTGCTCGTTGAAAATCGTAAATTGTAATCTTTTCTACGTCCTCTAGACAGTTAACCCGCTGTATCTTTTCTTGACAAAAAAGCAATTTTCAGCAGTAATTTAGTTAGTGGTTTTTCAATTTAGTAGCTTTCCTCCATTTTCTCAAAAACTGGTCAACCTATAAAAAATTATCGTTTTTTTTGACATATCAGTAGGCAACTTTTGTACTTTTTGGCCTAGTGAAATGGAACAGTTTTAGTAGAAATTTAATTATTAGTTTTTCTATTTAGTGATTTTTCTTTGGTCTATTCGTTGAAAATCGTAAATTGTAATTTTTTTTACGTGCGCTTGCGTATACTCACTGTATTTTCTTGACAAAAAAGTATTTTTTCAAAAGTAATTTTCAGTTGTAATTTAGTTGATGGTTTTCAATTTAGTGATTTTTTCTTAGGTTTTCTTAAAAACCGGTCGACCTAGACAAACAGTTTAGACGTTTTCACATAGATTAGTCAGCTGTATATTTTCTTGGCCAAATTTAACTTAAGTTTTTAGTAGTTTCATTCTGACCTCTATATACTATACACATACTAGATTGATTTTATGGGACTAACGTGATAGAGCAGTCTATCCTAAATCTTCTTGTAATTATGTCTTTGCTAACGATACTCGAGTTTAGCTTAGAGTCTAGTTGTTCCCTTAGGCATTTTGTAAAAGTTATAAGAAATAGTTTTTCTTGTAATTCATTTCAATAGTTAATTGTTTACTTTATACATTTATCGTGATTTTTTTTCTTTTTATAGTAGTTAATGGAAACTGTAATCGCCTCCGGTCATGCCGGTCTTCCCGGGCGTTTTACCCTGTTTAGGGCTTCACAAACTCTTAGCCCTTTCTAAAAGTTAATTTTAATAATAATTATTCAAACTTTCCAGTAGAGATTTAATTAGCCCTTGTAAACCTGGTCTTCAACAGTTTTGACAACAACAAATATTCAAATTTATCGGAGTTTCAATAAGCCTGGATTTATAGAATATTCAACCGAACCGGGGCAAAAAGGGGACCCGGTGACAAACGCAAAACGCCTAATCCTTAGCCGCAATTTTTTCCGTCCCCGTCGCTCTAAAGTCCGTTTAGTAACGAAATGATAAATATGAGACTCAGTAGAAAGACCCACATATTTAGTGGATAGTGGCTTTTCATATATATTTTATTTACTTCATACTGCATCCACACCAAAACTGTCATGAATATAGGCAGGGTATTCAAATAAGGCAGAAAAAAGAAAAATATTCCAATTATGGTTTGTTATTTTGGTAATGGCGTTCTTTTCATTCAGGTTCGAAGGTCCAAGGAAGTTTCCTTAGCACAGTGCACCAAATACAGTATTTTCTAGAAAAATCATACGAGCAGCTCGGAATATTAATGTGACCTTGATTAACCATCTTGAGTTGTTTGAGGCAAGGATACACCTTGAGGCCAGTACTGTTCTCAACTTTACTGCCTATACAAAGGATAGAAATTACGCTAGTTTTTATATATTTCCATTACTGAAGTAATTGGATCCACACTCTATACTTCAAAACCTAGCTCAGAAGGTCATAAACTTAACCACTTCAATTTCATCCTACTTACTGTCCTCTCCCATAGAGGTATTCCGTATTTATTGCCATTCCTAAGGTTCATAAAACGTCCCAACCACATGTCCCTCCGTACGTAACCACAGACCCATCGTATGATGACAAGAATCCACGAAAAACTCCCTTTAAAAAGTCAAAAATCCACGAAAAAGACTCCCTTTAGAAACGTTTTAAAAACCCATCCCCAGATTCGCGCAGAATGGTTTATCTTCCTTCATTTCCTTTCTTTCTCCATAATTCCACGATCCATGAAGATTTCAAAGTCGTTGATACCATTTCTTTCATCTCCCGAGAACAAAGAGCTCCCGAAGGTGCACCCAGGCATTTTTATGAGTTTAAACGCTTCCTGTCCACTTCTTATTACCTTCTCCTCCAATCCTATTTAACTACTCTTCTCTTCAGAGTGAAGTAAATATTGAAGAAGTGAACAACTGAATAGAGAATATTTGGGTGCTCGACCAGTACAAGCCGGCGTCCCACATGGGAGCATTATTGGTTCCGCCCTGTTTTCTATTACACTGCTGACTTTTCTAAACATCCCAACATTACTATTACCATCGCGATATTCTCGTTTAACCCTTATCCAAACATCCAACTATTAAAACGCACATATTTGTAATATCTATTTTGATACATCCAGGTACAAATAAATAATAATTTAAAAAATTAAATGTTAAATTTATATATTTGCTCCTGTTTATTTATTTTTTTCCCTTTGACGTATTTCTGTTGGTCTTAAAAAACAAACAAATGCCAATTTGATTAGGCAAGGTCGTGTGCATTTGTTTTGTAAATGAGCTTGATAAACCCCTTGATGAACTCCTTATCCTCGTGATCAGTTATGATTTATTTGTATTCAGATTAGTCATACGTTGTACAGATTCAATAGAAATTGTTTCAATTAGTTTTTGTTTTCTAATTTAAGCTTACTTTTAATTTTAATTTATTTTCAACCGATCTTATTCTTATTCTATCTCGGGGTCATTTCTTAATGAAAATACATGCAGGATGAGCTTAAGTTCTATCCTCCTCTCTATGAATATTTTTTAATTTTGTAATTTTTGGGGAAAAACCTGGAGAGATGAAATCGTTTCTGTCTAGTTTCTCATTATGAGAAAAAAAACGCCTTGATCTTGTCCAGGATGACAGGATACGGATAGAAACATAACAAATGAGAAGTTTCTCATAAATGTACATTTTTTGCCGCTTAATTCAACTGTGGCAAACGGTTTTAAATATGAACCTTTCTCAGGCTATTCCAAAAAATGTTTTCCGAACAACGTTTTTTGGAACGAAATAAACGAACTTCTTCAACAAAAAAGTAAATTTACCTTTTTAATTAATTCAGCCGGTTTTTGGCTATGGAGCATGTTGCTATACTTTAAAAATGTTACCAGACGACAAAAAGGATTGTTTCAATTTGTTGAAGGGTTTTGGAGAAAAAACCTACTGAAATGTGAAAAAATTCAAACATCCATCTGTGAATATAATAATAAATGAAAAACAGGTTTTGGCTAAATAACCGATAATCGCTTCTGATTTGCAAAAACCGGTAAAAGATGTATAAACCCATGTTTTAGCTTGAAGCTTCTTTTAAATTTTTTTATTCCCTAGAAGTCCACATCCAACGTTGATTCTGTCGACCACCTGATGATGACAACAGTACGTAATTCTCGGCTATTCCTTTGGCCATGTTTGAATGTGCCGACGGTTCAGTGTGCCATTAGAGGTGAACTTGGATTCATCAGAACATAGGATGTGTGGATGAACTTTCAAGTCGACATGAACACGGTCAAGGAACGTCAAACGCCATGTACATGAAGAGGACATTTCTAATTTGATTTTTGAAAAATCTAGAACTCTTCTTTCCCCATCACTTTGCCATTTTTGACCAATTTAAAACCCAATTGCACCATTGCTTTCAGCGTAAAAACTCCTTTAAAATGATGTGTCAGGATGTAAATGGTCATATTTAAAATTTTCTTAAAAAAAACTCAAAAATTTGAAAATAGACTAAGAAAATTAAAAACCTATCTTTTTGTAGCGTTATTCTAAAAACGGACAACTGTTTGAAGAGTGCTCAAAAAGAAAATCTTACATCTTTGAATGTGACATATTAAAGACTGGATTTACAGGATGAAGTCATTTGAAGAGACAAGAATTTAAGGACAGAAGAATCAAGATGCTGGTATACAAGGGAATTATGCCATGGAGGATAAATTTGGTACAACGGTCGGATAAGGAAGTGAAATTAAGCCTTAAGACGTTTGAGATAACACATAGTAAAGAGCCCAGAAGGATTTGCTGCACGAGTACCCATGTAATACAGATCGTGATTTCAAAACTGAGCTGGTTAACTGTTTTAAATCTTAACAAACATCTGTTAAGATAGATTTACAAGTTAATTAATAGATTTAATAACTGATAGAAGTTTTACAGCACAATAAAAAGTGTCACACCATCTGACTACCAGGATGACAGTGTAGTCAGCCCAATGAAAAGATGATATGTTTTTCAGATACATGGTGCATTTTATACAGTAAAAAGTAGTGAAATCTAACATTATTTTAACCTACACTTTAAGAAAAGAACATATTACTCCAATTTTTTTTAAGGAATAACCTGTATTCAGTCAGGATTGTGTACTTCTAGAAGCATTTAGGGATGTAAAGATCATGTTTTGGGCAAAATTGTGTTTTCAATTACTATCTATTTAGCATATAACGGAAGTAGTTTTATGAGATTCTGAGCTTTAGAAGTATTGTTAATAATTTTTTGAACGTTGAAATAAATTGCTTTGACGTATCTCCCTTAGATGATCTTACTGCTGGCCATTGATGGGGGTATCAGCGGCAGTAACGGTTTAGGTGTTGACAGATAACTCATCACTGTACAGTAGAGGTCCGGAATGAACGAAAATAACGACACACCGAGGGTTGATATGACCTCTCCTGATATGAACCCTGGTAAAAAAAATGTACATATGTTCACTATATTCGTGGTCCGCTCGACCAATTAATATATCATAATTAATTACGGTTTTTAGTTGAGATGAAAAAATGGAATATGGCAAAAGGAGGGATAACACGTAAGGTGAGGTTGAGATGGGGAGTTGATGTCCGAGTGCATCGAGGTCACGATAGCTCAGGTGGTAGAGCAGCGGCGTATCTAGCCGAAGGTCTTGGGTTCGAATCCCTCTCGTGCCATTAGCTTTTTTTCATCTCAACTCAAAACCGTAATTAATTGTGATATTGTACATATACTTGGGCATGTCTTTACGCTGTTTGGATAGTTGGTTTCAATATATCTAAGGTTTTTGGTTGGAATGAAAAATTAGTGTCACGAGCGGGATTAGAACCCGACCTCAATACGCCGCTGCTTTAACCAATCTAATTAATCGGAAGAATTAATATGGCCGATTATGACCACTAAGCAAATTTGGATTGATTTAATAATTTAAAAAAATAATGACCTCGCTAACAGCTCCCCTTGGCCACTTTATAAGCTGATAACCAAATCCTGATTATTCGACATTTGAAAATGTAGCGAAAAGAGGGAAAATTGGTTATGGTTGAGATAGGGAGCTGATATCCGATGGGAGTGAAGTCACGATAGCTCAAGTGGTTGAGCGTATTGAGTCGAAAGTCGTAGGTTCGAATCCCACGCGTGACACTACTTTTTCATCTCAACCGATAACTTAGATAAAAAGATTAATTACTTGGAATAATTTATGATAGAGTTTCAGAATAATTAGAGTCAAGGATAAGCTAAGTTGACAGACACTGAAATTCCTTTTTAAAAAGTGGATATCTTGATGTTATTGTCATCAGCTTTTTATGTGAAATTTTCACATTTTATGTGAAAATCTGGAATAAGGCGGATTTGAAAGAAAGAGAGACAGTTCACACGCTTTAGCGGAATATATCCTCTTCATTAGAACTTCGAAACTATGTCTATTGAACAATGTGATCCTTGTAAATCATTGGAAAAGTTTCGACGTCCTGATCAAGGGGATTAATCTCTCAAACGCTTTGTTTTATTTATTCCAGTGCCCTACATAACTTTTTAAATACAACAGTCAACGAAATCACCGTATAAATTTAAATATTCAGAACCGTTAATTTTACGGTTGAAATTTCTGTTCATAAATCTACATCAGCCGATCCAACCCTCAGTCTAGAAATAATAATTAAAAAACCCTGAATAATCACACGATAAGGGTAAAAAAGTAGTCAAAATTGTAATTTTTCGTTGATTCCTTCCGGTCATCAGACCAGCTGTCGCAAACGCCCACAGCCGGAAGCTCTGACGTCCTTAGGTTAATTGAAAATATTAGTTGGGCCGGAAGGTCTGATTCACTTTTCGAAAAAAACGTCTCCAATTAACGACGAGCCGGCTGGACAAGTTTACATTTCAGAAAGCAGGAGGATCCAGGTCGTCGGCGAGCCGGCTAATGCCATAACAGTTCCAATTTATACAGCCCGCAATTTCAGCCTTTAGAGGGCATTAAAAGATGGATTTTATTGCCGTGTTTGTGTCCTTACTAGACTCCCAATGAGAACGGGCACGAGCCAAAAATAAAATTAACGAAGATATGTCAGAAGTGAAATCCGTAAAACTCTTGTGTTACTGGAAACTGTCCTCTCTCAGATCGATTTGAACATCCAAAATTTGTTCCCGATTACTGCCCCTAATTGTATACTTTTTTTTTTGTTTTGTATGCCGAAATGTTAAATGGATTGTTTTTAGAACTTCCTTGTTTAATACAATTATTTGTTTTTACATTATTAATCTTATTGCAATTATTATTTTTTAATAGGTTTGGAAAGGCAAGCAATCACTATGAGCCATACTCTTCCTTGAGCACAATAACAGTGAAGTGTTACAAATAGAAAAACAGAAACTAACGGCCGAACTGGTGGAGACCATCACACTCACAGAAATTGTTATAGAAAATAAATACGTATAGCAATATCAAACAAAAAGATCACAGACGTCCACCAACCTGGGTTTTAATTAACACAACCGTGGTGTACTCTTGGAAGCTCCCAACCAGGTCCACAGCACACGACGATAACAGGCTAGTGACTGTCATCAGACAATATTCGACATAAAATGTCTGATATACCGGGTAACAAAAAAGGTTAGTTCGGGTTTAAGTGGATTAAAGATTGTCGCAATTAAAGTCAGTTTAGAAATATTTTATTCGGGTCTCTCGATAGGCAACTATAACCTTCTCCCAACGAAGAATCAGCCCAGTTTTGTCCTTCTTAGAAAAGTTTGAGATCAGTAACTTAACAATAAACTCAGCTTATATTTCAGCTGTTGGCGATACGCTATGAATGTCCACGAAAAGGGTCAGATGGGGCCAGGACCGGGGAGTAAGGAGGGTGTTGTACGACCCAACTAAACTTCATTATCACCTCCTATTTCGTTTTGGCTGTATGAGATCTTTAGTTCTGGTGAAAATGCGGTGATGACTCTGGCCCCGTGGGAAGGCTTCATAGTGCGCCATGCGGACCCTACTCCAGTAAACCTAACGCATCATCTTTTGATTGAATATTTGGTTTTCATGTCAGTGGGTCGATGTAAGCTAGAGAGAATGATTTTACAAGCAAGCCCCTGACATGTTTGACTCGGATCAAGTTCAGCAGTCGTGCCTTTGTCTTCACAGCGAGAACCAGTAGTGCCTTTGTCCACACAACGAGAGCATCGTCACCATTGTAATAAAACAATTAAAGTGCGATACAAACAAATGAAATGGATCATTTCTTTCCCCGGGAAGGCGGACAGGTTTCTCCTACATCAGAAGTGGGATCTGGATGTTTCTCCTACATCAGAGGTGGAATCTAGAGGTTTCTCCTACAGGTAGCTTCCAATTCTCCGTCATTAAAAACATAAGGCCTACAGAACCGTGGTATTCTCCCCGCAGTACAAGACTGGAATCCATAAGCACGTATGAATTAAAAAATTTGATTGAACAAACATTAGAATAAAACTATTTTTAATTTGCAATAACCAGTTTGGCGATTTTTCTTCATGAACTGACTCATAATTCTCTTGGTATTAAGGGATGAAATCATCCTCACATGTAAATAGGAATCATTTGAAAAATGGCAAAAAGGAGGGAAAATTCGAGAGGTGAGGTTGAGATGGGAAGTTAGTGTCCGAGCGAATCGAAGTCACGATAGCTCAAGTGGTAGAGCAGCGGCGTGTTTAGCTGAAGATCCTGGGTTCGAATCCCATTCCTTACACTGACTTTTTTCTGTCAAACAATACCTTTCATAAAGATTAATTAATTGAAAAAAGTAAATAGAAAAGTTGATAAAATAGGACAATAACAAATGAAAAACAGTACAATATGTACTCATTACGTGCTCAAATCGAAAACATTCACTTATGATATGACTGTGCGCAGTTCCTGACAGATTTGGACGATATTCTGAAATTAGTAAAAATACTTGGTTAAATCGATAGTTTCTTATTCTTGGGCATGTCACATGCACCTTAATTTGTTATACTTAACTTCACGCAAATTTTTTGGTAGTTTTATTCTTAACATAGAGGAAGACTTCTCTAGAAACTCGATCTAGCCACGAAACAAAGGGTTAACATTTCTACAACAATATTGAAAAATAATCTCGAAATAAAACAAAAATCTTCCTACACTCATGTTAAATAAAAGAACGAACTTTTAAAGCTCATTATAAAAAGGAAGTTGAGAAAGGTTGGAGTTGTTATTTCCGATAAGAAACACAGCTTTTCCCGTCTGGATTTAAGCTCTTTACTTATGAACAATTTAACATATCGATTCGACACTTAACAAGTTAACGCGAAATTAATTTTTAATTTATGTAAAGCCATCATATCTGCGGTGAAATTTCTCCTGTTATTTGTGTAAAGCCTCGTGGAAATATTTATTAAGTCAAACAGCCTAAGAAGCATTTTAGGCTAATTAGGAAGTCAACAAAGCTCCAGGTGGTTGTTATTGTACGCCGTTTATGAAATGGATTTGTCTGTGGAATAAGCGATCGTTTTCGCTGAATTCACAGTTCGAACAATAAGAAAAGACAATGGCACTCCTCTCGAGGAATTAACTTTAAAAGAAACCCTCTGATTGTTTATTTATTTAAAGTTATCACCGTTTAAAGTTGATTGTTGTCAAAAGGTTTCAGACGGTTGTTGACGCTTGCGAACGGAAAAAATCTCGAACAAAATCAAATCTATCGAACTACCTACTAAATATATGAACGACTGGCGATCGCGAGTTGCGGTCTGATGTGAAGTAGGTTTTAGAACAATATTTTCCTAATCATGCCAACGTTTCGATCTTTATTGAGATCATCTTCAGGGCTCAAAACTGTTTGTTCTCCGTGAAGATGTGTCGTTCTTCTGTGTCCTGTTGGGTAAGAGAGTCGTGGCTCTCAATGGCACACTTGCGCAGAAAACCAACACTTTGGGTCTGAAGACGGTGGCAATAAAGATCGAAACGTTGGCGCGATAAAGAAAATCTTCGGTTCTTTTTATAACCAGATCATCCTGAAACATAAGTATATTAGAAGGTCCAATTGCGTTTAGGGGAAGAGGTTTAACCGTCCATTCGCGCCAATAAATTATTCAAAACATAACCCTCTCAACCCAGGATGCCTGATATTCCCGGAGCGGGTTTAAATCCCGAATTGATACTAATGAATTACTTTTCAATTATTTGGAGATCGTGAGATGAGGTCTGGTGTGATGTAGGTTTCGGAAAAACATTTTCTTTACCGTGCCAACGTTTCGATCTTTATTGAGATCATCTTCAGGACTCAAAGTGTTGGTTTTCTGCGGATGTGTACCATTGAGAATCACGACTCTCTCTCAACACGCAAGAATGCAAATCAACACGGAAAACAAACACTTCAGAAGATGATCTCAATACAGACTGAAACGTAGGCTCGACAAAGAAAATGTTTTTCTAAAAACGTCACGCCAGACCGCAACTCACGATCTCCAAATAATCATTCGCTAACGGACACTAAATACCGCACATTTATGAACAGTTTGAAGCTAACTGGAGTTCTCCAAATATTTTCAAAAGCACATCATATCGTAATCATGCAATAGAACCGCGATTAATTGAGGTATACCCCAAGGCGATATATTGGGCTCGATTCTATATCCACATTTACATATGATATAGACTGTTTTATTCATCGAGACCTTGGAATCTTATTATATGCGGACGACGTACGCATAAGAAAATAAGAGATTTTGTAAAGAAACTGGAAAACATCAATGAAGGTCTGTAATCCATTAAAGCGAGGGCTGCTGAAAATGGATACACGTGATCAATTGATAAATAAGTTATTTGTCCTTTCTAAAAAAAAGAATCAATAAAAAAAATTAAAATAAAAAAAATGAAAAAACAAACTAAAACAAAACAAACAGTTGTTTATAAGTGATCAAACGATTTTAGCCAAAGAGTCGATCCGTGTTAAAATTGACATATTGAATACATGATAAAAAGTCAGATTTTTTAATATTATGTTAAACAATTTGAAATTGTGACGTATAATAGTAGGGGTACTGATATTAATGTAGCCCTCATGTTCTTTAGAGCTACAATACAATTATTTCTGCATTATGGTTGTTTTTTTGGATGGAAATACAACGAAATCATCTCTTAAGAAACGGGATGCCATTCATAATAAAAGCATACGGCAATGTTTAGGCTTTCTTCAATCAACTCTAATGGACATAGTACAACTGGAATGTTTTGAACCGCCATTAAAATTAAGAAAACGGTTTCTGTTCGTCCTAAAACCAATGGCGTCCGACTAAGAATTATATAATAAAATAAGCCTATTTTCTTCAAAAACAATAACATGTAAATATTGGTCGAACAAATCCAATCGTATTCGAGTAATTTAGCTTCTTAAAATAGCGTATAATTCACTAGTTGTAGTGGTCCGCTTGACCAATAGATATCTTTCAATTAAATAAGATTTCTAGTTGAGATAAAAAGTCAGTGTCACGAGCGGGGATCGAACTCAAGACCTTCGGCTAGAAACGGCGCTACTCTAACCACTTGAGCTATCGGGACCTCGATCCACTCGGACAACCCAACACACTTCAATTTTCCATCCTTTTTGCCATTTTTCAAATGTCGTGTAATCTATTTGATGATGATCAAATGATTTATGAATGAAGTAACCCGCTATGTAGAACTTACACTTGACTAAGGCGTGTTGTCGTAAATTAATTTATATTTTGAAAAAAAAAAAATTAAACGTAATGCCTCGTTCAATTAAATATTTCTACTGTGTAAGGTCTTGGTTGAGTTGAAAAAGGTAATTTATATGGGCAATTATGCCCACTACACATATTTGAATTTATTGCCTAATGTGTAATTTGTAGATTAGCCTATGACCTTAGGTCATAAGTCTTTTTCTGTAAATTTTGACCAACGACAAAGTTTTCTATGTCAGATTAAAAAAGAAGAAGAAGACAATCAATTACAAGCTTTGAAAAAACCGGTAGTCTGAAGGGGAGAGATCAGGTGAATACGGAAGATGCTTTCTAGATGGATTTCTGACTGGATAGTTTCTTTGCACTTTGTCGTTAAGTTGTGTCCTTTCGTCAGAAAAACATGGTTGAACCAACGTCAGACCATAATTTGGTTTAATATTAATGCCCTTGACAAAAATGACGCTCGGGGAAAAGTTCAAAATGTCAATCGGTTTAAATCAGGATAGCCGGCGTCCGCCAGTCAACCTGGCGGAACTGTTCATAGAATAATAATAAAAATTACACTAAGGCAGCAGTAGAAGGGATTCTGGAGGAAATCGAATGGAAAGCGAATAGGTCTGAAGGGCAGCGAGTATAAATCCGTCTGCATGAGGACATCCAAACACCCAATAAACCCTAAATGTGGTTAGATGGTTCTTACCTACAAGTGAATCTTGTCCCCTTCCTTCACAATGCCCTTGCTGACTAATGCTTGCACTAAGTAAACGGGGAACTGTTGTGTCACTAGTCTCATTTTGTGTCGTAAGTGACGTTTTGAAGGGGATTTCTTCTCTTCCACAGCATCATTAAGACGTCATCGATTGATGTTCATGTTCTTTCCCGTGGTTTGTTTACGTATTATCTCCTGGGGAAAAACGTTTTATCACAGAGTGAAAACAAAACAATTTAATTTGATTGGAATTGAACGTTTTTACTTGCCTAGATTAATTAGGAAATAATATTGCGCCCTTACTAAACTAACCTACATGTAAATAAAACGATGCAGCCTAGGATTATTTGTAGGGATGTAAATAGTTGAGCAAATTCGAGTTTCTAACTGCGACGGTATGGCATTTTGTTTTTGGGAGAAAGCACATTGCTACTAAAAGCACTCAGTGGCTTAGAATGAAGGGTTTAGTTGTAATTGCCGACAGCGGGGTTTGGCTGAAAGTCGTATTGGAGAAAGGGTCCGTAGCACAATACTGCTGACCGATTACATTAACAATGCACAGTTTCTCAAAGGATAATGTAACGTCACAAATGGAATAGATCAAAAATAATAACTGCGACTTTTGGGAATTAACTTATCCAATAAAACAAACTGTCAATATTCATTTTTGAATTCATTATATTTCATGGTCCGATTGACCAAATAACTTTTTCATTTCAACCAGTCCTGACGTAAAGGTTAATTAATTGAAATTCATTTTTAATTTAATTATCGTTACAATATTTCAAATATTTTTTTTCTTCAATAAGTTGATAAAACGATTGTACTAGCAGTAAAAAAAAGTCAACTTCAATTTTTCTCACGTCAAACTTATAAATTGTTGAAACAGTTTAACACTAATTAGGGGGGGGGGATATTTTGCGTTACACCTTTCCCGATAATGTCACAAGAGTGTTTGGAGATCGACAGGCTCGTCGGTTCTTCGAGGTAGACCGCACCGGACCCCGTGATACTGAGTGACGACCTCGTGTTATAGTTTGCCGCCGGATTCGGTAAATTTATAAACGATACGAGAGAGAGTTTTGAACACTTTCTAAGGGATAACTTTGCAAATGATATCGAACGCAGTAATACAGCATCAGATGGCCGTGTAAGTGTGTCAGATAAGAAGCTGGATTTCATACAGAAATCGGGGCAAACGACTCCTAATTAATACTTTAAAAAAACCTAACATTTGAGTGATATAGGGGCGTCGGTGGCCGCAAGGTTTAATCTTTGACACGGCGCTCATCACTGTAAGGTGAAGGTCCCGGGTTCGAACCCGACATACCTACAAATGGGCTTTTTTTCAAAAACACCGTCATCCTGAGGGTTTATATGACCTCTGCTGTTGCGAACCCTCGTTAAACATTAAAAAAAAACTTTTAGTTTTCCTCAAGCACTTCACCTTCTGGCACATACTACTTTTACTTACGTAATTTTCCTAGTTTCTTAATTCTCTTTGTAGTAGGCCACTGAGTGTCTTCGTTGTATTTTTTTACCCGGCTCTTCTACTTAACAATGTCTAAATGTGTTATGTCTCACTTGAGGCGTTCCAAGTTAATTTCTTTGGCAGCCATGACCGACAAATGGGGGCCATCGTTGGGTAGGTCTTTTCTCAGATGCCGGGTATATAGCTTTTTCCCGTCAAATTCCATTTTTTTAAACTCAAATTGACCCTGTTTAATTTCAAAAACACACTTTCTTTAAACCATTAAAAAATCTTAGGAGGCTATATGAAATATAAGCATGTAAGGTGAAATTACTTTTTGCAATATAATTGACACTTTTCCAACTTCAAATTAATCCACTTTAACTTAAAATAAATCCTCTTTGAACCTTAAATTAAACTTTTTGAACGTCAAGCTAAGCTTTTTTTAAATTTTAATTTGACCCTCATTTACTTAAAATTAACCCTTTTTAATTTCAAATTAACATTTTGTTTAAAGCATTGAAAAACCCATTCACTAACATTCAATCCTAGTCTAGCCTATATGCGGGTTTCAGAGATATTCTTCTGAAGACCCGCCCTCGTTCACGCTAATAAATACATCCATACATTATTCACAATTAAAATTACAATTAATCTAACATATTATCCTAGGTGGGGGGGGGTTTATGGGGTACTTGATATTCCACCATAGACCCACCCATGGATACACTACTATCGCACTAATAAATACATTCACTCAAACAGTAACCAATCATTCTGTGTTTGCAAATAAAAAAATGCGGTGCCACTGGCGCATTTAATATTACAACAGTGCCTCCGCCCATTCACTCTAAAAGATATTATAGCCTTATACTAACCTAAACGGTCACTAATCACCACACTTTAATGAAAGTCAAAATTAAAAGTTATATAAAATTAAATTTAAAGGTAATTAATTATTCTTAGTATTCAAAATGAAAAAAAAAAGATTTAATAGTATTAAATCTAGCATTAATAGAAGTTTCTTTTTTTAATATTTAATTTTATACAATTGTTAATTTTACTTCTTATAGATTTATGCATATTTATTGTTCTAATTTGTCGTTTTCTAAAAGCTCAATGATTTTATATTTTAAAAATTGGAAAATATACACGGATTTTACTTATGCTCAGATATCAAAAATGATTTTTTAATGTTTTAAAGAGAAGGTTAATTCGACGAAAAAAAGCTTTTGTTGTCGTCCCCCTTTGTTTTATTCTGTCTAACCGTAGCAATCTGTCCTTTCGCTGTGTGTTTAGCATGGCCGACATTTTCTTTGGTTGTATGTGGACCCACTCTAACGTACAGGAATGTTTGGATCTTGTCAACCGAAATATCGCTTCTGGACCTATGGTTGTTCTTACACATCATTCGGAAAAATTTTCTGCTTGTTCATTACCCAGATTCTTCTTTTGCCCGGGCTATTTTGACTATTTTGGATATGAGCTTTCTACGTGATGTTTTGTTTTAATCCCTCTTGACTGTTTTATCATTATTCTTTTGTCGGTGTAGGTGTAACGTTGCTATAAATTCATTAGTTTTCGTCGTCTTGACCAATTAATATCTTTAAATTAATTAAGGTTTTTAGTTGAGGTAAAAAAAGTCGGTGTCACGAGCGAAATGGATTGAAGTTAGTGTCTCAGTGGATGGAGGTCATAATAGCTTAAGTGTTAGAGCAGGGGACGTATGCAGCCGAAGATCGCGGGTCGAATCCCGCTCGCGACAATGATTTTTTATATCAACTAAGAACCTTGTTATAAATATCTATGGAACCTGCATAAACATTTTCAGCTTGAATGACCGAGGTGTTCTGTCTAGTGTGCCCTTAATTTGCCCGTTAACTGGTTTGAAGCCATGTGTTGATTTTTACCTGATTACTTCGTCCTTCTCCATTTAAAATCTGTGTTTTTTTTTTAAATCATGTCGCATATAAATATAGATCGGAACCTTATAATTCAACACTAAACTTTACTTATAAAAATTAGCTAGAAAAGCATTCAATTTTTAAAATACAAGCGATAGATTGATTGTGAGAATTCAATTCGGTTGAACTGTCTAACTTCTACGACAGTAGATTAACGAAAATCGGTCATCATCTATCAGCTTATTTCTTCAGAAAAGTTGGAAGCGTTTTGGATTGAGACGTACAATGAAATCGCAATTTTAATTAAATGACATCATTTAAAAATTTTTGATATGAATTTATCTCTTTTCTTGTTCATTGTGTTCAATGACTGATTATTTTCTTTCTTTTACATAATTATTTAATAATAGGGTGAATATATTGAAACTATAGATAATTTACTTGTTTCAGGTAACTTTTGAAGATATGCTAGGAAGAATGAACATTGGTGGAGTTTCTGCAAGTATATTTTATGAATAACTTCTAGCACTTATTAGCTTGATTTGGCCCACTGAGAAAGTCATTTATAAAACATCCAACGAAATTACCTATTCCCTCCTCCACAAAGACAAAAGTTAAACATTATATTATTAAATTTGACCTTTTTTTTCCAAACAAGAGGATGTAAAGGAAGGATCCTCAAGGCTTTTTCTTAATTATTCAACTGCCACGCGCCCCTGCCGCCCCCGCACCCAGTATCGTTTAGGCTATTCCAGAGCCCGCCTCCCCACCTCCGCAAACCTTAACGTCCTTTCTACGGATTTATGTGAGGTCAACCGCAGTGGATTTTTATTAAAAGTTCACGTTTTTTCTCTGTAAAGTCAATTATTAATGATTAAAGTTAGTATAAGGTATCTCCCGAGTAAAACAGAACCGAACCAATTGAATTTGCCTGTTCTTCGGGCGTGTCGAATTTGACAAAGACGGCCGGTTTATGACGTAAAGTGTACCCCCCCACCTATTTGCAACCCCTACCTTTTGGAAATCCACCACTCACAACATATTTCCCTCCTTTTCATAAGAAACCACCATCCTTTCCAGACCCCTCGGGCTCGGCGCCCTACCTGCTAAAGTGTTACGCCATAATATTTCGCCTCCGTGTAAGATCGTCGCCTTTTAAAGTTTTCCTCGCCACGCGAATCCTCACGGTTTCCCCCGCAATTTCTATGGCTTACAAGATGGCCGATGATGGCCGATGATCGTATTGGAGATGTGAAGGCGATGAAGACCGGAAGCGGTGAATGTCTCCTGATTGCGATATCGTGCGTGGTGAAGCCGTTGTACCGATCTGGTTTTTGCAGCGGGGTTGATGGTGATGCAATCCAGTACCGGTGAAGATGAGACGATGCAGTCCAGGTAGTAGGCAGTGAGATGATGGAGTCTTCTCGGGATAATGAAATGATGTTGAGTTCGCGGGATTATAAGGATGGTAGAAGGAAGAAGATTATATGTGAAAGGACAATAGCGTTGATAGTGTGTGGGCCATGCGGTCGTGAGATGAGATGCACGCGGAGGTGAAGATCGTATACCGAACTGCGCGGGAATTCGCGTGGCGAGGAAAACCTTAAAAGGCGACGATCTGACACGGAGGCGAAATATTATGGCGCAGCACTTCAGAGGGAAAGGCCGAAGGGCGCGTGCACGCTCCGAGAGTTGGCGGAGAAGAGGGCCCGAGAGGGCTGGAAAGGATGGTGGTTTCTTAAGAAAAAGGAAATATGTTGTGAGTGGTGGATTTCCAATAGGTAGGGAGTTGCGAATCGGGGGGTACACTTTGTGTCATAAATCGGTCGTCTTTGCTAAATGCGACACGCCCGAACACCTGTAGTTGATTTTTGACCTGATATCGTTGAAAATTTCCAGCAGTAAAACTTGCCGGATGTCTGATATATAATACAAAAACATATCCGTAATAATTATCTGAACCGTGATAAGATCCTTAACTTCTATAATTCTTTTTACAAGAAGTTAGTTTACAATATATGGAAATACGATCTTTTTGTGGAATCACTGATTGCTCAGTTGAAGCAACAAATGTTTTTAAAATATATATATTTCTTTTTAAAAAGCCAATTATAAAAATAACCGTCGCCACAAATGACGGCGATTGGTTCGCCGGGGCGATTGAAGCCCCAGTAAGGCAGCTTTTAATAATCGGTATAGGAAGGGAGCCATATAAAATCAGCGTGAAAATTACAAACCTTTTCAATTCGGGTAATTTTTACTACGCCAGTTTTTCTTTTTGTAATGAAATCTGTTTGCTGTGAGGTTATTATTTTACGCCAAGTTCGAACAGAAAAAAAAAGTTTCGTGAAAATATGATACTTTCGCCATCAAACAAAATGGTAGACACAATTTTCACAAAGACACGCTATTAATCGGATACAAAAAATGTACTTGCGAAAGTTGTTTTTTGTCTGGGAAATTGTGAAATGATTCAACTAGCGAAGCTAGGAGGACCAGGTATAGGCCTGATGTTTATAAACACAATTTTATGATTTTAAAAGAAATTATAGTAAATCTGTAAATAAATAATTCGGAAGGTATAGTCTTTATTTAAAAAAAGTAATTAGTACGCTTTTGACAATTGTTCGTTCTTTTATTTATTTTATGAATGCTTTCATCTCAAGGAGGCCGTTAAAGATAAAAGGGAAAAGCAATGAACGTGAATGATATTTGGCGCCCGTTCCTTCTCCGGGCCTAAATTGAATAAACGCCTTGTTAAAAGTGTCGGCGCGTTTAATAAAATAAACAATAACCGAAAAAATGCCCAAAGTTTGATCCAGGGAACAATCCATCAAAGGGAAAAAATTATATATTGTACTAGGACGGATTCTAAACTATTTTTCTTTCAATTATTTAAATAAATTCAGTGGTTTGTTTAAAAAATATCGCTTATAGTACAAGAAATATTGCGATTTAAGATTTTTATGATCATTCTACTAACCATCCCTAATTATTTTTCAGTGGTTGATACAATTTTGATAAATTATGACTATAAATAATAATGGCTGTCAAAAATAATGGTTTTGAACAGGCAGTTAAAATTATTCGGAAATCGTGAGATGCGGTCAGGTGTGACGTAGGTTTTAGACAAACATTTTCTTTATCATGCCAACGTTTCGACCTTTATTGAGATCATCTTAAGGGGTCAGAGTGTTTTCCGCATTAAACGGAAACCTACGCACACCAGACCGCATATAACGATATTCGAATAATCATTATTTTTAATTTTTATGAAATGAAAAAGTTAGTGTCACGAGCGGGATTCGAACCTACGACCTTCGACTAAATGAAAAAGTTAGTGTCACGAAACTTTTGTCACGTTTCATTTCAACCTTACCTAAAGATACGATACACACGAAATTATAATGGATTTAATAAGTAAAACGAACTAAATCTTCATTAAAGCTCTCCGTGGCCATTTCATTTGTCGCCGAGGATCAAATATATTACACGATATTTGAAAATGGCAAAAAAAAAAAGGTGGGGAAAAGTCGAAAGGTTGTAGGTTGGGATGGGAAGTTGGTGTCCTAGTGGATCGAAGTTGCCGTAGCTCAAGTGGTTAGAGTAGCGGCATATATAGCCGAAGGTCGTGGGTTCGAATCTCGCTAGTGACGCTAACTTTTTCATTTCAACCAATACCTTACAAAAAGATTAACTAACTGAAACGAGCTAACAAAAATTTTAATATATAAAAGATAACAATTAAAATTATTTATTATAATTCATAAATTAGATTTAAGGATTAAGCTTTGTTTACATGACAAGTCCATGCGAAAATAAAACTAATTTTCAAAACCTGCGTTAATTTATAAATAGGTAGATAACGAAAAAAAAAATCGGCTAGTGGGTCATAAGATCATTTATATTCTGTAGCTCCCCCCATTCAATCAAACAATCACGCTAATAAATACATACATCATGGATGGTAAAAAAAAAACACTTTTAATTGTTGAATAAATAAAAAACGTAAAGCCTATTACTATTGTTGCGGCATCACTTTTTATCGTTTTAGAGTAGAGGGAATTTAATTAACCTTCTCACAATAAATTATTTAGTATAAGAGTTAATAGCAAAAAAATAGAGGTGTGGAAAAAGTGAAGTGATCACCAGTATTTAAATATGTATTTTACAGTATAAGAATATACATCTCAGTGTGGTTATTATCGAATGCTTATCAAAAAGTAAAATTAATACATCACTTGATGTATCGTCCAACAGAGAACGGTGAGAAAATTCAGGCATTAGCTTGAGTCTTTAGCTTATTAGATTCTAATTGTTTTGACGCTTGAAATGTACTTGTTAATTGTTAATACAGCATTGCCAGCGGTCGTGGTTCCATAATCAAAACAGAGGGTAGAAGGGCGAACCAATTTAAATTAAACAAAGGGGAATTGACGCAAGGGGATGTTTATTTAAGAGAGAGAGAGAGAAAAAAAAACCGCTCAGCTTCTAATCGCAAATGGGGTCGGATTTGACAGGAAAAAGGGTTGCGTTTCTGATAACCTCGTCGGTGAGGGTTGTTGAATTACAAACGAACGTTTCTTGTAACGAGAAAGATGGTTCAGCCGGCTGGTCCGAGGCGTCCATTTAAGATGAAGGATGTTGAACAGACAATGGCAAATGAAGATTGAAGGCCAACACATCTCCCGATGACGAAGCACGGTTTAAACTCATAAAGAGCAATTGACAAGAGACGGGTGAGCCGTAACCCCGGTGAAACCGTATGTCCTACCCTTCTTTTATTCCTGTACCCCTATTGTTTTCGACCTTCCTCTTAACGGCTCGATTAAAAAAAAAAAAAAATAATAATAATACCAGGCTTTTTTTCTTCAAAGAAAAATTCAACAATGGAAATCATTACCCAAGTGGAAATACAATTCCCTCCGCCGTTCCGGGAGGCTTTATTCGACATATTTCGTTAACGCGAGAGTACAATTTGACTTTCAAACTCGACGGCCAACGCGAGATTTTATGGATGTTTCCAATAAAGGCCTTTTTCGTTGTATTTATGAAAGGAAAACAAGGCGTTTATGCAAGGAAATAACATAACCACTGATAGATATTCTTTGAAATAAGGTTATTTTGGATGTATCACCGTTTGTCGTATAAAAAGACTATTACTTTTGCCAATTGGAAAATTTCGATTATTACGAGGTGTTTCTTTACTCTAAATAATGCTTTGAAATAATAAAGAAATACTATCTCTTGCAGGAAAAGTCATTGTCAAAAGGACATTTTGGCCGGTAGTGTCCCTTGCTTGTTGCCATCTTCTCCTTAATCAATTGTCGTTTTTGTTTCTCCTTCTTAAATTAAATATTGTATGCATTAACCTAAGCGTTTATTTCTGATAAAGGAAATGGCGTCTTTTCATTTCTTTTCTTTTATATTATCTCTATTATCTGTACATATATTCTCTCTCTCTCTCTCTTTCTCTTTTATTTTTTTATAGGTCACATAAACCCTCAAGGTGCCGGTGTTTTTGAAAAAAAGCCCATTTGGAAGCATGTGGTGTAGGGACCTTTGCCTTACAGTGTTGACCGCCGTGTCAAAGACTGAACCTTGCGGCCCCCGACGCCCCTATATTTCCTTATTCCGACTTTATTAAAACCATTAAAAAAAACTTAACATCTCCTCCCCCCAAGCCATTAATATAAAATGAAGTATTCCGTGTCATAAGCACTACAGAAAGCTTCTGGTTATGTACCTTATCATCGCCAAATTTCATCGAAAACTACCTAAAACAGGCTGTAGCGTTCCTTACCTATCTTTACAAATCTGTAGTATTGTAGAACAATGTAATTATTATACCAATGGACATATAGCACACCCACTAGAAAACGGACACAACTGAACCAAAGAAAATTGAAGAAATAGGAAATTGACTTTTTTTTTGGCTTGTGTATTAAAGTACAAGCCATTATGGTTGTTTGCAATAAGAACTGTAGTTATGTATCAATATTGTCTTTCGTTTCTCATAGACTTAAGCCAAAAACACACTTGCCCGATGCTACCCGACGCCTTGCCACGTCTTGGTGGGTGTGGACATCTATCCCACGCAAGTACATGTCGCGTACAGCCCACAGTGTTTGCCACAGTAATCACGATCGCAATCGCAACTCATCATTTGGTCTTAATGCACTATTCTGAGCAAAACCTTGTAATAAATTTTTAGTTAAATTTTATGAGCACAACCATCTAATAAATTGTTTGTTAAACTTAGTTGTTTTAAATAAAGTTACTGCTAACCATCATAATTAAACAATGTTTGTACAAACTTAAGCATTTTTTATCTCGTTTAAGTTGGTTTACATTAAAATAACATGCTGTAATTAATATAACGACAAAATTGCATGTACTAGTTTCAAATAAACTACAAAAAATATGAGTGTCCTGTTCTGATTCTACCCGACATTACAAAATGGTATAATTTGACGTGAAAACCTATGAAATAAATTGTTAATTAAATTTTATGAGCAAAACGGTTCAATAAATTGTTCCAACTTTAGAGTATGTACCGCCGAAGCGGTATTTAATTGTTAGTTAAATTCATTATATCAAAAAATCGTATTCGGTCCGATTTAATTACTTCATATTTAAGAATAAAATTACATATAAACAAAAAAACAGCTGTTAAATTCATGGCTCCCGTGTTGGTTACCTACGCCCTAACGGCTAGCAAAGTGACTAAATTTTGGACCTACACCTAACATTGGTTCTGGCCGGTTAGATCAAGCAATGTTAATTAGCCGATGCTTACACATCTACATCATAATTTTTCTCGATCTAACAGGACTTAGGCTCAATAGGGTTAACAAAAACATCGCAAACACCCGCTTCTTTTCTTAGCATGTTAAACGTTAATGTTTCCGCAATGGCGGCCGTGGTGATTGGTAGAAATATAAATAAAGGTATAACAGTACTTGACGGCTTGTTGTTTGTTAAATTGTAAGATGCCAGAATTTGATAAAAAAGGAAAATCGATCAACTCTTACATTCAAAATATACTATTAGTGCACTCGAAAAGTAGTATCAAATGACATGATTCAATTCTTTGAAAACAGCTGTTAAATTTATGGCTGCCATGTTGGTTACCTACGCCCTAACGGCTAGCAAAGTGACTACATTTTGGACCTACACCTAACATTGGTTCTGGCCGGTTAAATCTAGTAATGTTAACTAGCCGATTCTTACACATCTACATCATAATTTTTCTCGATCTAACAGGACTTAACAGGCTCAACAGGTTTAACACAAACATCGTGTTGCCAATTGTCATTGATTTCGTCTATACATTTTTAATTTAATTTCCGCCAGGAGTGAAAAATGGACTATAAAATATTTTCAATATAGATCATTATTTATCGCGGTTTACACAACTGCACCGTCATAATTAGCATTAACAACTCCTGTTAATTGGATAGTGCGATAGTTGCAAGAAGTTTGTTACGATGAATGCAAATTCTAACTTACACCTGACTAATCAATACATCTTATTACAAGTTGCTAATGGTTGAATTGTGTAGAACAGATACTAATTGGGACAGAGGACGGTGCGACAAGATTTGAATCGCGCTATAATTTATTCAACGACGTGAGCCACACCCTGTCAAAATTTTCAGATACCAGTCAAGATTTTAAATTACAAATCAAATTTATCCTTTTGCAGATCTGATTGGTCGATTATCAAATGAACTTTATCCTTTTTCAAATCAAATTTTTCAATTTGCAAATTTGGCGTTAACCAAATTGGAAATCAAATTCACCCTTTTGAAAAATATATTCCCTTTTTTGCAAATCTGGGGTTTTGGTCATCAAAGCGAAGTGTCGATATTCCATTTAGCGACAAGTCAATTTCATCGCAAATATTCACTGACGCTTATCGAGACGAGCAATTAGAGGAATTTGCATCAGATGAATTTCAGGAAATAACTGATAAATTGTAGTTTCTCGATCACTGACGCGCCTGATTAAACTATTGGGTTGTCCGGAAAATAATGCAGGATTTTAAGTTTTCATTAAAAAAAAATCTATATAAAATATTCTGTTTACGTTTACAGGATTACTCATTTGTATGAATGTCAACACTTATTAATCCTCTTCCAAATGATATTGTTTGTTTACCTCTGTAGCATTCCGCTACTTGGAAATAATTCAGTCATCCTTATAATGTCAAAGCGAGAATTTCGTACGATTTTCTTTTACGAGTTTAAACTCGGCCGAAGCGGAGCCCAAACGGCTAGAAACATTAACCAAGTCTGGGGCGAGGGTTGTGTTAATGAGTGCACTGTGCAAAGGTGGTTTAAAAAATTTCGGGAGGGAGATTTCAGCCTTGAAGATGAAGAAGGTCGTGGAAGGCCTTCCTCTCTTAATGATGATGTTCTGCGATCAGTGGTGGAAGAAAACCCCAAAACAACTGTTCGAGAACTTGCAGAGCAACTCAAAGTCAGTAAAACGACCGTCGCTGACCACCTCTTTGGTCAATCGGAAAGGGCCCATTTTGTTGCATGACAACGCTCGACCACATGTGTCACGTGTAACGTCACAAAAATTATTGGAGCTTGGCTATGAAACTTTGCCTCACCCACCCTACTCTCCGGACCTCTCGCCTACTGACTACCATTTTTTTAGACACCTGGACCACTACTTACAACACATAATATTCAAAAATCAAACGGAACTGGAAAATGCATTTATTGACTTTATCAATTCTAAAAATTCTGAATTCTACTCAGACGGAATTAATAAGTTACCAA
The DNA here is from genome assembly GCA_039619505.1 of Cimex hemipterus. Lineage (NCBI taxonomy): Eukaryota > Metazoa > Arthropoda > Insecta > Hemiptera > Cimicidae > Cimex > Cimex hemipterus. The sequence continues at coordinate 20,856,211 of CM077101.1, forward strand.
CACGTTGGGAGAAATGTATTGAAAGTATGGGAAATTATTTTGATTAAAGAACATTGCTTTAAAGTAACTAGTTTCTTTTTTTTTTTTTTGTTTAATACCAAAATCCTGCATTATTTTCCGGACAACCCAATAACTTGTGTTTAATTTGAATGGATCGTAATCGTCGGGTTTGGGTTTCTACTAGGATTTTTTAGATCAGGAAACATTCGGCCGATTGTGCTATTATTGGGCGACCCCATCGAGAGGCATATGTTGCAAAGATATGTTCGATATCTTCTTAAAACCGTGCACGTTGCAAGACAAAGCACTGAATCAAACTTTTAAAATGTTGCCTATTTTTTTTATAGCAATTTAAAAAAAAAGCTCGTTTGTCGTATTGATGTAGAGCTTGGCCCTTTTGTAAATTAGAAACAAACGGCTTTGTCGGTTAACCTAAAATCAATGACGGTCAAAAAACTGCTTGGATTTCAGGTTTATCAAATAAAATTCACCTTGTGCAATTGAATTAACTCTTTTTCAAATCTGATTGACCTTTATCGAAATCAAACTCACTTTTTTGCAAATCAAATTTACCTCTTTACAAATTTGATTAATGCTTTTGGAAATCAAATTCATCCGTTCGCAAATCAGATTCATCCTTTTGTAAATTATATTCCCTGTTTTGCAAATTTGATTGACGTTTCGCAAATGAAATTCATCCTTTTGAAAATTATATTGCCTGATTTTTTAATTTGACATCTGTAAATATAATTGACGTTTTGCTGCATCTCACGATTTCTGAATAAGTTTCATATCAAGTTATTCCGGTGTTATGCTAAATTTTCTTCCTAACCATCATAATTAAATAATTTTTATAGAAACTCACGAATTTGTGAACTCGTTTAATTCGTTTTATATTAAAATAGGAATATTGTAAATAATATAACGACAAAATTACATATACATGGTTTGAAATAAACTATAAAAAATATGAGTGTCCAGTTCTGACGCTACTCGACGAAATTTTTTTTTTGCAGGGGCTTCCGATATCTTGGTCATTTCAGCCCCACACTCAGTCTATATTCTATACCCGTTCAGACACATCATTTATACAAATAAATACGTTCATACAATTAAATACACTCATACAGTACACTCATTCCGTTTGGTCGGTGGAGTACTTGATATTCCTCCACCGACCTACAATTAAACTAAGCTAGATTGGGGTCGATGGGGTACTTTTATTAATATTCCGCCATCGACCCCTAACACACACTCGCTTTCACGTTCGAGGGGTGATGACGTTATATTTCACCCTCACCCTTCGACATTCACGCTAATAAATACATACAATCAGACAAACTATAGGCACAACACATAAGACATTATATACAATAAAACACCCAATTTCCCCCTAAAAAGCGGAACAGGGGATTGAAACTCCGTGTCCGAGGACTCTTCTTAATTCCTATGGCATGCCTACATGCTTTCTGTACGGAGCAAAGGCATGACACGCCTCTATTATGTGGGACACATCGAGCAACCTTTCTCTGCATAAGAGGCACCTGCGCGGGCTTTGGACCATTAGCAGGTGCCCATGTGTCAACCGAGTATGGCCAATTCTCAGCCGGGTGAGGATGATCCCCTGCCTCCTGCTCAGATTCTCTGAGGGCCACCTACCTGTCGTGCTCTTGACTCGCAAGAGCCTCTCCGACGACCCCGCCCACTGACGCTGCCATCTTTCTTTTATCATACTTTTAACTGCGTGCTTAGCGTCAGAGACCTGATCGCGGTGGTCCGATCTGGAGGGTGGGACGTACCAGCTTTCGCCGCCTCGTCCGCGCGTTCGTTACCCTCCAGGCCGACGTGTCCGGGAATCCAGACAACAACCACCGTTTTTCCGAGAGGCTCCAGCTCCGCGTATTTCTCTAGCAAGAGCACGACGAAAGGGTCCGTAGAAACTTGTCGCGTATAGCCCAGACAGCGCTCAGAGAGTCGGTACATCGACGAAAATGGTCTAATTTTATGGAGCAAAACCATGAAATAGATTCTTAGTTAAATTTTCTGAGAAAAACCATGGAATAAATTATTAGCTAAATTCCTAAATTTGCTCAAATTTCTACCAAACCATTAGAATTAATAAAAAAAAACGAATGTATTTTCGATCTTGGTTAATTTGGTAATGAGCATGTTGAAATTAATATAACGACAATAATACATATAGTTTGAATAAAAATTTAAGTATCCCTTTCTTTTGTCTCCGACTTTACTCAATGCTACCCTACGAATATCTAGACAGTTGGAATCGCATAGCGTAGAATAGGGTAGCGCTGCATAACATTGGGTAGACGAACACGGGGGTAATACAACCTTATAGAAAATTGGACTTGGGATTTGCGTCGTGTAGCGTCGCATCTGGTAAGTGTGTTCCCGGCTTTACTCTTTTGCAAATTAAATTCACCCTTTTGCATATCAAGTACTTTTACATGTATATTATATTTTTCAAAAAAGCCAAACAAACAAATGAAATAATAAAATTATAGTTTTTTTGAAATAAAAATTATAATAGAATGAAACTCGCAGTTTGGTCGTTGTCGGTCGAGAACGGTATCTTATCCATGAAGGTTTTGGCAAGATAATGCCGAATTACCACCAGTTTTTTTGTTTTTCGTAACTCTAAAACGGTTCTATTTGTTTCCAGAAAACCGTCGCCTGGAAAACACTTCTTTGAAAATATGTTATTCTCAAACGTCAATCGGCCGAAAGTTCATTAGCGGTCAAGGCCGTGTACAATTGAATATTTCTAAAGATTTGTCCCGGACGCGAAGTGATCGAGCCAATAAATTCAGTTCCAGGATACACTTTTCAATACCAATTTGGATGAACGTACAGTTTTGTAATTTAATAAATAATGGTAATTAATTAGTTTATTAATTTTTAACCTGCAATGATAATTGTCTTTTCTATTTTGCTTTATATTTTTATGGTATTTTTATAAACTTCTATGTTTACATTTGTCAAAACGACATAGTATACATATTTTTTTCGGCCTACCTTTCCTGCATGTGGAAAATATAGTAAATTGAGATTTTCTATGCAAATACAAAAACACAAGTTTACCCTAGTGAAACATATGAGCCTAGAGGTATTTGAGGGTAATTCTAATGTTCAGAAATGTGCTAAGTGCGTAGGACCAATAAAGATCGAATGGAACAAGTTTCCAATTTCCTCGTAAGATCTCCTTGCTCTTTCAGCCTTTGACATCCCACCCTTTGGCCCTTTCCGTGCTCCAAACCTCAATATCTTTTGTTTTAGTTTATTTTGTTTTTAAAACGACAAAAATGTAACATCACCATTTGCCCGTTTTTGATACTTTCTGCTTACATATAAAGAATAATCGTTTGACATTCATAGGCTTCATAGATTAAATAGCAAAAGTTGGCCTTTTAGGACCCGTACTATTTTTTTTTTACTACCATACTATATTTTTTATATGATATTTCAACTGCGAGGTTGTATGAACTGTCGGGGTGTCGGTGTTTGTTACCCATAATTATTTGTACTTAAACCAAGCTCTTAACTTTGTTCTTAAGAGAGTAGCGACTGTTTTTAGAACTTTATTAATTAACTTAATTCAAATTAGAGTAGGGCCTATAGGGATAAAAGAGGCGGCCACAAGGCCTTTTGCACTTCGACCTGAGTAGATATATTGTGCTTATCTGTTTTTTTTATAACTAACTTGCCAGTTTCACATTGTTAATCAACTTCCGTAGCCTTGACAGTGGCTCGTTAGCGTAAGATCTTCTTGCGGTTTTTCCTGCTCTAGTTGCAAGAACCTGTAACTTCATAGACCTTCACAGAAACATAAAATGTGCTCTGAGGTCTCCTCCTCTTCCTGGCAGTATCTGCACAGTGTATCTTCTGTCGGTACTTCTAACCGGTATAGATGCTTTCTTCTGTGGCCGTACCCTGTCAGGAGTCCAACCACAATCTTGGTTCGGTTGCGGTTACGTCCCACTAATTCCTGTGTATGTTTTGCGGGTGGCCGTCCAAAATGATGAAATGAATTTGCACATAGGTGAAAGTAATTTGCCAAAAAATTAATTTGATTTACAAGAAAATTTAAATTTGAAAAATAGTGAATTTAATTTGAAAACTCTGTTTACACTTGCTTCTTTTTGGCTTTTGGCCCCGATGGACCCTTACGTGAGAAATAGTTGTAGCTGAACACAAACGCGCGCGCAAAAAAAAAAAAACAAAAAAAAACCCTTTAATGATGTTCTACTATGACAATTGATAGTCACTTATTGTCTAAAAAATGGGGGACGAAGAGTGATACAGTGTGGTTAAGGCTTGTAAGTTGTACCTCGTGTCCTCCTCCACGCCCCTCTCTCACTACGGGTGCCTTCATTGTTTCCTTTGACCCCTCCCAACCCTTGTCTACAAGGAGGGGGGGGTGTCCGAGTGCAAAATTAATGGTGTGGCCCCGAGGGCTTGGCAACCTCTCGGGTCGGCATGGGACGGCGGTTGCCTTATCAGAGTCACATGTGGGTTAGGGCACAAGATCAGATCTTGTCTGCATAGATGCCCCTGTTATACTGGAAATGGACTCGTAGTGGTTCGTGGTGCCGTCTCTGGTGGGAACTTAGAGAGTAGGCTATCTTCTACCTTCGCACGAAACTTGCTCATGGCCATCGTTATACATCCGGCCTCACGGGATACGGCAGATCGGACGGCAGCATATGATGAGTAGGCTATGATTAAGCTGAAAAGTCCCTCGTAGTGAGTAGTCGCAGATGAATCGGTTCCTACTCGAGTAGGCTTTGCGCAAAATAGGTGTAGGCTGAGCTCGATTGAAGGTTTTTACCGTAGGCTGTCTCCTATAGCGGATGGTCAGCGATTCCACTTTAAACAAAACCGCGGCCGGAGCGGATCCGGTAGTTTCCATGCTAGAGAAGCCCCACTATTTTGGGAGGTACAATGTCCTTCTCTACCTAGGGAGTGCGCGGGAGACCAAGCTCATGCATTTCGGCTTGGGTTGCCCTTTGCGACGGCCATACGGTTTGATGCTTAATGCGTACCCGACCACTCGGAATGCGCAAGCGAAGAGCGAGGCTGTCTTGGGCTTCGGGGCTGAGCTGCCTCTACACCAATGCTGCGGCAATAACACCATCGTTAAAAAATCGTATCCTCTGTTTAATTTGATTTCAGTCTTTATCATTTTTCGATGCAGCAAGGTTTCTGGGTTGTTCTTTCTGGAGCACAGTCTTGAAATCCTATTTGACAGCAGACAAAGAGTAAACAGATTACAAGCTTACGTTCCGCAAGGGAGCATTCTTGGTCTCATCCTATTACCATTGATACTGGCTTTCTATTTACATTTCAATACCATCATTTTGCGGGCTATACAGAAATTTAGTTAACTATACCTAGACAGTGGGAATCCGTGGAATCCCATTACAAGATTGTAGTGGCAGTGATTGAACAGAAGAATTGGTCGACTACGAGGTTGTTTGAAATAGAAACTTCATCAGACGACACTACCGTGACCACTTTGGGCATAGGTCGAACCGACCATCCCGAACGTTTAATCCGTCTTCCTACTTTCCCTCCAACTAACTTTGCTAGTGCTAGTTTTGTCAGTTGTCATAGGGATAACTCAATCAATAAACTATAAATTTTTCATTTTTCCAAAACGGGTCGAACCCAGCGTAAAAAGGAGTGCTTCTTATTTTTCAATATTGTATCTCATCTCATAAGCAAGAGAGGGTCCTTCTATTACTGTCATGTCACACAATCCTTTTCGTTCCGGTTGACGGTGTTCCTCAAAAAAAAAAAAAAAAACAAAAAAAAAAAACAGATATTGACAGCGACAGGGCAGATAATCGAATTCCCCCGGCTACACTCGCCAGCCCTCATCCAGCCCCGGGAAAGGAACAAACTCATTAAAACAAAATCGTCTACAAGGGGCCGGATGACAGTTTACACATTGTTTACCCATATCCCACGTTTTCTTGTAAAAGCGATTTTCCAGTATCTGTTCGCTGCTTTCAATGGACCTGGAAAAAATATAATGATATATCAAATAACAGTTAACTTGTGAGGAGTCACTTTGATCTGAAACCTTGTGAACATAAAATGAAAACATCGTTTATTTTGTTACTACAGTCCACGAATTTTCTTTGCCTGAAAGCAAGAAGTGGTTTGATAAATATTTTCATTTGAAAGGGGGTGAAGATCGTTTAGCCGCACGGTGAGAGGCTGAGGACTGGAATGGTTTCTGTCCCACTTCGTCGGCGTTCTTCCGACGATGGAATTGGCTACTACAGACTGACGTTAAGACCCAGAAACGTTCGGTTATGTCTTGTGGTAAACAGCACCACCTGAACGTCAGCATACAACCCTAAGACCCTCCATCATCTATCGAATACGAATTCAAACCCAATAGCCTATTGGCTTGTGCTGACCTGCTTGTCTCTGTAGTTGCTTCCCGTATTTACTAAGCGCCCTTAAAAGAGCATGAGGATCTTCAACGCCAGTACCTAGCCTTTTCGGCCATACCGGACGTTTTGATTCACAAGATGAGGGATGACACACCTCGGTTCACTACCTGATGGCTGTTACACCCTCAAGTGTCGGTATTCCGAGAGGATGGGGCTGCATTAAGCACCAGACCGTGTGTCGCAAGGCAAAGGGTAACATCAGATGGCTAAAATGCATCTGCCTGAGTCGTCCCGCCAGCTCTCTAGAGAAAGAAAGCTATTCTATCTCCCAGTGTTTTGGGGCTCCTTCTCCTCCAGCGTAAGATCGTCCGGATCCGCTCCAGCCGGCTTGGTTTAAAGTGGAATTTCCAACCACCCTTAGACGAACGCTGCCCTCCGAAGGAAACCACGAACGGTACCCCCCGCGCAACAGATTCACACTAAGTTCCTTCCAGGAGATCGACACTCCGCCACTACGACTCCATTCCTATATATTAGGGTTGGATGTGGAACATTTTCTGCTACTCCGTAGTTCAGATAGTTATGCACTCTCCCCCGTCTATGCAGACAGAAACGTCCGCAGTCCGACACGAATCCAGCTTACGATTTAGAGAGGTTGCCCCGCCTTATATATATATAATAGTGCCAAATATATCTAATAGTGCCTGGATTCTTGCATCCACGGGTTGGTTCAGGTCTCAAGGAAGTATGTCGAAGAAAGGGAAGTTCACGAGGACATGAGGCTCACCTTTTCAGGTAGCACCCCCCCCGCCTTGGCCACACTGTACCCCCATTGTGACCGTAGTTCCACATTAAGAGGACTTGCCACATAACACGTACCACACAAAGCTCGTGAATACTCCTACTATCTCCATAAGTGTTTAAAGTTATTATATTTTTAAAAATAGTAATGACCATGGAGTATTGTCTGTAATTATTACGACAATATAATACTTGCAGCGTGAGTTCGTTATCTCATTTTCATTGCCTGGCCAATGGGGTTTAACTTTTCTACTCAAGGTGATACATTTACCATCTATCATGACTTCTGGTGGAGTAGTCACGTTTTAGGATTAATGAAATGCACATTACGAAGGATATTACTATCAGCTTCATTTGACTAGTACTACTGTAATTCTTTCGGACTTTAGCTTGAGCTCCTTTTTGGTATGAACCTCAATAAGAGTCACTAGGTCATCAAGAAACGGAGCATCCTCAATTGTTAATACTTCAGGCCTTTTAATGAGACCGTTGAAGAATATATCTAGAAGTCAATATTTTTATTTAAAGGATGGAAACTCATTTTCGTAATTTGTCTGAACTTCCTCAGAAATGTAGGTTTTCATTTTTTGAGAGGACACAATTTTTGGGTTATGTAGTTGGCCATTTCGTTTGTTTAAACACGTTTAATTTTAAAAGCGTTGTTTTTACAAGATAGTATAGGAGGATTTGTGATGTTAATCATCACCATATTTTGTACAGAATGAAACTTGTAAGTTTCTAATCTAATGTTCAGGGTAACTTCCCTTGACGAAGTTTACAATTCAACATTCGTTACTTTTATGTATGAAAACTTACCTTCCAAGACATCCGGTTTCAACTTTCTACTGCAAAACATCTATGTGTAATGTTTTATGGCGTAAATTGAGCTGAAACGAAAAGATTCGAGGTAGATCAAAAAATCCCTACCCCAGAAAATATTGTCAGTTTTCGGTACATGCTTCTCAAAACTGTTCATTAAGTAGAAACCATTCTTTTTTTTTTCATTTTTAAAATAATAATAAATTTAAAAAAAGTCATGACCAATATTTTGAAGGGAAACAGCTCCTAGGCCGAGAAACATTTTTTAAAATAAAAAAGTGTACACTTTTGTCACAAATTTGGTTGTTTCGAAAAATTCACGATTTAAAAAACCGTACGATTACATATTTTAATAGGAAAAATCAAACATAAAGGATGGGCTGTATTAGAAAAATTAGATTTTGAGGAAATCGTACCGAAATATTCCAAATTTTTGTCATTTCTTTAAAAAAGACCTAACAACTACTGAAATATTTAAAGTTTGTTTGTTTAAACGTAACTTACAGATATTTCTGAATGAAAAGCGTTTATACAAATTAAAATCCATCTAGTAGACTGGGAGAAAAATTAGCCTTTTTTTTAAATAGTACCAACCACTCAAAAAGTACCAAAAATATTAAAAATCCTGATCGAATCTACACCGTAAGTGATAAAATTGGAAAAAATTAATTCAAATTTCAATCATAAATATTTTTATTGCCCTCCGATCAATTCAAAACTCAGAGAATGTCGTTATCATTTGTAACTCGTTTGTTTGTAAAGTTACAAGTTACATTTGACAAAGCAAATATGTAATTATAACCCAGCCCTCAGCCATAACCTTAATTCATGCATAAACATTTAATTGTATGTTTTTCAACCGGGTAGGACAATAATAATAACATTGAAAAAGGTTTATTGCTCTTTAATAAGGCCCTTGTGTTTTTGTAACTAATGATTTTACAGCTTCGCGTTTGATTCGTTTGTATATTTAATTTAAAAAAATGTTTTATTGTGTAATGTGATCAGATCATTTGTTGATAACATAGAAATTACGAGAAAACGTTAATGCTTTTAATCATCCTTGGTGATGATTAAAAAAAATCATTGGTTTTATATGCAATTTTATTTTTCCTTTAAAAAAAATTGAATTTAAAATTTATTCCGTTCCTTCATTGATCAATCACATAGTACAAAAATTTATTAGGTAAATTCCTTTAAATAAAAAACTACCCACCTGGCAGCAGTTGTGAAACAACTAATTCAAGAGAAGTCTCTCTCTGGTGGGATATGTGCCGTTGCATTTTCAGATTTTACCATCTGGCCCAACAGCTGATAATGTACCGTGCTGTGGACAACTAACGCGTTTCTGCGGGGGTAACAAACAAAAATTAAAAACACCCCCTGCGTCGGCCGACAGGAAGGACGCCTTTCCTTCGTGACAACGCCAGGACCCCAGGTGGCTTTGAGGTCGAAACAAAAATTAAATCCACTGAATATTCGGATTATTAACTCACCATCCATATTCAATGTTGCTGCTTTGTTATTATATTATTTAAGCCTTTAAAAAAAACTTCTTTTTTTTTAAACGAAAACCATTTTGGACATTTCGAGAATATCCAGATGGAGGAATTTTACAGATTTGCGAAGATGAAGAACTTTTATCGGAGAGTTTGTGATAATTTTTATTTCTGATCGAGGGGAGATGGAGTATTTAGAAAGCACTGCAACTGATATTTTAGAAACTCTTTTTTTCGTAGATCGTAGTATAATTTGAAGACCTAGATTAAACCAAGCCTCAGTTATGTTATTTCCTTCAGGTTTGTTCTGATCATAAAATTGTAGGTAATAAATGCTTCGTTTAATTTTTGAGCCGAGGGAAAAAATTTCAATACATTTTTACTAATATTTCAGAAACAAGTGGTTTTTCTCAAAAATGTGACGAAGTGGCAGATATAGAGAAATGATTTTTTCTTTTTCACTGTTATGGTCGATGGGGTACTCAATATTCCGCCATCGGCCCTACAGTCTAACAGATCACCCATTTACAACAAGCAAATGAATGAATAACTTTAAAATATCTACACAACTCAGATACACTTATTTATACAGATATTCACGTTTTATATACTATTTACAAGTGAGGAAACATCCCCTTTTTTTTTTAATAAATAGCGGAATAGAGAATCCAACATCTGACTTGATCGCCCGAGTCGGGGTTCATTCCTACTCGCTTCCTGTAGGGGGCCAAGGAACCTTTCTCTACAAGCGGGACAACTGCGCGGGATTTGACCCAGAAGCTGATGTCCTTGTTAGACGAGTATGGCCAATCATTGAATTTTCGTTAAAATATATATCGAAATCGTTCCAGGTTTAACGCACAGATAAACAGGCATGAACATTATAAAGAAAAAAGGATCAATTTTACAATTCTGTTTGAATTTTGACGTTTAATTTTTTAGATATTTATTCTTCGTCGATCGGAGAATATTTTTAGGATCTAGCCGAGAGCGAAGCCTCAGGTGTGTCATTTCCCACAGGTCTGTTGTGGGCGTAAAATTGGGGTGGTAAAAACGCTTTTTTTAATTTTATTTATTTATTTATTTTTTAAGGATAAACCATTGTTAAATTATTTCCATTTGTATAGGTGTGATTTTCTCTGTTTACCGACCGCAGTGTGTTACTACAGAGGGTAGTAAATTAAAATCGAACCACGTGAACAAATATTTGGGTACATTTGTTTTGTCATAATGAACCATGTATGCATGTTTTAACAATATAATAAATGAAGTTATTCTTGTCCATTGTTTGAAAATTTACAAATTTAAATTTTTTATTTATTTATTAATAATTTAGTCGTTTGGTTTGTTTAATGCCTCCTGTATCTAGACACTAATTATATTCGCTCATCTTTTATTTAAATATATTTTATATATTGTATAAACTTAAAAAAGCTTATACCTTGTACTTCGTAATAACTGTCTTTTAAACTCTGTGGACTCAATTTATTGTATATTTTCAGTGCTTCATTGGCCGCCTTGCCGAGCAGTTTTCTCCTATTATTTTGCACCTCGTAAATATTAAAACGGCGCACTATGGCGAGAAATTCGACTATAGTAACTGTAATGAAGAAATACTTGATATATTAAAGTACCTATGTCCAAACCGTTGAACAAGTAAAAAGGTCGTGAGGTAAATTAAATTCCGTAGTGCGGGGAGATATCCGCTGTAAAACACGGGAAACCTCATATACTTACGTACCTATCTCAAAGCCCCACCTAAAAGTCAACTCGGAGGATAAATAAAAGCAAACTGCTGCGATACGCCGTGGCCGTGTTTTATGTTGGCTCGGATTAAAATAAAACAAATAACGTCACTTACAAGCCGTCACACCTGTTGCAATCGGTTTTATATCAAATTAAATTTTACATATTATCACAACTTTTTTTATGCTCTTAGTACGACAGATTAACTTATAAACAACTAGTTTTTCTTTCTATTATTTTTTTTTCTTCTATCAAACCGGCGTTTCTGGGGTTCCTTCCACCTTCTTTTTCTGTGAGAGTAGGGTCAAGGTAGGCCATCGATTCTGTAGATCCTAGAGGGGTATGCAATACTATTGAAATGGTGTAATTATTTATGTTTTTCATACTTTTTTTCTTTTTTATTTACACTCTTTTTTTTAATAATAAAAATCGTAATGCTTTTCATTTATTTAAATCTTTTTAAAATTCGTCATATTTTCCTTTTTATTTATTTTTAATTCATTATTTTTTATTTATATTTATCTATTTATTTTGCGGTTAAATTGATTTATCGCACGTTTATAAAGAAATCCATTATGTTTCGTGATCCGATTGATCAAATAATCTCTTTCAATTAATTATTCTTTGTATGTAAGGTATTGGTTGAAATGGAAAAGTTAGTGTCGCGATCGGGATTCGAACCCACGACCTCCGGCTGAATACGCCGCTGCTCTAACCGCTTGTTCTATCGTGACTTACATCCATTCGGACACCAACTCCCCATCTCAGCATACTTTTCGAATTTCCCCTCCTTTTTGCCATTTGCAAATTATTTTTTATATATTTTTTTAAATGCCATGTTTTATAAATAAAGTTTAATATTGCTGTATAAATTTGTAAGATTTTTTGAATATAATAACATTTTAAAATTAATCGATTAACTGAATTTAATGTAATTTACCGAATAGAAAATTTATTTTGCGGATCTGTAGCAGATCATCATGACGTGTTCGACGTCATCAACCAGTTACGCGCTTCACATAGGTCGATCGATATAGGCTATGCATCCGTTTTCTGAAATCTAAGATTGGTATGGTTGAATCTGTCCATCGTAGGGCTGCTTGATACTTGACTGTCGAATTCTTTCACTGGGTTTCAATCGTTGTCAGGCATGCAGCGTGTTGCCAGTCTTACCATCATTTTCTAAATTCTAAAATTTCTTTTCGAGGCATTACACTCTTAGCTCAATTCCTGCCGTCTGTGATTTTTCTCAGACTCTTTAAATATTTTTAAAAAGAAGATCATATTTAATGTTCTTATCTACTGTTTCTTCAGATGAACTTTTAAAGTTTTTGTATTTTGTTTTTATCACATATATATCTTGTTACTTTTATGTCATTTATTTTAAGCTAGTGTTGGGGTTCGGCTAACTACATTCCGTATCGCCGGCCCTCCCTTCTCAAGCTTTGCATTTTTTTCTTGCCTACCACGAGTTTTCAACCGACTAGTTTGTTTTATTTATTCTCCTCCCTAGTTATGATGTATTATGATGTTTTTACAACGGTAACCAGCTCCATTCTTGCATTTTATTTGTATTCTATTTCTAGTCTCTCTGTTTCTTAGGGCCTTGTCAATCGTAGATAATATTAACACAACAAACTAAATTACACATAAATACGAACACATGGTAGTCTAGTTAGCACTTACACTATCACAGAATACTCGATATGCTTCGGGCTACTAGGAGATATGCCCTTCCATTCACGCTAATAAATTACATACTCCCACGAACATCGTTCAACCACCCCAAAGTACTCGACATTCCTTGGGGTACTTAGGGATATGCCTCTCCATTCACTCTAATAACCTACATTCACACTACTCTTAAAGTTCTCCATATTCCTCGGGGTGATTGAGGATAAACCGTGCTATCCATGCTAATGAATTGCATTGACACCAGACTCCACTGAGCACTTGATATTCCTCGGGGTAGTAGGGGATATGCCCTTCCATTCACGCTAATAAATTACATACTCACACGAACATCGTTCAACCACCCCAAAGTACTCGACATTCCTTGGGGTACTTAGGGATATGCCTCTCAATTCACTCTAATAACCTACATTCACACTACTCTAAAGTTCCCCATATTCCTCGGGGTGATTGAGGATGAACCCTGCTATCTAAGGTAATCAATTGCATTGACACCAGACTCCACTGAGCTGTCTAAGAGCATTTGATATTCCTCGGAATAGTTGGGGATATGCCCTTCCCTTCACGCTAATAAATTACATTCTCACATGAACTTGGCTCACACGGCCCCCTAAGTACTCCTATTCTTCGGGTTAATTGGGGTAAAGCCTGCCATTCACGCTAGTACATTACATACCCACACAACATAGCATTTATTCAGCTTATTCTTTTGATTATGTTTTGAATGATTATGACTGCCCTATTGGGCCTTGACTGTAAAGCTTATATTATATGTATTATAAGTAAATTATAACTTGGTTTTTCCAGTGCTTATTCGTCAGTTCACAAGTTCGTGATTAGAACACACAAGTTTATATTCTTTTATGGGTTAAAGTTATTCACAGATTCTAGCATTCAAAATTTATATACATGACTTCGGATGTGAATGTATTTTTTTTTTAAACAAAAAAAAAGCCAGTATGTCCAATTTTCTAAAATTGTCTATGCAAACTTCTTGATGCTTTCAATTATGAATTATCCTCATTGGCCTTTTCGCTTAGCAAAGAATTTTTGGCCGATTCCGAGTGACCCCACTCTAATAAACCAACAACATTTTATCCAACTACTTTGAGACACCTGTTTGAAAAGTATTCTTAATAAATGAAAAGATGAGATTTTCCCCCAACTTTATTGTTTGTTTCATGTTTATCGGTATTAATATAAAATGTAAATTTAGTAAATTTGTCTTTTGATTTATAATTTGGAGTGAAACAATGTTGTTCATTTCGTTCGTAGAAGGTTGCAGTTTCAACAATCAACGGGCAATCAAAGGAGAATCGACTGGAGAATTCACAGACTCCGTTTAATCCGGTCACTCAGTAATAGGTGATGTAAATGTGCCGATGTGGCTTATTATAAAATAAAAAAATCAGATTCTCGTAAAGAGACGATATTCGCCGATCACTCTGGGACGAGAGTGTAATAATCCAAGTTGCCATTATGTTGCCCATTAAACGCACCGGTTAAGGTTGTAAGGTTAGGTGCAGGCGGGCGGGGAAATTTGCAATTTAATATTTGACTACACGCCAAACTCGCCGTAAAATGTAATCGCTTATGTTCAACGGACGGCCCCTTCGCGTAAATTGTTTTACGGATCGGTTTCGAACTGTCGCGATTTAAATTTATCCGGCGCCCGAAACTGTTACCTCGTTTAAGGGCCGGCCTTTAATTCGGGATTAGTTTAGTACCTTTGATTTAATTGTTTTTCGGGTTGTGCCTCGAGCGGATTGATGAATTAAGAAAAGAGTCGGCCCTCGCTCTTTTTGAACTGACGAAAGGTAAACGGATTTTCGTTTGTTCAACGTTTCCACGGCCAATATCACTTCCCGGCAGTAAAATATTTTTCCCCCCTTTTCTTCCAACGGGCTAAATGAATTAGATCTTTTCCCATTGCTTATTGCAATTTACGCTTCTCCCGTGGAAATTGAATATTTGTAAGGTGGAAGTTTAAGAAAGTTGTTTGAGCCGAACATTAATTTTTGCTTTATCATGTGACAGTAATGCCGTCTAAAGTACTCCCATTTCAGCAAACTTATTTCATTTCCAACCGGCAATTTTTCAGGATCTGTTCTTCTCTTTCGTAATATAATTAAAATGACAAAAATTTAATAAGAAAAACAAATTGATATTTACAGAACTCTCAATGACAATTTGATAAGTGTTCGACCATTCAGAACCATCAATAAATTACTACAACTCGTTTAATTTTGTTATCTTTAACCGATCGTATCACAGTGAGTAAAATAAAAAGGTAGTTCGAATTTAAATTTATTTCACATTTCTAACAAATATTTACATATCAATGAATATTTTATTTGTAACCTTTCATATTACAGTGAGTAAAATAAAAAGACTATCAATTGTTAGAAATTGAATTGATTTCACATTTGAAATCTGGTACTAAAAACGATCTACCAATCCTTAACAAACTTATAAATAGTTACTTTTATTCTTGAATAACTATAAAATATTGAAGTCCTAAATTTAATTGTAAAGTTCGGTTTTGGTTTATATAACAAATACAATTAATAGTTTAATGAATAAATTAATAATAGTTTAAAGAGAGAGAGAGAGAGAGAGAGAGAGAGAGAGAGAGAGACAGACAGACAGACAGCAGGCAGACACGAAACACACACACACACACGTCCGAATCTCCGCAGGTTTGGAGTTATTCCACTTTTTCTGATTATTTAAGATTTCAACGAGCTTGCTTCAAATAATCAATGATAAATCCAAAACTAAAAGGTTTAGGACAAACCCTTCAACCTACCTTTGATAACTGCGTTAAATTAACAATAAATGTAACAATATCAAATTTGTAAACGTTGGTGAAATAAGAGTTTTATAAGCGATTACTTTGAAAAATAATTTTTTTCTAAAAAACAAGTAGGGAAAATTCAAAGATAGGGTTGAGATAGGTAGGAAGTTGATGTTGGAGTGGATCGAGGTTATCAGAGCTCAAGTTGAGCAGCGGCATATCTAGCCGAAGATCGTGGGTTCGAATCCCGCTCGTGCCATTGGCTTTTCTTCATCTCGGCTAAAAACCTTAATTAATTGTAATACATTAATTGGTAAAGAGGACCACGAAATTAGTGATTTTTTTCTAAGCTGAAAAACATACTATGGTGACTTTAACCTACAATTTCGAAATCTAGAGACCAGCAAATTTCAGAAAACGTACTCTATTTAATATCCCTTTTAGTAGTGCAATTTGCTTTTTTATTTTTTAATCATAAAGTAGCCATAGTCTTAAACAGGTATCACATAGATAACTAAAAACGTTTTGAATCTTAAAACTATTTCATTCCGGAGAATAATAATACAATAATTCTTTAATCAAAGTGGCAGGCGTGTTGGTAAATAAGTAAACACTTGCACTATTTCGGTTTCGAACCCAAATTAAAAAAAAAATGCTCATTTGGAGGTCGTGGGAAGCGGTCTGGTGTGACGTAGATTTTAGAAATACATCTTCTTTATCGTGCCAACGTTTCGATCTTTATTGACATCATCTTCTGGTCTCAAAGTGTTTATTTTCATTTTAGATGTGTCTGTCGTGTAGAGAGTGCCTAAGTGTTGTTGATATGCAATTTTTTTTCGATGGTCTTAAAATTTTTCCAATATTTCACTAATTTTTCAAGGCTACGCTTTTCTACCTGTTCAAAGAGAGAAAAGTTTAAATTTTTCGGTACCATGTATTCAAAATCTGTTTAGCATATTATATCTAATAAATTTAATTTCTTTAAGTGTACTAAGTGTTTGTTGGTAGGAGCTTTTCAAAAAAGTAAATCGTTATTTTCTGGAAACAACTTAAATTTGTGGCAATTAAAATGACAAAATGTTTGAAATTAAATATTTAAATTTCAACTTTATTTAATTTTTATACAATTTCAAGAGCCTAATAATTTTATATTATTATTATTTCTGTAAAACAATTAATTTTTTTTTACTAAACTGAAATTTCTAAAATCATTTTTGATTTTAATTAGAATTAATTTTTATGTTGTTTTTAAGAGACCAATTATTTTATCTTTAAACAAACCTCAAGCTAGAAGGTGAACAATTTGTTTTTAGATATAATTTTATACAATTATTAATTTTAGGGTAATTAATTTTTATACAATTTTCTAAGATCTCAATTGTTTGACTTGCAATTGTTTTCCCAACTGCAAGAACTCTATTTTTCATACCTTAATCATTGATATCTTCTAAGGTTTTTTCATGTGTTAAAGATAAGTGTATTTTGAACTTTAAACAGGTTTAATTTGAAATTAAAAAAAAAAGGCCAATTTGAAATGAATTAATAAACGATCAATTAGATATTCAAAAAACGATACATCATTCAGATATCGTGAGATGTCACACCAGACCGCATCTCACGATATCTGAATAATTAAACGATACGTCCTTTCGAATCTTCTCGCTTACTTTAAAAAAATTTGGCATCTTCTTTAAAGAAATGGTTAATTTGAAAATTAAAAAGTATTAATTTGAAGATCTAAAGGGTGAATTTAAAGTAAAACAATGCTTCACTTGGAGTAAAAAAAAGTTAATTTGAAATTAAAAATAGTTTATTTGAAAAAGATGTTGGTAACAGTTAATTTGAAATTAAAAACAGTTAATTTGAAAGAAATAAAGTTTAATTTGAATTTTTCTCTTTTCTCCTAGGAATTCTGTATTGCAAAAGATAAAATATTATAAAATAAAAAATAGTAAAAAACCGTAAAAATCGTTTAGAAAATTTGTTGAAATGTAAATGACTTTCGGCAGGGTGTGGATTTCCACTATACACTTTTAACACGCACACAAAAAAAAATAGTAGGAGAAAAAATAAAGGGTGAGAAAATTAGAAATGTAAAAATCAGCCTTAAAAAAAAACTGCCATTTTTCCTGCGCCAAGGAAGTAAAGTTTAAAAACATAAGCGAAGTTAACACTATGTTACTGGCAGCATTGAAATTAGAAAACTTTATGTTAGAAATTGGATTATTTATATAGGAAGGTGAAACTTACCGTATTTCTATTCTCGTTTTTGAAATATTTGATTTAGCTCAATACGACCTGTTTGTAAACGATTTGTGGGACGAATTACGAAGGCTTTGAAGAAAATGCCGGCCAATTAGGCCACAGCTAAAGTTTGGTTCCGCTCGGCGAGTTCAACTGCTATGAAATAGAAATATTGATAGGGAGGCGTAAGAAGGCTTAAGGGAGCTATTTGCCCCCCCCCCCCGCGATCAAAAATACAACAGAATGCAGTTCCCAAGTGGCATATGACCAGTGTCCCCTTTATTTCCCCCTGCATTCTTTGCAACCCTTCAATATTCAGTATTTTATATTGTATTGATAGCCGGGAATTCCTTCCAAGCAACCAATAAGGTGGAAGATATATCAAATCATTCTGG
This sequence comes from Cimex hemipterus, assembly GCA_039619505.1. NCBI lineage: Eukaryota > Metazoa > Arthropoda > Insecta > Hemiptera > Cimicidae > Cimex > Cimex hemipterus. The sequence continues at coordinate 20,874,626 of CM077101.1, forward strand.
GAAGGGACTACTTTATCCTTGAATACGATTGGCGGCCTGTCGTCGAATTTTCTATTTGTAAAATCTGGTAAATTTCTGGTACTTTATTTCAACCTTTCCGAGTATCGGTCCAATCAAAGATGCTGTTGACTGCCATTTGCCGTTCGTTCCATTTTTTTTTTAATTTCAACGGTTTTTGACTGAGATGGCAGCTTGGTGTCGGCAAACGTGGCGCCGGTTTTTCGATCTCTGGTAGGTCACTAGTACACAGGAAGTGTAGCCTATACGCCTGCCTTGATATCAACCAACTCAGAATATCCGTAAGTTTAACTTGGAATAGTCTTTGCGAAAGAGACGAGATCAAAAGTTCAACATATTGCTTTAGGAATATTTTTTAAAGCTTGAATATTAAACCTTCGCGTCAAACCTTATCAAAGGTATACATTCAATACATACAAAGGCAATAGATACATTTATCTTTTATTAATCTTTTTGTAAGGTATTGGTTTAAATGAAAAAGTCAGTGTCACGAGTAGGATTCGAACCCACGACCTGACATAATGATTATGTAAATTTCGAGATGGGAGGTTGTTGTCCGAAATGATCGAAGACACGATAGCTCAAGTAGTAGAGCAGCGGCGTATTGAGCCGAAGGTCGTGGGTTCGAATCCCGCTCGTGACACCGACTTTTTTTTCAATTTCGATAAAACTTCGTTCATTTTTTTACAAATAAATTGTTATAATTAAATACCCAGTAGAATTTACACTGTAGTTAGGCGGAAAAAAATTGAAATTTATGTAGTTAGAAGAAGAATAAATTTTTGTGCTTTAATAAATGTGTAATAATAATAAAAAAAGTTTTCCTTCTAGCTCTCCTCCTTTTATAGGTTTCTTTGGCAGCAAATTGAATAAGACGGCAGGACAAATGTAAAATATTTTCTTGAACTTAACTTCATTAACTTTGTCGGAGAAGGCAAGAGTAAAAGTATTCATTCCGTTTGAATTTCAAATGTTGATTCAATCTCAGGCGATGTCCATCAGGCCTTAGGGAAGGGACGGATCGAAACCGGATTCTCCTCAAACAATCTTTTACTAGTTTCTCATAATCGTATTATTTTATAGATTAAAAGAAAAAGTATTTATAGAAGTCAGTTTGAGCACTGGTAAGCACCAATTTTACATAGTGACATTTTACCACCGACCCCAAAGCAAACAGCAGAATAAGTTAAAATATTTTTTTTTTCTCAAGAAACAAAGTTGATATTTACATTCATACGTTTTTCCCCGCATTCCTTATTTAAACACACCAATCGTTTTCCAAGTCATCAGAACTCCCCTCAAACTTTAGCCTATCCTTCAGAATTGCGGGGTCAAGACTATGGAATCTGCTTCCCTTGGAATATGTTCTGCTTCCTCGATGGTTTGTTTCAGGTCCATTGCGTCTGAGTGTTTAAAAACAACATGAATCATTTCTTTTTCTTCCCTCTTCCTTTACTTTTTTCCCGTTTCCTTTTACCGTTTTTCTCTTTCTGCTCTTTTCGTTTGTAACTTGGTTTCATAGTTCGATTGTAAATAATTAACGTTTTAAATAATATATTATTGCCATTGTTGTTTTGTATATTTTGTTTTATAATGTTAAAATTATTATTCCTATTATTATTATTTGACTAATTTTACTATGTTTATACAACTAAATTTATTATATGTATCAGGGCTTAAACTTCCATTTGTAAAATTTACAATAAATAAATAAAAATGAGATAAAATATTTGTTTTTTGCACCCTCAAAAACTTTTTAATACAGCATTTTGGGAAAATAGAATTTTTCCTTTAAAACTTTTGTACCTGATTGATTTCAAAAATTAAAAAAATATCCATAACTTTGCAATTCCTCCATCGAACTACATGAAATGAGGGGGCCGCGGTAGCCGAGTGGTTAACGTGAGAGACTCTCGGTCTAGTTGACCCCGCGGTCGCGGGTTCGATTCCCGCCTTCGCCTCTGGAATTTTTCTGACGCCTAAGGGGACCGGTGATACCCTTCCCTCCCAAAAAACAAATACGCAATAAATAATTACAGAAAGTCTGGCTAGATATGCAAAGTTCATGAGGCCATTAAAAAAAACAAAAAAACCCTGATTTCCGTAAATAAATAAGTACCTGACGTATAAAACAAAATGTTGAGAAGTTTTTGTTTAGTTCGTACTCATTTTTAATTTTATTGACGCAAACCTCTAAGGTTACCTTTGGTAGTTAGGAAGCAAAATGCTCCAGTGCAAATCCAGCACGAAAATGTTTATTTTTGCTTAATAACGATTAAATATTTTTTTTTTTTTTAGCGAGAAAGTAAGTTGATAAACGTTTCTTGTGCCTCTAAAACTCCTTTAACACAAACTTTTTAGGGAAAAAATTTGTTCAAAACTCTTACAGCAGCCTTTGATATATTGCTAAAATCTCAAAACCAATCGTAACGGTGAAACTACGCCATCATTACTCCCGAAACTTTTTAGTTCTTTACAATTTTACGAAATATACTCCTAATAGCATAAAACTGTGTATAAATAAGATCAACAAATGAAATAGGATGAATAAAATATGCTCGAAAGAAGTCTATTTTTACTTAATAATGTCTACATATATATTTTTTTTTAGGAAGAAAGTATGTTCATATAGGTTTTTTTGCATCTCCAAAAAGCCTTTAATAATGTTTAGAATTTTGGGAAAATCCATTAAAAAAAATATTTCCTTTAAAATTTCACCTTATAAATGTCTATGACTTATGTGTAAAATAATAGAACTAGATGGGGTCGTCGGTGGCCGCAAGGTTCAGTCTTTGGCACAGCACTCATCTTTGTAAGGTAAAGGTCCCGGGTTCGAATCCAGCGGCCCTGCATTCGAACCCGACATACTTGAAAATGAGATTTTTTTCAAAAACACCGGCACTATGAGGGTTTATATGACCTCTGCAGTTGCGAACCCTCGTAAAAAAAATAATTTAAAAAAAAATTAATAAATCAACAAAAATAGATATAACTTTGAAACTTCTCCATTGATTCGCGTAAAACATTATAACCCTTTACAATTTTTTAAATTATAAACTACTTTGGTATGGTATAAATTGGCTTCCGTAAATAACTAAGAACCAAAAAAAAATTTTAGGAATTTTTGTTTATTTCGTTCTCATTTTACTTACTTTTAATGGCACAAAATCTCAACGTTGTTGACACAGGGTTAAAGAAAACACCTTTTAATTTTTCATAGTTACCATAGCGCGCACTTGGGGCAAAATACAAGGGGGTTATTAATTCTTAAGTGGAAAAAAGACATCGGAGATGAAAAAAAAACCTCCCGGGCAATTCCAGGGCAAAAGTGTTTATTTTTGTCTAATAAATTCTGTGCATTTTTATAGCGAAAAACAAAGTTGATCCTTCAAAATCCCTCGACTGTAATATTTGGGAAAGAATTATTTTTTCTTAAATTTTTGTCTTCCAAGTGCCTCTAGTTTCTAACAACACGAAAATGATCATAACTTTAAATCGTCCACACCCTGTACACACAAGATTTTATACGAAGTCAGAACGTTGTAAGCTACACGCAATAGTAATAACCTGGCTTTCGGAAATTAATCATAAGAGCAGGTATAAAATGAAATGTTAGTTCATTTCGGACAGTGGAGAACGAAAATTGTTCCTGAGAAAATGCAACAGAAAAATGTACATTTTTCGATTGCGGTAAAAATTTTTATTTACGAGTTTTAAAGGGTACTTAATAGTATTTGAATCGTTTTTTTCCCTGCAAAACTTTTTTGGGCTCTTTAATTACGATAAGAGGATATTAGGATATGCAGGGGGTTTTGAATTCCTCAAGCACGGAAGCCTTCTTGCTTATTATCCTTTTCCTAGTCTTTTCTTTTTCAGTGCAGTTGATTCGATCCCTCTTTTAAAAAGTGTTAGGACATCGACTGTTAATGCTGCAGTTCTTTTATTATTTCTTGTCTTTTTTGTGTCTCAGGTTATGATTTTTCGCATTCGGTAATGTGAGTTGAAACGGAGTATGTTGTGTTTTCGCAGGTACCATTGGCCGGTTTTTTTTACCAAATTACTTTCTCAGTTTTACTCTGTTCAACTGTAGCAATATGTTTGCCAGTTTTGATAAAGGTTCATTAATCATGAATTTACCGTGTGCCGCAAGTCTGGAATCGTTTTCCTTTTTGTTTTCTGTGGACTCGTTCTGAGATGGAGGAGTTTGATATTATTCCAAGTATAGCTTCTGGTCCTATATTCTTGCGAATACACCTGTGCCTGACTTGTTCTGAAATGAGCTCTTTTTGAATTTGAGGTTGTTACGTTTCCCAGGTTTTGGATGTATTCACTGACTAGATGTGATTTTGTGATTTTTTTACGTGTTAATGATTCTTCTTGGCTGTCTGATGTTCTGAAAATTGTTTTGGCAGTGTAACACCTTTTAATACTTTAAAAGTGTTTTTAAACCAGCCATGTTGCAGTCATAGTCTCTGTTGCCTTTAGCCCCAAGATTTATCTTGGGTTCTTCTTGTGAGCATTAGTGATATTTTACTTTTCGTTGTGGCATTTAGTTGTTGGGTATTCAACGATCTCGTCCGTTTGTAGGAGGTAATATTTATCCCAAATGTCTTTCTAGATATATTTTACGACACTTTGCCACTCAAATTACTCACCTGGTTGAGTAGGAAGTTGATGTCTGAGTCGGTCGGGGTCACGATAACTCAAGAGAGGTATCTAACCGAAGATCGTCGGTTCGAATCCCGCTCGTGCTATTAAATTTTTTCATCTCAACTAAAAACCTTAATTAATTGTAAGTTATCTAATATACATAAACTAACATAAAAAGAATACTTAATTGAAAGAACTAACTTAGCCAATTCACAACTAAAACATAAATGGATTAATATTTATTTAATAAAGAAAGAAAGTATCATTTCACTAACAGCTCCTCGTGGCCACTACAGACTCGAATCCTGTTTACACGACATTTGACAATGGCAAAAAAAGGGAAAATTCGAAAGGTGGCAGGTTGAGATGGGAAGCTGCTGTCGGAATGGGTGGAAGTCAAGACCTTCTTCAGCGGTAGAGCAGCGGCGTACTTAGCCAAAGGTCGTGGGTTCGAATCCCGCTCGCGACACTAACTTTTTTATCCCAACCTTATATAAAAAGAAAAATTATTTGAAAGAAGTAACTTCGACCACTAAAACATAAATGGGTTATTAATATAAATAAAAAAGTATAAGTTACGGTAAAAGTAAACAAAGTTAGTTTTTTATTTTAATAATAAAACCAATTTTAAAAAATTATAATATTAGCTTTATAACATTTATAACTAAACATTAATGAAATAAAAAAATTAGGAAACAAACAGGAAGAGCTCGTCAATTAATGAAGAAAATTTAGATTGAAGATACAAAGAATACATTTAAAATAAAGTAAAACTTCAGTCGTGAGTAGCGTTGATGTAATGGGAAGCGTAAACATTCGTTACCTGTAGCAACGAGACCTAAACAAACTGTTAAATTAAAAACAAAAATACAATTTAAATTCAAATGTAAACAGTAGTAGTTTAAGGTTCCAGGTGAATTTCTTGTCAAAAATTATTCCCAGGCATTTAACCCTTGGAAGGCAAAAATTAATTAAAGACTATTTGAATCGACCTCTATCATGCTGAGTGCTTCTCTTTGGGTCAGGCCTACTCTTCACTATCTTATTAGAAGAAAAGAAAATATTGGCATCTGGATCCTGCGGCAAGTATAATAAATTTGGCCTGGTTTGGCCTAATAAGTTTTTTGATTACTGAAAACTTGAGGTTTACGTTTGCAACTTTCTAAAGGACAAATTGGATTTAAATAAAACATCACGAGGACTTTGTTGGCTGTTCGGGAACGAAAGCAAATAATAAGACTGGCCTATTCTAATAGGATATCCGAAGAATGTTTATTCTAGATTTTGCCCTCGCAGGATAATGCTTTTCATCTACCGTAATTTTTCATCTTCAAGTGTGAGAATTAATCGGGTTGAACAGTTTTCGTAACAGCTGATTTTTTTTCTTGTTTTTTGAAAACTCTACTCTGAATTACAGAATTATCGTAATTTTAATAGGCATTTCTCTTTCAGGAGAGGGCGTTTTCTGTTTAAGCAACAAACTCCAAAATCTCGTTTCAGCAATTTTTCAATGTCATTTGTTTGTTCGAAGAAGACTGCGTCATTTTTTCACAAACCCGTCTGTCTATTGAAACCAAGAGTTTTGTTTTATTTTTGTTAGTACGCTACAAGAGTTTTTTATAAATAGAGAATAGTAATTTTTGGCAAAAATCGAAATTTTTTTAAAATTTTGTTGTATTTACGATTGTTTACGTGTTATTGCCCTAAATGTCAAACGATATCGGTCGATGATGGTTGTTAACGAGCAAGTGGACTGTAATTTTATGAAGGATAAATAATAGAATAAATTGAAAAAGAAAAAAAAAGAACTCATCATGTAGATGACTCCTCCAAGTTCTACGATGGATGAAAAGGGGTGAAAAAGGGGAGTATGTAGGAACATACAGACGATGTAGGAAAATCGGGATCAGGATACCTTTTATCTCGTTTCCTTCGAAGAGTTTTTCGATCGATGATCTCGCCACGACGATCGCGAGAAGAAAATCGGTGGCCGCAAGGTTCCGTCTTTGGCACGGCGCTCATCACTGTAAGGTGAAGGTCCCGGGTTCGAATCCAGCGGCCCTGCATTCGAACCCGACATACTTACAAATGGGCTTTTTTTCAAAAACGCCGCCATCCTGAGGGTTTATATGACCTCCGCTGTTGCGAACCTTCGTAAAAAGAGAGAGAGAGAAAAAAAACAACAACTGTGAGGCGGAGAGGACCGAGCGTTAACATCGCCGGACCTCGGGCTCAAAGTACACGAAAAACGGCGGTTAACAATGGTTTTGGAAGGAAAATGTACTAAAAATGAAAAAGTACAACTTTTCTGAAAAGGCAACATTCTGATCTAACTTAATTTTTTATTAAATAAACAAACTACAAATTTTTTGCACAGAATGATGCACAATGAAACCCTTTTCGTAGTGAGACGTAAAAACCCGATGTAGGAAAGTAGGCTTTTTGATAATCAAGTATTCTGGAAGTGTTTGACTTCTGTAAAAAATTTAAGGAAGTAGCCACAATATTTCTTAAATATTTAAACATAACGTTAAATTACGACCTATTATTCACAGAATAAAACTGAACCCATGGGTTTCTGAGCTTAACTATTGCGGCAAATAATTTTTTAAAGCTGCGAATAAAGTTTGTTGCCTTGATGAGCCTTTTGAAGAAAACATGGTCGGTACAATTTTTAGTCTATTATTGTAAAATATGAAAAACGCATCGATCTAATTTTACGAAGAGTTTCGGAGAAAACAGATCAAGATAAAAAGCCCATCTTTTTGCAGAAATTTCGAATGCAGACCCGCTGGATTCGAACCCGGGGCCTTTACTTTAAAGTGATTAGCGGAGCATCAACGCTTCCGTTGCGGCCACCGACGCTCTCTAAAATCCAAGTTGATTGAATGTGAATTCTCGTTTCTGACTAAGTGCGAACTTAAAGTTTTTATAAAGAAAACCAAAACCTTTTTACGCCCAAAATTATATCTCATGAAACCCTTTTTGTACATCGTGAGACGCAAAAATCTTGCGTTATGTCTGTCAGTTTCCAGGAAATATTTGGCTAGCGTTGTTGTTTGATTGGTTCTAAAAGAAATTTAAGGGGATAATGGCAATTTTTCTAACCAAAAAATACATGCTTTTATTATTTGAAAAAAAAACAAACTAATCTACTACATTTTCTTCATCGAAAAAACATTCCCATGAAATTCGAGCTTAACAAAAACATTAACTAATATTTTGAAAATTGCGAATTAAGTGTTTTTGTGTATCTGCTCTTCCTGAACTTATAACTTATTCTTAAACTTTGAAGACTTAAAAATGCTCGGGAGAATTATTGAACAATCTACCTACAAAATTAAAATAGGATCGATTCTCTTCGATGAAGAGCTTTCTTGGAGAAAAGCGTGCAGAAAGGTAAAGTTTTTTTTCATAAAGACTGGTATTCTGGTCGATCTGGAATTTTAATTTTTATTAACAAAATTATAACCATGTTTTTTCATAAAATGACATCCTTTTGTGAGAGGTTCATTTCAGTTGTGCTGAAGACTTTCACCTATCCTTGTAATATTTTTTTGACAGGTTTTTGGACAGGAAATGTAATTTAAAAGTTAAAGGTTTAGAAATTGAACCTATTTTGCACAGAATGTAACAAGTCCCATGAAATTCCAAGCTTTGGAAATGCTTCAAATAATTCTTTAAATATTGCGTATCAAGTTTTTTTTTGGTTTATCTGTGATTGATGAACTGACAGCTGTTCGAAGACTTAACCATGATTGCTGAAATTGTTTGTCTATTTATTTTCTACAAAATGAAAAAAAAAGTTCTTTCCGTAGAATTTTGTAGAAATATGGAAAAATTCAACTTGTTATAAAAGGAGATTTTCTTTCATTTTGGTTCACTTAGATTTCGTTCGCAGCGATGAGTTGATAGAACATGTTTTTGGTCGGCAGGTAGTTTTACATACAGACTATACAGACAAAAATCGAAAGTCTTCTAAGAAAGACTTCACAACATTTAAGAAATAATTTGAAGCACTTTTGAAGCTTAAAAACACTTGGGACTAATTTTATTGTATGACAAAAAGGAGGCCGCGGTAGCCGAGTGGTTAAGGCGTCAGACTCTCGGCTAGTAGACCCCGCGGTCATGGGTTCGATCCCCACCATCGCCTCTGAAATTTTTCTGACGCCTATGGGGACCGGGACTGTATCTCAGCGACCCTGAACCTGGTCCCAACCCCCTTCAAAAATGAGTTTCATCCATGGAAGAACACTGGTACAACGGGGACTCACGTTCACTTAGTGTTGTGAGCCCTCCCCCAAAAATGGAGCCAGGGTATAGTACAATAAGCTGTACAGCTGCAGTGCTCAGTCCCTGGTATCCACACATCCATGCCAAAAAGGGTTTAGTTTAATTTTAAAAAAGTAATAGTGGGAATACTTTTTTCCTTAACAAAACGTAAGGGATGGCGAGTTGCGTGTGCGCTTCCACTGTTTCGGTTGTAGGTTCTTATGTTCTCTCCCTTCCGAAGTCTAAATATCATAATTTTATGTTCTAAGTCGTCGTTGTTATTGTGTGAGGTGCATAAAAGGTTGTTTGATATTTTCAATTTATGTTGGTATGCTATAACATTGCCTGTGAACGATTGAGTGGTCCATTAGTCAGGACGCAACCAGTGTATTTTCCTGTGTCGTTTGCAGCTGAGTGTCCATCTATTTTTTGGAATAATGTTTTTTCTGGGGTATCTGTGCAGGTTAGGTTCGTAAACCTTTGGAATGCTTAATGGAAAAGTTTCTTTACTTCCCGCAAAATATTTAGGTTGGAGATCTTCCGAGTGCAAAATACTTAAGATTTTTATTTTTTTTATTTATTTATTTTTTGGCCCTGGTTTAAGAAGAACTTAAGAATATTGGAAAAAGACATTTCGGAACATCCCATGATCGCCATCTGGGGAAGAATTCAACAGATCTTTTCAGCCAGTGTTCACGTAAATGTACCACCTTCCGAAAAATTTGAGTTTTAATTTTCCATCTTTAAAATGTTTTCTGAATAGATTGCGACGAAGCCTATTTCGGTGGGTTGCGGTAAGACCTCCTCGGGCAGGGTGTGGCCGCCGGTTTTATTGAGCCTTTTTCTTCGTGTCCTGCTGGAAATGGAAACATTTAAGACTCACCTGACAGGGCTTCTTATCTCGTTTCCACAGACTTTGCGGTTTCGTTAACGCTGGTGACGGATACAGTTATCGTCTCTCATGATCGTAGATTTCAGTCGACCCCGGCCCTCTCGTGTAATACGCTGGACTGTTTCCCTAAAACAGGGAAGATGTTGATTACCAGGTAGGGCCATCTAATTATAGGAAAATCATTCCACGCAAATTACGTAACCAGTTGACTATTTGAATCGCTGAATGTTAAAAGGGCCATTCTCCACTCAACATAAATGTTGGGAAAATGAAAAAAAAACTGAATACATTTTTCCCACGAAATATTTTTGATAATTGAGTAATCCCTAATATTTCTGCCATGTCAAACACCATTGAAATATGATTTTTTTATCCGCCTGACCTAGAAAAAATTTCAAAGTTAGTGGAGTTTTGCCCTTTTAACGTGCCACAACATTTTGAATAGCAATTTCGATATTTTTCATTATAAAAGAGGGAATTTCAGGGTTCAAATTTTCAATCAAAAAATGTTACGTCTGAGTATTACAAAGATGCCTCCTTTTATTAGCTAAATTATTCACATTGTATTTAAAAAATGCTTTGCTACAACATGGTCATTTATTTTCTTCGTAGCATCTTCTCTTTCTGCTTTCAATGCTTTAAAGAATGGCTTAGTTTTCCTTTTATGAACTTCTAGTTCTGCTAAGGCAACTCTCTTTGCTCTTTCATTAATATGAGGAGACCCGATTTTAGTTTCGAGACCTTCACTTGTCGCACATGTATCTACTTGAGGTTGCCCAAACCTGTAGTTGAAATTTTCTCTGAAGTAATTAAGGTACGTCTTGTAGCAAACTTTTACTGAAGGGTGGAGCTTCTTAAATAAATCATGCATCGTTTTTTCATCTAATTGAGCATCAAGAAATTTGAATGGTTTTCCTGTATAGTGTGCTTCTTTTACTGGAAAACTGACTATGTGTTCGTGAATTTTTAAAGTAGTTTCAGCTGACAAAACATTGCTTTTTGTTTTTCCTCTCGTGTCATTTGGGCACAATCCCATGATTTTTGACACTTCAAATAGCTGGAGAATTGCCTTTTCAACTTTCAACGATGAGATAGACCACATAGAACACGATAATGAAGAAAACCCATATACCCCAAAATATTGGAGAATGGCCCTTTTAACATTCAGCGATTCATTTATTAATTATGTTTCGCCAAATAATAATATTATTTACGTTATTTTATTATTTTTTACATACGTACACAAACATTATTATATTTCGTTATTATTATTTTCATTGATAAAGCATCTATATGATAATGGCACCACTGGTTAAAATCTGGACGAAGAATCGGTAGATTTCTATAGGAAAACTTTCGTCCGATATTCGCCCTATTTTCCCAGAAACCCAAATAGCTAGAAAAACCGGCCTCATGAGCGTAGGTTAATGATTGGTATAAATGTTATAAAGGGTGGGACCAATCATGCGCCCTTGACGGTCTGCGGTTTGTTCTAGTTTCATATCTGACCTTACCCTTACTTACACATCGTTGTGAAGCATCACTTAGCTGTACTCGATTTCAAGAAAAAGTAATAAGCGTTTAAATTCATAAGTGTTTTATAAAGATGAAATAAATTATGAAAATCTAAAAATATTTTCTGATTACATTCTATGACACGCATGACTGAGAACTTTGCTAAAAACGTCCTAAAAATAAGTATCAATGCCAAAACGTTTTTTTTTTTTGCATTATGGCTAAGCGGCGAATAGAACCGAAAATTACTCACGCGTCTCCTGGAAAAAAAAATTAACACCTACGTTTATGCAGTAAATTACATCGAACCATTAACCCAAACCGAAAACCTACCATAAAAGAAACAAGGCAGAGAGAAAACCCGGTTCATTTTTCATTTGCCCACCCACGGCGACAATGTTTTCTCTGCTCTTAGTTTTTATAACTAAGACAAAAGGATGACAATGTTCAAACGCTCACCCCAGTTGACGAATCATTTCCCTGCAAACGTTATTAATATTACTCCGAGTGTGTACAACGCTTTGTCCCTTGGAAAGAAACAAATGAAGCATGGTTGATCATTGGCGCCGTTTCCCCTTTCGAGTGAACAGCTGCCTCTCCCACAAGATTTATAAAGATTAAAGGATAGACAAGGATTTCTCCGAGACAAACTGCAGTATTCACTTTAAATTCAAAAGAAGACGGAACCTCATGCCGAGAAAATATTGTTTTCCTCCTGAAGAGAGTTATGTCTCCTTTTCTTAGATATTGCGGGTGAAGCGTTTCACGTGACAGAAGGAGCGGACCGAATTAAACGAACCTGCTATCTTTTATTGTGCGGCTGTCTTATTCTAAGCAATTCCTCTAATTAACAAGTCACAATCATTATGTTCATTTAAAAATCCCCACAGCCCTGAGGTATCGGAACAGCCATCTGTGCCAGCTGCCGGCGCTGAAGACTATGAATGGGTTAAATTTTTGCTTATCAAGTTTTGTTTCCAAGTATAATCTTTGAATAAAACTATAATAAAGTTCACTAGTTTTCGTGGTCCGCTTGACCAATTAATATTTTTCAATTAATTAAGGTTTTTAGTTGAGATAAAACAGTCAGTGTCACGAGCGGGATTCGAACCCACGCAGATACGCCTAGACGCCATTCTAAAATGGCAAAAAGGAGGGAAAAGTCGAAAGGTTGTAGGTTGAGATGGGAAGTTGGTGTCCGAGTGGATCGAACTCACGATAGCTCTAGTGGTAGAACAGCGGCGTATCTAGCCGAAGGTCGTGGGTTCGAATCCTGCTCGTGCCATTGACTTCTCTATCTCAACTAAAAACCTCAATTAATTGAACTAGAATAAAGGTAGAAGCTTGGCGTGAAGTTAGCGTATTCGCTTATTTGTGACCGCATCCCCGATCCGCAACAAATTAGTTATATAAACCTGTCTTTCTTCAATTGTAAATGTAATTTATAATTGAAAAAAAATTAAAACCATAACATTACTTCCGTTGTTTATTACAAAAACCTATCTAAACTATCAAACTTAAGTTTTAATTAAAATTTAAATTAGAAAATATAGCCGAAGAGAAAGCCGTTTATTTATTATTTATTAGATTAACATCTATTCATGTTGTGAGAGGGGGTTAATGATCAAAGCCCGGTGTAATTAGCTATAAAAAATATAGACCTGATTCCTTTTCATCGTCGAATTAAGTTTATGTTTAAAATCAACACTTTAATCAATTTAACAGGTAAATCGTTTTAAATGTGAACTTTTAAAAAAAGTCACAATATCAGACAGGAGATTTTTTATTTTTTCTATTTTCATATCTGAGATTCGGAGAGCAGAAACCTGCGAGTAAAATTTATCGGTAACTTTATATCGTGAATTGTCCGACCGGGCCTAATCGTCGGGAAAGCATTTCTAATCGCCAAACCTTGGCTATTGCTCCTTTTAAAAATTCATTACCCATTGGTGTGATTTTTATATATAAAATGCGCCACTTGCAACATTTCCCACTGGATATAATCCCTCTACAAGTCCTCGATCTTTGTACATTTTTCAAATATGGAACGTCAACCTGGGTAGAAAGAAATTCCGTTGTCACTTATGAGCGGGAGAGGATCTATAACGTTTCCTTTCTACTGCAATGTATTTAACACATCCCTAAAAAAAAAAAAAAAAAGGTACATATACCTTTGCTGTTTCTAGAAGTAAAGTCAACGAGAACTTAATTGCTAATCCATCGCAGTTAGTGGTCCGATTAACCAATTGGCATTTGTCAATTAATTACTATTTATACAAGGTACTGGTTGAGATAAAAAAAGTCGGCGTCACGTGCGGGATTCGAACCCACGACCTTCGGGTAAATAGCACTACTCTACCACTTGAGCTATCTTGATAAATATATATATTCTATTTTCATAGGAGAGCTGAAACCTGCGAGTAAAATTTATCGGTATTTTAGACGTAAAATTTGTATTTGTATATATAGTACAAGCAACAAGTATGTGCTTCAAACTTTTAAAAGCTTTTTCATATATTGCATAAGTCCTGATTTCATTTTTATTGGCAAATCCCAGTCTTTTTTTTTTATTTATTTATTTTTTATTTTTTTATTTTTTTTTTTATAGAAACGTAATTAATTAAATAAAACGTTTTCCCATGATAAAAGCAAATCTGTCGATGCAAATTCGAATTACAGTCATAAACACACTTTGTATATCTAATGATAATAAATGGTTTTCCCATTGCTTACACTATTCTTCTTCTTTCATTCCTTAAAACATTCGAATTGCTTGATGGCGAAAAATCGTAACCTGTGTACATGTGAAATATTGTTCAATCGGCGGGATCAATCTTGGGAGTTTTTATTATTAAGCCGTTTGAAATCGTTCGTTGATATTATTTATGTTAGATTCGAAAGATATACGTGCTAGATTATCACTCGGTAACGCCAAATTTTTCCCACCCCTCTTTAATCCTTTGTAAACAGGTACCTCCAATCAAATTCATTTCTGATGCCATGGTTAGGAGTTTCAGGCAAATGAAAAATATTTCTTATTAACTTTAATTAAAATTCCCAATTTCTTACGGATGTGCAATCGCAACCGTCCAAATTTCGGATGCAAACAAAGTAGTGGTAGCAGCTATGGTTTCGAAAAGCTTCTTTTAACATTTTTAATTTATACGAAATTTATATATGCATCTAGAGACGAAACAAACTGTATATATATATATATAT
>CM077101.1:20896720-20915430 GCA_039619505.1 Cimex hemipterus
TTTTTTTCCACAAAACTATCCCATTTTAACTTAAATTTCTTTTTTTATCTTTTTTTCATAAAATTATCCCATTTTAACTTAAATTTCTTTTTATCTTTCTTTTACACATAATTATCCCATTTTAACTTAAATTTCTTTTTATCTTTTTTGCACAAATAATTTTTTTATCACAAAATGTTTTGAGAAAAGAAAGTTTGTATTGTTTTGTTCACCCTGTAAGGCCGTTACACACAAATGTTTATCACAATCTAAAAATGAGCATTCTTTCTCTTGACTCGGATAGTGCCAATGTTTTCCATCTGTGATGTCAAGATGATATCTTATGATTAAATAGTAAAACAAACCTTCTGGATTTCATCTAAATTCAACATTATTACTCCGCTATTAAAAAAATTAAGAAGATATCTTCATAAACATTTTTGTATAGAAAACTTATAAGAGCGAGGATAAATTGGAAGTTTAAAATTCGCATAGAAAACAGTGTAGAATTATTTTATTTTCTACTCGATTTTGTCCAAATTTTCAGAAAATTGAAATCACTTCCATCTTTGGTGAAAATTGTTTCTCCAGGCAAAAATCAAAATTAATTGAGCGATTAGGCTTTCTAACTCGACAGAGTTAATTTTTTTAATTACTGAAACTCCCTACACAACTGATACCCAGGTGTAACATTTAACTTCTAAGCATCTGGTGCAAGTTCTATAGGACATATGCGCGTGTAAAATCGTCAAACTTTGTCAATCAGGAAAATTTAGAAAAAAAACTTTTTCCCCCCTAATTACATTGTCACCTAAACTTCACAGATTGCACTTCTGAGCAACTCAAATTTGATTCTGAGAGTGAATTTTCAAACAGACGATAAAAAGGATAGAATAAATTATTCACTATTTTCGTGGTCGGCTCGACCAATTAATAATATATGACAGTTAATTACGGTTTTTGGTTGAGACGAAAAAAGTTAATGGCACGAGAGGGATTCGAACCCATGACCTTCGGCTAGATTGATGTCCGAGTGGATCGAGGTCACGGTAACTCAGATGGTAGAGCAGCGACGTATCTGGCAGAAGGTCGTGGGTTCGAATCCCGCTGGTGCCATTAAGTTTTTTTCATCTTATCCATAAACCGTAACGGATAGAATAAATGTTATTTTCTTTGTATAGATGTAATGGAGCGTGGTTACCGCGGTTGGGGGTGTTTTTCAATTCAAAAACAGTTCTGCCAAGCTTTAGACTTTATTTGAAGTCATCCTCAGGGTTTGAATTACAACAATGTCGAAAACCTTACATTTCTAGACATTAATAGAACATGATTCATTTTATTTATTTATATGCTATAAATAAATAATTGATAATTAACAAAATTTTATCACTCATTAAAAGTGTTTTATGATAAGACATAAGGCTAATAACGACATAAATCTTTTTTTTTCTTCAGTAAAACACCTAGGAATACGGCTAACGGTAACAAAATTATGTTAATTGATTATTTATTACTGTGTTTTATTGACAAAGACTTTTATGAGTGACAAGAAAAGGTGGGTCCAGTACAACACTTGGTCGATCCTATCAAGAACTTGTTATTCCCTTTTTCGACGAGAGATATCCAAAGACTGCAAATGTGGGTGGCGAACGTTTCAGGAATGCATTCGGCCCGTCGTTGCCGAGGATTCCTCAACCTGAGTGCCACCATTTCCTTGCCCATAGCCATTTATCCGGAAGGCTTCTTGTCGAAATAAACTATGGCCTTACTACTGGGCAAAGCATTCGTTCAAAGTGATAAAAGAAAGAAAACCTGCAACATGCAAATACTCGACCGATGATTAAATGACCTTTATTGATTTTTTTTTCTTAAAATTAAAAGTTGCATTTTATGACGAAACATGAGCAAAAATAATACTCGTATAAAGTATTAAGGCTAAATTATGTGAATAATTACCGGCAATTTTTCCATAGGAATTGATAGCGTTAGCTGTCTATCCCATAGCCTTTGATCAACTTGCAGCAATTCCATGGTAAAAAATCTCATCATAACTTAGAAATATTGAATAAATCAAATCAAAAGAAGATATATTCTATCTATACTTGATTCTACTTTGATTACTTCATAAATTTCCTTTGCTATCGGTAGAACTCAAATACTATTTTTTTCTTGTGAAACTTCCAGTGATTGAACCAATAGGTGATGATTAAAATATATAGAAATAGACGTTTATTGCATTCTGCCCAAAAACCCAGCAATAGATTTTAATAATGTAGACTCGAAGAGAAAAAGATTCAAAATGAAATAGGGCGAAAAATTCGGAACAAAGGGGCGGAATCGAGGCGTTCCGTATGCAAGCCACTGATATAGGGATGACTTGTTTAACGGAAATCCTTGAAGTGGGACTGATAAATACATGAAGAAAAGGTAATGTGAGTAGGGGAGACCTTTGACCCGAACCTTCGCCCAAAGTAATATTAGTAAACCTTCCGTTCATTCAGTATATATTCGCCGTTCAGTGTGGAACTCGATAAACAGGAACCCGTCTGTCTGACCCTTTAGTAAGATCAAATGTGCCCTTTTATATACCCAGTGAACTTTGCAAATTCAAACGGAAAAGTTTTAAATAAATTTGTATATAATTCGATCATTTGGTAGGGGACTTTATTTTTCGTGCTGAATTATGTAGTCAGGCAGGTTCAGTTTCAATTTGTTTAACAAAGTCCAAAGTATTCGCATTTATTCTTATATTTTTAACTGCATTATTAATATTTTATCAAGAACGAATTTCAGTTTTTCTAAGTAAAACGTTTTGAAGAGCGAGCAAGACTAAAATTGGTACAATGTGAAGGTTTGTTATTTAATTCTCGGCCAATTAATAAAAATGTTTCCGTTTATTATTCTCGTTTAACTCGTCTAGGTATTTCTGAGAATTCCAACAATTGTAATTGACATCCGTATATTTTTCTCCCCATTTAGTCAGATAATTGAATTTTTTTTTGGTTTTATTCGATTAAAGGTTTTTATTAATGGGTGCATATTTTTGACCCGTCTAAACAACGAGGTTTTCGAAAAATAATAATATCTACCACAACAAAATTTGTAAACCCTCGCCTTTTCTCTTCACAATAGTTAGATAATAACTATTATATACTGAGTGCCAGTACGCACTATTGTCCCCCGGGTTTTTTCAAACACTACTCGACCTAAAAAAAATTTGAACTTTTAACATAACTTCACTAGTTTTCGTAGTCCGCTTGACCAAATTAATATCATTCAATCAATTAAGGTTTTTAGTTCAGAAAAAGTTAGTGTCACGAGCGGGATTCGTACACCTCGACCTTCCGCTTAATACGCCCCTGCTCTACCACTTGAGCTATCGCGACTTCGATACATCAGGACACCAACTTCCCATCTCAACCTACAACCTTTCGACTTTTTGCCATTTTTCGAATGTCGTGCAATCGCGATTTGATTCTCGGCGACAAATGAAATGTAAACAGAGGGCTTTAGTGAAGTATGCTTCATTTTGCTTATTTAAATCCGTTAGGTTTCGGGGTCCGGAGATGGGAAGTTGGTGTCCGAGCGGATCGAAGTCACCAGAGCGCAAGTGGTAGAGCAGCGGCGTATTTAGCCGAAGATCGTGGGTTTCCCTATCTTTCATAAACTTTGTATCTTTCTTTATCATCACTTATTGTCCTCTTTCTGTTTCTTATTTCTTTCTTTCACACTCACCCTCTCTCTCTCTCTCTCTCTCTCTCTCTCTCTCTCTCTCTCTCTCTCTCTTTCTCTCTCTCCCTTATCTATATTGCGCATACCACACGCATCTGTTAGGGGTTATTGACCATTTAGAAACTAACCCGTACGATTATGGTTCATAAAAAAAATGTTATCATAGTTTTGGAGTATTGCGGGCTACAATAAATTGACCATTGACTGACAGGAAGAAAAATACGATTGCGATGAAATTCATAGTATCTATCATGTATCTAGAAACCAACGAGCATAATCTCCCAAATTTCATCAAAATCTATTCAATGGTTTCGGAGATGCAGCTGTGTACGGGACTGACCACAGACACACTTACCAAATTTGTCCAGAAAGGTCTGGAACGCAAAACCCGAGCTGAAATTTTGTGTTCGGAGGAGAAAAATGTTGTCGATCCCTCACGAATCTCCCTACGTTCGGTAGTTTGGAAGTCAAACTTCACCCAGAATAAATAATATTTACCGAGAAAACCCTAATAAACTCTTGTGATCTTTAATGGAAATTTAAGGTTACTATGAATCAATATTATTAAGATGCAGGTGCATTTGAGTTGAGGGCGGACTAGAGGTCGATCCCATTTCTAGATTTATCAGCGAAAGATGGGCCGTGTCCCATCCCATTTATACTCCTCTATTGAGGAATCTTTACTAAAAGCCGACGTCTCTTTTACCGTCTCAATTGGAATTTCCAAAGGGTCGATAAAAGTCTGAAACCTTTAATTTTACTCCGGGTAAAAGCGATTTATTGTACACGGTTGGAAATTAAATTACGGATCACTCGGGTGTAGAGTGATTTCCTGAAAGCTGTTTCGGTACATTTCTTCTTTTTGAACAATTGAATTCTACTCAAAGAAAACTGTCAAAACATTGAGCGCGGTCGTCGTGGTAACTATGATGAAAAAAAGTAATAAGTTTTGAAGTTAAAATAGTTATAATTTGCTTTGTTGACACCATAGTAAAATGTCAGGATGCAATGAAAACAAATAGCTTTAACGAGAAAAATCGTTGTAAAATTTCACTCCCTGATGACCTGATTTTAAACGTCTCACCGCTTCTTCTCCCTTACCCTTCTGTCTCGGTAGAGAAACTGAATTTGTTTTCTATGGAAGTGGTAAACTTATTTTCATCAAATTTGAGCAACAAATTAACTCCTGGGTTGATACGGAAAATTTGCCATGGACAGCTTACTGGAAAAACTGCTCCAGCTCTTCAACCAATTTTCCCTCGTAATAAGAAAAAAGAATTTTCCAGGCAGGGAATATCTGCCCATCCCAACAACTTCACAGCCATTTAGGGAAGAAGAAAGTTCAAACAGAGCAAGCTATCGCGAGTTGAAAATACATGAAGGCAAGATAGCGTTTTTCCCCCGACAAATTATCCGTTTTTTCAAAAAATTTCTGTTTATCTTTTGTTTAAAAAATTGTCCCATTTTAACAAATATTTTCTATTAATCTTAAATAAAATCAGAAATAATCATTAATAATCCAGAAATGAAAAAATACAGAATTACAGCAGATAGTGTTAATAAATGGAAATTGTCTTTTTCGCTACATTCGGAAAAAAGTTTTCTTATCTTCCAGCATTGGCCTTAAGCATGCATTTTACGCCCTCCCACGGGTGATGTAAAAAGCACTCCCTCGGCTTTGCAGTTGGAAAACATGTGATACACAACTTTCGTTATTCCCTTCTTTCAGACAATTTTGAAATCCCAGCGGAGCTCTCGTCACTCATACGCAGTCTCCACTTTGAATATAAATCGATTATATCATCTTGTTTATGAATTAGTCCAATAAGGAAGGTGGTTTACCAAGTTTTAAAAAAAAACTGTTAATGGTGAAGAGATTTGTTTCATGTCTCAGGTTAATATAGCGCTCACTCTCGTGAATTATGGAATCTTCTGTTGTGCAACTGCGCCATCTCATTCATAAACCGAAAACGGCCTTTACAACATTCATAAGCTTGTATTTTTTCCATGTATCTAAGACTGCAAAATAGTGAATAGGACGGTAGGAAATAGGATTCTTCATACCCCGATGAATAAAATATCAGAAGGGGATAAAAAAGGCCTATCAAAAAGGCTCATTTTATTGCCCCACTGGTTAAGCATTTATAAACTCTTTAAAAGATTTCAATTACACGTTCTTTTATAGTTTTGCTATTCTGGTTAATGGTATACTTAGATTGCCTAAATTGGAAAACAAAAATGATAGATGAGGCGACACTTAGTATTATTATTACAGAGCCGGTAGGATATTGCAGTCTCAACGCGACGCGCAAGAATGGTACAATTACCCAGAAAACAAACAATAAATGAGTAGAAATACTTTGATTGAATGTAAAAAAAATATTGGTTTGCATTTATAAATTCACTTTTTTCCACATCCTACACGTATTGGTTAAATTTAAACAATGTAAAATCCCAGGCCCTGAAGATGATCTCAATAAAGATCGAAACGTTGGCACGATAAAGAAAATATTTTTCTGAAACCTACATCAAACCAGACCGCATCACGATCTCAGAATAATCATCGACTAACGGTCGCTTATCACCACAATTCTTTAGAAAAACATTTTCTTTTTCGTACCTACGTTTCGAACTTTATTCAGATCATCTTCAGTGCCTGGGATTTACAAACATAGTTTAAATTTAACAAATGCATGTAGGATGTGGAAAAAAGTGAATTTATAGGACGCAAAGAATATTATTTATATTCAGTCGAAGTATTTCTACTCACTCAAAGCGTTTGAATTTTTAATTTTTTAATTTTTAATTTTTTATATTCAACCAGTCTTCTAATCATTCAAAGTGTAAGGAAACCTGCAACCTACATCACATCAAACCGAATCTCATGAATTCTGAATTTTATATTTAATCGAAGTATTTGTAATCACTCAAACTTTGTATTCTGCGTATTTGTGCCATTCTTGTGTGTTGTATTGAGATTCCAGTGAGATATTGTTGTTTCATGTTTATATACGTCGGGGAAGGAAAACGTCAGTGCACCCGCGGGAATGACTTCAACAGTAAGCAGAAAGAAACCCCGAAGGAGAGGAGAGAACAGAAGTGAAGAGAGAGAAAGAGGAGCGATATTCCAAAATTGCATATACATTGGGAGTAGCTGGAGGTTGTTAAGGCATCATCCTTGTGTCAAGTTTCAAGAGTTTAATTTCTAAGAAAAATAATAATGAATAAAAATTATAAATTGTGTGTAAAGTACATTAAGTAGTTTTTTTCAATCAGTTCCGAAATCGAGGAGAGAGAAATCCCGTCTGCGGAGCCTTCAACCAGTTCTTCGACGAAATATACGTTTTTATGTAAGGCCCTGAAGATGATCTCAATAAAGATCGAAACGTTGGCTCGATAAAGAAAAACAGAAAATCATCTTCAGGACCTTGTTTTGTCTGCATTTCAATAAAAAAACCAAACCGCACATTTTTTTGCAAAATAAGCTTTTAGTTGATTTATCGTTTTAAATCAAGCCAAAGTACAATGTGTGGTGATTATACAGAAATCGGGAGATGCGGTCTAGTATGATGTAGGTTTCAGAAAAATATTTTCTTTATCATGCCAACGTTCGATCATTAATGAGATCATCTTCAGGACTCAAAGTTTTTCTTTTTGCGTATGTGTGCCATTGAGAACCACGACTTTTTCTCAATACGACATCCAATAATGACACATCTATATTGAAAACAAACATTTTGACCCCTGAAGATGATATCAATAACGCTCGAAACGTTGGCACGATAAAGAAAATGGTTTCCTGAATCCTACATCACGCCATTCCGCATCTCACGACTTCTGAATAACCAATGTATAATATTTTGCATCATAGAACATCTTTATTTATATCTTTATTACATATATCGAACAGTGATAGTTGCATTTGTACTGTCTCCTGATTCTAGCATTTAAAAAGCTCTCAGAAATCGACTGTGTCAGAAAGTGGTGTAAATTAATTATTTCCATACACAATGTAACATATATCCGTGTCCGATATTTTCGAGTGTATAATGCTTGCTAAAAAACTTTGGCCTAAATCCGTGAAACACCGACCTGGTCGTCGTACCCCGTGAGACTTATTTCACGAAAGCCATTTTAGTTGGTCCAGCGCAAAAACTGTTTGATAAACATGTTTGAGTGACTGCTCGCTCAATGGAGGGACCGGTCGGAACAGGGGGGGGGGATTGTATATGCGGATTTGATGTATGCTCCATGGCCTGGATTTATCACTCACTCGCTGGGAACTCTCCAACACAACCGAACTACACAACCAGCCACAACAACGGCAGCTGGCACCAGTTATTTGTTGTAGTGCTTCTCTCAAGTCCGAGTTTTGGGTGGCCATTTTATGCATGTTTATAATATATTGTTATATTAGGTTTCATAGCTAATATTTTCTTAGCGTTTTGAACATCCTTCGATTTATCATATAGCTCAACTCACAATCAATGTATTGTAATAAACAAACATAAATAACCATCCCTAACCATCCCTAATCAAAATAAATCCACGTAGATATACCATTTGTTTCTATTTATTTCACTTCTTTCTATGTTGTAACGTAACCATTTTTAAACTTTAAATGTATATTGATTTAGCCAGAATTTTGTCTCTTGTCAAACCAGCTCGATTCGAAAAAAAGTGTTTAAGTAACTTAGAAGCTGTAATCATCTGGGGGTGTCAGATGCACGGTACAGTTTTTTAATGGGCATTTTTTTGGAAACGAGCTACAGCAGACAACATGACATCTGCGGGGTCCAAACAGAAATAGTGAGGTGAAAATGGAACATCAGCTATTTATGGTCAGAGCATTATTCTTCCAACGTCACCAGGAGAGCAGGAAGTATCTAATGTATTGCATATTTGAGGAATATGCTTCAAGTTGCTATAGATCTCGTTCATTTTATAGTTCCTTCCCTAAACTAGAGGAAGACCAACTACAAACCCAAGATTTGAATAGGCAAATTAGGCAGAGGTATGCAAGATGAGAACACGATTCATTGCGAGCGGAGTGATAGGTCTTTATACTCGAATTCTGAGATTATAGAATTGGAATAACATGATCAAACGTAGAATTTCAGAATGGGTGCAAAATAAAAAAATAAAATAAATAAATAAACACCAAAAGTGTCAGACATTGCTTTCCCGTATACTCGGTCGTTCTAAGAAGGACAATGAGGACCATTAACGCCTGTACCTAGACGATTCAGCCTTATCGGACGCTTTAATTCTCAAGATGAGAGCTGAAGCACCTCCACATACGACAGAATTGTGTTACTGCATTGGTGTAGAGGCAGCCCAGCTCCGAGAGGCAAGACAACCTCGCTCCTCGCTTGCCCATTCCGAGTGGTCGGGTACTCATAAAGCATGGAACCGTATGCCGCGCGCAAAGGGTTACCGAAGCCGAAATACACCAGCCTGGTCTCCCGCGCACTCCCAAGATAGAGAAGGCTGCCACAGTACCTCCCAGAGTAATTGGGCTTCCCTAGCATAGAAACTACCGGATCTGCTCCGGCCGCGGTTTTGTATAAAGTGGAATTGCTAACCACTCCCTAGAAGAGACCGCCTAGGGTAAAAGCCTTCAATCGAGCTCAGCTTACATCTACGTGCAAAGCATTCACTACTCATTCTCATCCGCCACTTATGCATTCAAGGAACTTTTGAGCGTAATCATAGTGTCTTCAACGCTTATACAGTGCCGTCCGATCCGCCGTGATGCTGGATGTATAACAATGGAAATGACCAAGTTTCGTGCAAAGGTCACAAAGAGAAGGCAGCCTCTTCTTTAACCTTGAAACATTTCTGTTACTCTGTAGTACAGATGGTTGTGATAACTCAGTTACTTTATGCAGACAGGATCTGGCACCCTAACCCTCGTGTGCCTCTGATAAGGCACCGCCGCTCCATGCAGACCCGAGGCTGACAAGAGTAGAACACCCAAAGTGTCACTGACAAGTCAATGTGACACAACTCTTGAGAACCTCATCAAAACTGGCAAACCATGGCTACTAAGGTAAAACACAGAGGAGTGAAACGTCTCGACACCCTGCATCTGACAAAAGGGGTCACCCTGACAATAAAATCCTTTATAAGACCAGACAGCCAAGCAGCTGTAGAAGAGCATAAAACATCACTTCAGAAATAGTCGGTGAATGCATCCATGAACAAAGAAAGCATAGCAACCTGACAGTATCATAGATGCCAGGGGGCAACTACTGGGCAATTAGTCACAAGAGGATCTGCAAGAAGAGAGCACGTCTTAAAGGCCACGATCAGGTCCATCCAGCGGAGTGATAGGCCTTTATACCCGACTTCTGAGAAAACCCTTACACAATATTCGTATATTCAATGACATTTGTCGGATACGCAATGAACTTAGCTACAGATAAACAGGGTAAAACTGAGCGTAATGGATAGCCCTCTAAGGAAACGCCGACAGTCTCATCTTCAGAATGAACAATGATGAGGAAGAACTGCCACACATATTATATTTTATGTGAAGGAATCGGTCAATGGAGATATGACACAGAAGACCAAGCGTAAGAATAGCTTCAAAGGGAGTCAGATTATTTTTCGATCGGGTCAATTGAACTAAACCAAAGAATTAGGAAAATGCTGGAAACACCCAACCCCGAATTCCTTCTACCCTCTCATCATCATCTCCCTGGAGATTTTAGCCCGCAGCCTTCTTTAATCTGTTCGTCATCGATTGATGTTGAAGGTCTTCTTAGGTCGTGTAGAAAACTTTCCAAACTATAGTAGTTTCTTTCATTAAACCTCCCTTCCGAAAGACCCTGATTAATGTTCTGTTCACCTTGGGCAAAAGAACGTTACCGAATGAGCCGGGTTTTAACACATAACAGTCCGAACCCTATTTAAAGTGTGATAACAAAAAAAAAAGGAAATTTTATGTGAAAACGCTATATATATAAAAAGAAATTAACGTTTACTCAAATCTGTAAAAAGGTAGTCGAAGAACCCCTTTTCATAGGTAAATTATAAAAAACCACGAAACATGCACTAAATAAATGCAAAGAAATAAAAAACAGCATATTATAATTTAAACTTTTGCTTTGATTTTGTAATTTTAAAAATTTGAAAATTTAAAAAAATCCAGAATTTTCGTTTGACATTGTATATATACATACAGCTTTAAATTGTTCACAATTAACCATATCTCCCAGACAGTGCAACGGATTGAACTTAACTGATTTAACATAACATTACGATTTGTGATTAACTTAAAGCCTAACTTCTCCAAAATAAATGAAAAACTTTGAAACTAGACTAAAAATATTACTCACGCAGCATTTTCAGAGCGTCATTGGTTTGTCAGAAATACAAACGGGCCATCTAAAATCCTGGATACGTTGTACACATATCAGAAGTAATTACGGTTTTTAGTTGAGATGAAAAAAGGTTAATGGCACGAGAGGGATTCGAACCCACGACCTTCGGCTAGATACGCCGCTGCTCTAACCACTTTACCTATCGTGACTTCGATCCCCTCGGACACCAACTTCCCATCTCAAACTACCTTTTGAATTTTCACGGTAGCTCAAGTATTAGAGCAGGCGTATTTAGCCGAAGGTCATGGGTTCGAATCCCGCTCATGACACTGACTTTTCTCTCTCAACCAATACCTTACATAAAAATTAATTAATTGTAAGAAGTTATTTGTTCAATCGGACCAAGAAATCTAATGGATTTCCTATTAATATCGACACCACCCGAAGCCTGGCAATTATTTGTGCAACTGCAAAAAGGCACCCTGATCACACTGAGCTGTTTGGCCTCCGGGTCAATCGTTTGATTAATGTAAATTTTTTCCGCGTAAAATATCTTCCGGGAAACCCAAGATCGGGGTAAAAAAGAAGTTCGGAATGGTGAGAAAACAGGATAAGTAATTATCCTCTTCCAAATTGCCAATGGACCTTCCCTAAAATTGAGAACCCTCCGTCAATATTTGAACCACTGATAAATGTTCACTTTGTTTCTATGAATAAAACATTTCTTCTTACATCAGCCGGTGTTGAAGGGGAGGAGTGGGGGAGCAGGTAATATTACATTTCCCAATTGACTCATTTCCAGCCACAAGGGTTACCAACAATCGCTGTTTCATCCAAAACCGGCCCCTGATAAAAAAAAAAATTAACAAAAAAAGAAAGCGAAAAAGAAAAATAATGGAATGAAACATTTAAACTTTTATATGTATTGAGCAAAAAGTCAATTTCATCTGCATGTTATATTTCCTTAAAAAAAATTATTCTTTTGAACCTTGCAAATGTCACTGTTATTCGCAAATAAATAAGTAGGCGGTAAGGGGAGACATTTAAAACGAAACATACGTTAAGAGTTCCGAAAATACAAAATATAAACCAACATCGTCTTTTTCTTTGACAGATATTTCGTTTTGTATATATTGATTGTGACTGTTCTTATTAGATGGAGAAAATAAAATGCAAGTTAAGTTGGCATGTTGTGTCCTTTGATAGCTTTTGTATTACCTGTTGTACGCACCTATAAATTTGTACCCACAGAAAATACAAACAAGTCCGAATTCATCTAAGAAATTTGTTATTAGGTTAGTTTTAGGTGTCGTATTTTTTTATGTCCCTATTTTCGCGAAATATTCAAATACCAACGTTGATACTGATCATTCTCTAGTGTCCATTTGCCCACCCCGTTGAGAATACTGTTCGATTCGAGGTCTCTCCTGCTTTCCTTGATGCGTTCGATTGTTTTTTCTTCACATCTCAACAGGACAACACATAAATGAATAGGATAGTTTCCTCGCTTTAACATGTTCAGTTAGAGTGACCTTGTACTGTTAGAGAGCTGACTGTATATTTAGACACTACTTTGCTGGAGTGTTATGTAAATAAGAAAGAATGTACTATATTTAAAAGTGAAAGTCCCTAGGTTTATAAATTGCGTTGTTAGCTGAAATGACTAAAGCTGAGGCGGCGCGGCGCGGAATTGTGAAGGTCCGCATACAATGTAGGAACGGCTCTCGGCCGCGTTGGTCGAATTTTCCCCTTCTATCTGTCTAGCCCTGCGGTTGCATGATTTTGCATTTCCAAGTCCACACGTCACAATCGTTCACTTCGTCTTTACATCTATGGCGTCCGAGGACAGGCGAAGATACCCGAACTCAAAGATTTCCGACCGCCCTGGCGCACACTATGCTGGTGTCGGGTTCCAGAAGTCTGGCAACTTCCCCAGTCTCCGAGCCGTGCTGCATCATCCTGCACGCCTAGTGTGCGGGTTACATTCATTTCAATGTATTCTTGTTTGGGGTCGGTTCCACGCCGCACAACAGACCTATAGTGTGCGCCCAGCATAAGATGTTGATTGTTTCTGGCGTTTAATTTTTATGCGAAAGGGCGCGTAAGGCCGAGGTCTGACCCAGGACTGCCAAATAACTGATGTTGCTGATACTTGATCCTCTTTTTGTTGGATCTAAAATATTATGTATGGAATGCAAGATTTTCCCCTTATTTTTAGTGTTAAACTCGGTTGATGGTAAAGTGTTGGTTCATATAATCATCGTTAGATGTGGTCGAAAACAATAGATTTGATTCGATCGATTCGGAGTTTTCGTCAGTACTTATCATGAATCGGCGCCACGTAAACAATAAAGAATGTGAAAAATCTCATTACAGTGGACTATCTGAGGTGGTAGCAACGTTACCAATTTACATTTTAGCATAGTTGTCTGTCTAACGCGCTAGGAACATTACCAATTTAGACCTAAGCATATTTGCCTATCAAAGGGGGGTAGCAATGTTACCTACGTACAACTCAATATAGTTCTCTACCTCATGGAATAGCATTGGTACAGATTTACACCTCAGCAAAATTGCATACCATACGTGATATGGTTACATTTCAGCATAGATGCCTACACGGCATGGAAGCGATGTTAGTTACTTTTACATCAGCATATTACCCCTCGGACGTGATAGCAATGTTCACTGGTTCCTCGTCAACACAGTTACCTACTTGGGGTGGAAGCAATTTTACCATTTCACTTGCGTACTTGACTACCTGAGGTTGTAGCTAACGCTACCATTTTACACAACAGCACAGTAGTCTATCTATGTCGTGTTCGACATAGTTGCCATGTAGCGCCAATTTTTCCTGTTGGCCAGTGCCCAGTGTAGTCTATTTTTTTGCCCAGACGTGAGGTGTACTGTCCATTTTTTGTAGCATTTCCACAGGTGGTTCGGAGGCTGTAAAAACCTCTTCATAACAATATTTTATTTTGACTTCAGGCATACATAATAGGAAATAAATTGTGCAGACCTGAATAGAGATATCTGTAATTAATTCTTATTCCAGAAATTTTAATTAAATTGACTCATATAATCTTGTTAGTTCGTTAAAACAAAATAGAACATACAGACCAAAAACAAACAAATATCAATCGTCATTTTAAATAAATAATATTTACTTAAGAATTGTGAAATGAATATTGTATAGAGATTAGTGACCGTTAATCGATAATTATTCAGATAATGTAAGATGCGGTCTGGTGTGACGTAGGTTTCAGAAAATCATTTTCTTTATCGTGCTAACATTTCGAGCGTTATTGATATCATCTTCAGGGCTCAAAGTGTTTGTCTTCTGTGTACTTGTGCCATTCTTGCGTGTCGTGTTGGGAGTAAACATAAGCATATATGAAGGTCCAATTGGGGTTATGGGTAGAGGTTTAAACGTCTTTTCGCGCTAATAAATCACTTTCGCACTCAAAACATAACCCCCTTAGCCCAGGATGTCTGATATTCCGGAGAGGGTCTCAAAGTGTTTGTCTTCTGTGTACTTGTGCCATTGAGAGTCACGACTCTCTCTCAACATGACGCAAGAATAGCACAAGCACGTAGAAGGGAAACACTTTGAGCCCTGAAGAAGATCCCAATAATGTTGGAAACGTTGGCACGATAAAGAAAATGTTTTTCTGAAACCTACATCACACCAGACCGCATCTCACGATATCTCAATAATTAAAATGAATATTGCTCATTTTGTAAACAAACACCCTTTTCTCGCTTTTTCTCCATTTTAATCCAGGTGTAATCTCTTTAACCGACGACATTACAGTAGGAAAGAAGTACTGTCCTTGCTGTAAGACGGAACTCTTTCTATAATGCCCGCCAGATTCTACATGCTGTACAAGACGTTTTGGCAACATACACGATTCGTAATAGTTTGTGCGATGTTGGCCTCACATCGGATGCCCCTTGAGACGATGTGCAACAACAACCCGCCACTAGAAACTTAAGAGAATTCGCCTAGAAGAGAACACCAATGGGAATGATGCCTATTTTTACAGGGTCATATTTCTGTCCATACAGTGACATCAGAAGAACTGGAACTCACAGTTTTTGATACAAATCGTACGAGTGTATTTATAGGTGACACATTAATTGGATTGAGGGCGTTGGAAGTAGTTAGTAGCCGCTGTCGAAGCGATGATCACGTCTGTTTTGATAGACATCGGACGTAGCATTTCGTGTGACACCTCTCGTATGGGGAAATGGTTTTGCCTCGAACAGATGACAGGGATGTCATCGCAATTCTAGCAGACCGAAAATTTGAGTTCAACTCTTGGTTTGCATTTAAACGACTACAGCTGTTTGACAGGAAAAATTTATTCACGGCGAGTAATCGGCGTAGCATAGCCTACTCCCTCGAGGCGGAGCACAACTCAAAGTATAAAGTTTTCAAATATTCATGCTCGTTGCGACTGTTGTATTTCAGTGAAATACAACATAAATAACGCAACTTTCTATTCGGTCTATTCTCACGAATATCTTAGAGAAGAAATGAAAACGGATTTCATTTCTCCTGTTATCCGTAAAATTATGCTCTATTTCGGTAATAATTTTTTTTTTTGTCGACCTCTTTAATTTGATCTGAAGAATACAGGCCTTTTCAATGTGAACTTATCGAAAACAGAAATCCGACACTGCGATAATGATTATGGATTATTCAAGAAGGGGGAACGCCTTGCAAAATTAATTTTAAGGAAAGAGTTGAGTGAGGTGTGGTAAATCTTTCATATTTAATTCAAATACTTGGCCCGTCGCTGCCACAAGCCTAAATCTCCTTTCCTTCAGTAAATATTTAAGCCCAATCAATGCTTTTCCAGCACAAGCGGCATATAAGAATACTCCTGCAAGTATAATGCCACTGCGTATCTTCTAGAGTAGACTGTTTATTATGACTTACAGAACTATGTTATGCATTTTCGATGGGAATTTATGCTGCGGGACTACAACACTCGCGACACAGGTTTTAAAATTTGTCGACGGAAAAAGAAAGGGGGTTATCAGTTTTCTTACCCTGTGCAATTTATAAAAATACAAGATTTTTCGCAGACACTCGTTACAGTCTAACTGAGCTTTTTTTTTTTTATCAATACTAACGTTTTTTACAAAATCATTTTTATGCAAAACCACTTTTATTTTTTTTTAGATATATTAAACTTGAAATTTTAATTTACTAAATTAACTGGCCGGTAAATTACGCAAACATTTCAAAACGAATAAACGTCCAGTACTATTGTGAGAATAGGCCGTATAAAAAACCTTAAGAAGGAAGCTTAGAGAAAATTTAATTAGACAACAAGTTAAAATTAAGGCCGCTGTTAAACTGAAAATAAAACCGTTTGATAGCGTAGAAAAATAGTTAAAGTCGGGTAGGTTTTTACTTTTTTATTTCTATTTCTTTCCCTTTCTTCGGCCCAGTAACCTATTCCAGCCAGGTTTTTTATATTATATTAATAATTCCAGTCATTAAAAGACGAGTGGCGGTAAAACGGAAAATGTCAATTCAAACTTAAACTGAAATGAATTTATATATCTTCAAAAGCAGTTTAATATCAATTTCACAGCTGCCACCCACCTCCAACTTTGGCTTGATCAGGTTTTTATTTTATCAGCCGTAAGCAAGTGGTTGACGATAGTGAACGATACCGCAGGCGTTCGTAGATCTTGCACGGAGTGCATGGCAGTGCTTTATCGTTCGAACGCTCATAAGAATGCGGTTCAAACTTCATACGTGAACGTCTCGTTGTGTCCTGTCACTTCGGAAGTCAGGGTGTCGGGCTTAGTTAAGTTAGGACCCCTTAACAGTTAGTTGGGCAGCCGACCCCCGCGCCCTATCTACAACGGACTTGATCCGCATTAATAATTAAGGAATTCTCCACAACTTAGAATATAATTAAGGCATCAAGTTCTCCATTGGCCTACCTCTATCATTAAACATTCCCGGTCTTGCCATATAAACGAGTTTACCTCAGTTTAACCTGAAGTAACTCCGACTCAAAACGCCCTTCGAACATAATTAACTCAGTTTGGGGGAAATTGTTGGCTGTCGTTTTCCATTTAGCCAACCGCCTTCACAATATGGAGGGTTTTTAGATTTAAAAGTGCATGCAAGGGTATGCGGGTTTTAATTTTTCCTCCTCAATTTGTGAATATGTAGAAGTTTACAACACGTAGGCCAAAGGGTTTTGTAATCATTTTTATCGCATCTTCTTTGTTCTCTATTTAGAACGCTGGACTAAGTAGGGCCTTAATACACTTTTTAATTACATCTAGGAGGCTCAGACGTCTTGAACCGGAGAAAAATGGTAAAGTTTTACTCCCACTTGAAATTTAATTAAAACAGGTAAATGGGAAATTTGACACAAAGGTTAAAGCTAACGACAAAATCGTGTAACAGGTTTTCTTTTATATTATTACTGATTTATATTAGCTCAGTTCTGGACGTAAATTGGACAAAGTTGAGCCAATGCCTTCTCGCATTCCATCGGAAATTTCAGCTTTTTAAGCGTAATTTACACTCCTGATGTTGACAGTCTGTGGTCGAAGTTGAGGTTCGTCATCTGGGGTTATCAACAGCTAGGTCAGGTTTCTGCCCCCTTGCGATCATTCCCTAAAACCAAACTCATTCATTCTCTCACTCATTCTTAAATACATTCTAATTTATACAAAATTGTCAATTAGGGTGATGGAATACTCGACATACCGCCGTCTATATACATTTTATATTAATGACACAAATGGATGGTCGATGCGGTACTCAATATATCAAACTACACATTCCCGCAAATAAATACATTCATTTTTAACACACAATCTACTAAAACTACTATAAAACAACCACAACCTTGTTTTGTTCAAGGATCGAAACGGAGACCGAGACATTAGCTGCCGTGTTCATGCTAGATTCTCATACGGGTGGCATTCCTACGCGCTCTCTATATAGTGCCAGGGAATTACACCCTTCCATCAGGTGGGACATAACGAACAACGTTTCTCCGCATGCCGGAATAAAACATTGGTTTTAATCAAAAGTACGTGTACGTGTGTCAACCTCGCTTGGCCTATTCTTAATCGGGTATGAATGACCGCCCGTTTTTACACCAGTTAGGTCCATCAAGGGCTGATCAGGGCTCAAGGTCTCTGCCGTCGCTTTAAATCGTTTTTTAATTGTATTTTTAGCATAAGGGGTCTGGATCGCTGTTTTTAAGTCAAGCTAATTAGTTAGTTTAAGGGTTAATTTAAAACTAAATATGGTTAATTTGAAAATAAAAAGAATAATATAAAATTTAAAAAAAATTAAATTAAAAAGATTTTATTTGAAAATTAAAAGGATAATTTAAAACTACAATGGTTAATTTAAATTAAAAAGGCTTTATTTGAAAATTAAAAGGATAATTTAAAACTACAATGGTTAATTTAAATTAAAAAGGCTTTGTTTAAAAATTAAAAGGATAATTTAGCTTAAAAAGGTTTTATTTGAAACTTAAAAGGATAATTTAAATTAAAAAAGCTTTATTTGAAAATTAAAAGGATAATTTAAAACTACAATGGCTAATTTAAATTAAAAAGGCTTTATTTGAAAATTAAAAGGATAATTTAAAACTACAATGGTTAATTTAAATTAAA
>CM077101.1:20915440-20931870 GCA_039619505.1 Cimex hemipterus
TTAAAAGGATAATTTAAAACTACAATGGTTAATTTAAATTAAAAAGGTTTTATTTGAAAATTAAAAGGATAATTTAAAACTACAATGGTTAATTTAAATGAAAAAGGATTTATTTGAAAATTAAAAGGATAATTTAAAACTACAATGGTTAATTTAAATGAAAAAGGCTTTATTTGAAAATTAAAAGATAATTTAAAACTACAATGGTTAATTTGGAATTAAAAAGGGTTTATTGGGAAATTAAAATGATTAAAATGATGATTAGTCTTTTACTAATTTATTGTATCTGGCTCGTTTTTTAACAGAGTCAACTTAAAAGTCTAAATTAAAATGGACACATATCACATGCATTTTTGTCTTAATTATTAAAGCATTTTTTTACTAAGATTAATTAGTAAGAAAAATGCTTTAGCATCATCCATTTTTCGCTTTTTATTTACCTTTAAATATCTGCAAATGACAAAATAATTTACCTTAATTTTTAAAACAAAAGTTGGTCATTTTATCAATTTGAATTCAGCGTGAACCAGAAGCGTAATTTAAACGAGTTAAAAGTGATTTTGTCCCTTAAGCGCTACAACGTCTTCATTCCGGTTAATCAATTCCGCCTGGGATTTGGCTAATTAAGATGACCCTTTGAACCCCTTCTGGAAGTGCTCCAGAGAGAAAGAGCAGACCTTATCTGATAGGCTAAGCCACAGTGAATCTCCTGGAACGGCCGTTTTAGTGCCATTTACGGCGTTAGCCCCGGCTTTTATAGTTTTCTTCATCTGTATTCAAAACGATTCTACAATTCCGGGGGCGATTGAAAAAAGAAAAGTTTTGGTATAATAGTACTTTAACGGAGACATCAACGCTCATCGATTCCCGATTTTGGTTTTTAATGCGGGCATTTTCGGAATGAAGGCTCCTTTATTGAATTGGTTCTTATTCTTCCCAATGAAAAACCTAACCTATTAATTTTGACTTCGTCAAAATATATAAATATTCAAAACTAACTGTTCCTGAAATACAACAAAAAACTAAAAGAATTCAGACAACAATTATAAAAAAATTCGAAATATTGTTTGTAAGAAAAAAGTATATACTTATACATATAAACGAATATTCGTACGTGTGTTGATGATAAAAAGGAAAACTACTGATTTCGATGAAACTTTCACACTTTGTTTGTACTAGTGCCGGGCGGGTTTAGATAGTATAGAATGGTCATATAAATAATGGGCGTCAGGATTTACAAAAAAGAGAGATTTCTGGCCGTTTGTGCTGTCCATTTTCGCATCTGTTTTTTCAGCTGTCATCTTTCCAGTCGGGCCTCCGGCTTCCGGTATGATACACGTTTCCAGCGTCTTTGAGATTCCGACTTGGAGGCGCCAACAGTCAATAGACGCAAAAACTACGCTAACCCTCTATAATCGGAAAAATTACTGAATCGGTTATAGGTGCAAAACTACTGTTACATTATAATCGTAAAAACTATAGAATAAGATAGAAAGTTACACTCGGGCAAACCATCAGAATTGAAAAAAAGTGCTCCAAATGAACGTTTATTTAATACACAAAGATGACTTACAAAACTATTGTTTTACACGTATTTACACATAAATAATTATAAAATGTGTAAAATATTATAAAACATTATTTTACGGAACTAGTTAAATTTAAATGAAATATGATAAGTAGTGTTATATGTTCGGTTTTCTAATTTTTAACCTTCTTACTGTAAACTATTAATTGTGATGATTTTGCAGTGCTATGAATTAGGTATTGGTTGAAATGAAAAAGTTAGTGCCACGGGGATTCGAACTCAAGACCGTACGTAATGTTTAATTAATGGTGAAATGGGAGGTTGGCGTCTGAGTGGAATGAAGTCGCGATAGTTCAAGTGGTAGAGCAGCTGCGTATTTAGCCGAAGATCGTGGGTTCGAATCTCGTTATTGACACAAACTTTTTCATCTATATGTATGTGTTTAGTGACTCCCAACTAAAAATAAGAAGGAAATATTTTTATATTCAATTTCGTATATTTTTATTTTAACTATAATCCTTTTAATACTTTATTTAATACAGTTAATTAAGGTTTTTAGTTGAGATAAAAACGTTAATGGCACAAGCGGGATTCGAACCCAGGATCTTCGGCTTGATATGGATCATGGTCACGAATCACAAATACCTCAAGTGGTAGAGCAGCGGCGTATCAAGTCGAAGGTCGTGGGTTCGAATCCCGCTCGTGCCATTAACGTTTTTATCTCAACTAGAAACCTTAATCAATTGTAATATATTAATTTGTCAAGCGGACCAGGAAATTAGTGAATTTTATGTCATTTTTATTGATTTCTTTTTTTAATTTCATTATTTTAATTAATGTAATTAATTTTCATGTGGTCATCTAAGAGCTCAATTTTTTTTAGCCTAAAGCAGGAATTATACTCTACCATCTCGAAGGTTTTTTAATGTTTAAAGAAGGGTTATTGGGAGATCGTGGGATGCGGCCTGGTGTTACGTAGGCTTCAGAAAAACATTTCCTTTATCGTGGCATGTTTCGATCTTTGAGCCCCGAAGATGACCTCAATAAAGTTCGAAACGTTGGCAAAAAAGATTTTCTAAAACCTACGTCACACCAGACCGCTTCTTGCCATGTTCAAATAATCATCAACTGTCACTAAACACCACACATAAAAAATATATTGTGAACAGGAGAGTAAATAATGCATACCCTAACTAAAAATCTAATTATTTGGAGGTCCTGAGATGCGGTCTGGTGAGAATTGGGTTTTAGCAAAACATTTTCTTTATCTTGAAAACCTTTCGGTCTTTATTTAGATCATCTTCACGGATCAAAGTGTTTGTTTTCCGCGTGTCACTCTTGAGAATCTCGCACGACAGACAGGAATGATACATTTACACGGAAAACAAACACTTTGAGCTCTGAAGATGACGTAAATAAAGACCGAAACGCGTTCAATATAAAGAAAATGTTTTTTTAAGACCCACGTCACACCAGACCGCATCTCAGGACCTCCAAACAATTAGTATATTATATAAAAGGCAAAAGAAATTGTGACAATTAAATTTTTATGAAGGGACGTCAAATAAGAAAGATAATCAGCCGGCGTACAATAAATAAATTTAGCAAGATTTGATAGTTCAAATTTTACTTTAACCGGATTTAAAAAAAATAAAGAATGACTCCTGTTATATAAATGAGAGCTGGCGAAATGATGGATCGGGTGAATGATTGAGCGGCTATAGCTTTCCACCCCAACGAGTATAAAAAATGGTAAATACTCTCAATTGAACGAACGCTAAACAATATATTCCTAACATGTAGATTAGTAGGTCTGACTGTGTCAAATACTTCGGTGAGACTTTGAACAAGAAATTGAACTTGACATGTTCAAGGCGGAGTGAACTACTTTGGGAAGTTCAATTGAAGCACTTGCAATCAGCAACCACCCAGAATACTTTTATTTGATAATAAACAAACTAGGGAAAGATATCACTTTTATTTTTGGTAGAACTCGGATGCCCTTATCAGAACCCTTAACTATTTTTTTTTAATCGGAAAGTTAAAAAAAACTTCTCCATAGTGTAAAGTAATAGAAAAAATTGTACCAAAATGGAAACGCGACATAAATTTGCACAAAAAACAAATCCAGGGTACTGCCCTGAAAGAATTGGCAAAGTTAGTAAAAAAAAGGATATAAAAAGCACACTTCGCGTGGTTGAAGAGCAGCAAAGAAAAAGAGCATAGACTTATCTACTGTAAGTAAACATAATATTAATGTTGAAAAATAGAAAATCGGGGCATCTGTTAATGACAATAATACAAAAACAGGGTTTACAACTAAGAGTATGTTCTATCTTGTGGACGTTAGTGATGACCTCATAGTCAAGTTATAGCTTTTACTGCCAAATTAACCCTTTAACTTCAAATGAATCGTTTCTTTTTTCCTTAAAATTAAACAGTTGTGATTTGAAAGTTATCATTTTTAACTTAAAATTAACACATTTTTAGTTTCAAATTAACCCTTTCATTAAAATTTATACTAAACATTTAAAACCAAAAGAGGAAGTTCAAAAGAAAATAAAGACTTTTCGTCAAAAGAAAACCATTTTTATTTCAAATGTCCGTTATTTGCTTTACGTAAGGCTAGTTTAATTTCACATTTTTTAATCCCGCCTTCATAAAATCAAAATTGGTTTGTAATTTGAAGTTAATCCTTTCTTTAAAACTGATATTAAATTTTTACAATTAATATATGAACTTCATATATAAATCGTTTGTATAACTTTCGGTAAAATTAACTTTTTTTTAAATTTTCAAATTACCCTTTGTTTGCATTAAATTAGGTCTTTTTAATTTCAAACTAATTTTCTGAATCTCCATATTAAACAGTTTTAATTTGCGACGATTTATAACTTTTATAATTTCAAATTAAAACGTTTAGACTACAAATGATCATTTTTCAATTTCAAATCAACCTTTTGTTTAAAGGGCGTATAAATGTGTGTAAAACGTGTTGGCAAAAGGTAACATTTCTAAAGGAATTGATATGAAATATAATCTTGTAAAATCAAATTCAGAAAACCAAAATTAATTATAATTTCTTTTTAAAAAATCACATAAAATGGATTTTTGTATAAAAGATCATGGGAAATTCAATTATAGGCATTTTATATTAGAATTATTCAAAACGATATATAAAAACACATTATTCTTTTATTATTTTAAGATTTAAAAATAAATATATCAAATAACTATTTTATAGAACCTTAGATTATATTTTATAAAAATCCCAAATTAATATAGAACCATTTGTTCCTTTTTATTTGCAACATATTCGTGTGGTATTTTATATAGTAAATATTTCGTATTTTTTGTAATACTCAAGTTAAATGAAAAGCCTGTTATTGTTTTTAAATTTTATATAATTTTTAATTGTATAATCAATTTTTATCTAAGAGCACTATTATTTTATATTTATCAATAAAAATTGCAAATATACGGAAATTTTACATTACATGCTTATGTTTCCTACCATCTTCCAAGCTTTCATGTTTTAAAAAAAGAATTAATTTGAATGTAAGGAAGTTTAATTTCACATTCCAAAGGGTTAATTTAAAATTAAAATGTATTCATTTAAAATTGAAAAGAGGTAATTTGAAATTAAAAAGGCTTAATGTAAATTGAAATAATTTGTAGTTAAAAAGAGTTGTTTTGAAATTAAAAAGGGTTCATTAGTAGTTGAATAGTGTTAGTTTGAAATTAAAAATGGTCAATTTGATTCTTGGACGACCAAGTCATTGCATGAATTTTGGTTTAAGTGTTAGAATTTGTTGTACTGGTTGTTAGTCAGGGGCGGTCGGTGTGATGGTGAGGCGGGACGTGGAAAAAGGGAAAAGATGCCATTCTGTATCCTGAAGGCACAATTGAAGGAGGAGGATATGTTCTGAATGGTCAACCCTTGGAACGGGCCTATCTTCAGCCACATGATTAAAATTTCCCTTTTACCCCTTTAACACTTGCCTTATCAGGACTACGCCTTTTCCATTCCAGTGAAATATAGTCATAGTCGCTCTTTTACGACAAAACGATTTTTTTTAACCTTTTAAAATATTTCATATAACAAAAAGAGAGGCCTGATTGCTTGGGTTATTTTTAGTTTCGCAATTCCACTTTTGTTGATAGGATCTTTCAATTTGTTTTTAGGACAGCAAAGAATATGAATGTATTATATATTTATATATAAATCGTTCGACACTACATCTGACTAATATGGTGGGAGAGCATGACACAGTTGGTTTGTGTGCGTTTCTTCATTCGTGGAAAAAATCGTTGAATACTCTCCCTCATTTGAAAAGTTTTCTATATTGATAATCGGACGTTTTGATTCTCAAGATGAGAGCTGACGCACTTCCATGTACGACTGAATGGTGTTACTGCCGCAGCATTGGTGTTGAAGCAGATCAGCCCCGAAGGCCCAAGACACCTCGCTCCCCTCTTGCCCTTTCTGAATGGTCGGGCCTGCATTAAGCATCAGACCGTATGCCCGTCGCAAAGGGCTACCTAGCCGAAATACATCAGCCTGGTCTCCCTCGCACTCCCTAGATAGAGAAGACCGCTGTGTTGGGGTTTCTCTAGCGTAGAAACTACCGGATCCCCACCGGCCGCTGTTTGGCTTGAATTGGAATTGCCAACCATCCCTTAGAGAAGTACCTCTACGCTAAAAGCCTCCAATCGAGCTCAGCTTACACCTACGCACTGCAGCTGTACAGCTTCCACTGATGTGTCAATTTCTTTCAATTGCTGCCACCGGTCTCCTTAGGCATCAGAAAAGTTTCAGAGGCGACTAACCCACGACCGCTGGCTCTACTAGCCGAGAGTCTGACGCCTTAAACACTCGTCTACTACAGTCCCCCCTACGTGCGAAGCAAACTCGAATAGGAGGAACCGATTCACTACCCATTCCCATTCGCCACTACTCGCGCATTCGAGGGACTTTTCAGCATAATCATAGCGTCCTCGACTCTTATATTCCGCCGTCCGATCCGCCGTATACAGTGAGGCCGCGTGTGTAACGGTGATCAAACGTAAGTTTCGTGTGAAGGCCACAGGCAGAAGACAGCTTCTTCTCTAAGTTCCCGCCAGGGGTGTCGCGTTCCCAGTGTAAAAGGGGCTGGATTTTGGTACATTTCTGTTACCCCGGTAGTACAGATGGTTATGCACTCTCCCCCGTCTATGCAGACAGGTAACCTAACCCTTGTGTACCTCTCATAACGCACCCGCCGTCCATGCCGACCCGAATACATGGCTGATGGTTTGCATCAGCACACGCCATATCAACCCTTGGGGTGCCGATGGTTTTGACTAATATGTCCGGTTCGGATGGCAGCTGCATTCGAACCCGGGACCTTTACCTTACAGCGATGAGGGCCGTGTCAACGCCTAAACCGTCGCGGCCACCGACGCCCCATCTCATGCTCTGAAACATAAATAAATTATAACCGCAATTAGAATTTGAGATCGGAAACTTGTATTTTATATCGTATGTAAGTTTTCTCTTCTGCTCATTTTGATTAAAATGAACATTTTATATAATAATTATCTCGATCATACTTCGTGGTCCGATGGACCAAATAGAAAATCCCTTTTTGAAAAATGGCAAAAAGGAGAGAAAATTAAAAAGGTAGGTTGAGATTGGTAGTTGGTGTCCGAGTCGATCGAATTCACAACAGTGGTAGAGCAGTGGCGCACTTAACCGAAGGTCGTGGGTTCGAATCTCGCTAGTGATACTAACTTTTTCATTGCAACCAATGCCTTACATAAAGAAGAATAATTATCACTGTTATTTGTATTTTAATTTCTTTTTTTTTTTGTTACAGGTAAGATTCTAAGATAAATGTTTTCGGCAACTATTTCAAGGTAAAAAGCTCGCTTTGGTCAATATGCTTTTATTTTTAAGGAGAAAAAATTTATAAATTTTTTTTGTAATGTTTGTAATAACGATTTATTGTCGGTACTTGGTTCGTTAAATAATCAAATCTTTTTCGATAATCAGAAAGAATGATAGAACGTATTAAATTATAACTTGGAAGGGCGTTCAAACAGCTATGCTTTGATCTGGTGAATAGAAGATAAGTCCGGCAGTTGACTTTAGAAACAAAGCCATTCCATAATGAATAAAATCGATCATGTTCTCAATCTATTCTGGCGAATTTTCCTAGGAAATGGCGTTATTCCAACCTCTTCATTTTTAAAAATTGTTCGCAGCAGATGTACTTGTAGCGTCAAATCAAGCCCAAAAAACAAAACTTTTCTTCTTTATTTGAGCTGAACGTCTCAGGTGAAGAATATCATGCAGGTCTTTTAATAGTAAGGATAGAAATCAAAGTTTCATTAAGAAAATCGCTAAAATCACGAAAGTAGCAGGATTAAGACGGAAGCCTTCGCCTTAAACCGAAGAAGGATCAAAATCTGATTAGAGCAACTTTCTACCCGGCTCTATCCAGGAGAGGGAATTTTTCTCGGCTTGGTTATTGGAGTGGATCACACCAATCCTATTCCCATCTAGGCTGGCAAACATTCGATCGCACCCGAAAGGAAAAGGCTTTAAGTTTGGAACACAAGTCCGAACGCAGATAGGATTTACCACCTAGATTAACTTCCCAACTTCCACCTGCCCGGCTGAAATCAACTTTGAGACACGCAGAGAGCTCTTAGGTTTCAAGCCGCTAACCCAAAAAGAAAAGACACCCCCATGTCCGGTGAACATACTTCCAAACGCGATTATCGACAGTTCTTCCCTTTAATACAACGTACTGTTTTTTTTCCTGTTCCTTGTTAACACTTTTAATTAGATGTACCTAGAGTAGGAAACTTTTTTCCTTTGCTGAAAATTTGCAACTATGGGTATGATGTAAAATTAGTTCTATAGAATTGAACGACTTCATTCAATCCACAATTCCAATTTGAAATTGGGAAGGGTTAATTTGAAATTAAAAATGGCTAATTGGAAGTAACAAATACTGTAAAATTAAAAATCGTTAAACTTGTGCGATAAAGGGTTAATATCAAACTAAAAATGGTCAATTTGATGGACAAAGCTATAATTATACCTTTTTTTATGTCTAATTAACCCTTTCAATATCAAATTAACATGTATACATATATACCTTTTTTTTATAATCTAAAATTCTATAGCATTGTATAAATTCATTTTATTTATTTAATTTTTTAAATATTAAATTTCTAGCATTCTATAAATTCAATTTTTTTTACACATGTACACTCGTATACTTTTTTTATAATCTAAAATCATTGTATAAATTCATTTTATTTATTTAGTTTTTTTAGTCTTAAATTTCTGGCATTCTATAAATTCAATTTATTTACACATGTATACTTGTATACTTTTTTAAAATCTAAAATTCTATAGCATTGTATGAATTCATTTTATTTATTTAATTTTTTTAATCTTAAATTTCTACCGTTCCAAAAAATCAATTTTTTTATCATTATTTTTTTCACATGTATACTTGTATATTTGTTTTAAAATCTAAAATTTTCTAGCATTGTATAAATTAATTTATTTATTGTTTTTTTAATCGGAAATTTCTAGCCCGTATAAATTCACCACATCCTACATGCATTTGTAAAATTTAAACAGTGTTTATAAATTCCAAGACCTGAAGATGATCTCAATAAAGATCGAAACGTTGGCACGATAAAGAAAATGATTTTCTAAAACTTACGTTACACCAGACCGCATCGTATGATTTACAAATAATTCTTGCAAAAAGTTTAACAATTGAATTGAATGGAGATGTTCTAAATGTCACCAGGACTGGGAGAAAAATCGACAGGAAGAGAGGAGGGGGTTGCAACAAACACTAGTTGTTTATGCACGTCGCTGTTAAATAAGGTAAGAGGACGCGGAGAACATTGCTATTCAAGCGGTGATGTGACGGTACATTAGGCTTGTGATAGATGAGATAATGCCAGGAGCTCTCTCTTGCTAACTTATCACGTTCGTTCCGGAGGACCGTCCACTACAGTTCCTCATTACCTTCGCCAACACTTCAACACCCTCTTTTTTTCACCCGGCAGTGGAGTCCTCCCACGAGAAATGGGATTGTTGGGAAGAGGGTGAATCTGTTGGATAATGAAGCTCTGGATTTGCTCCGGCACGTACACTCGGCCCATGACACGAGGCAAAAATTACCGACTGCATTAGCCCTTGTTAGCATCCCTTTTTTATTAGGGCCGAGACTTCACAGGTGCTTCTAACCGAG
Organism: Cimex hemipterus; assembly: GCA_039619505.1. Lineage (NCBI taxonomy): Eukaryota > Metazoa > Arthropoda > Insecta > Hemiptera > Cimicidae > Cimex > Cimex hemipterus. The sequence continues at coordinate 20,925,236 of CM077101.1, forward strand.
GAACAGACAACTGAAACGGTTTTGTCGTTTTTTGTCTTTTTAATTCAGCACAGATAATCCCTCATCCTTTCTATCCACTTTCGTATGACGTTTTGTTGGATTTTTGTTTTAATTCAATCATCCAAATGGTAATGGTGTAGACATTATGCCGGTGGAATATAAGCTCTCACTTTTCGTAATAAAATTAGTATACAAAATAGTATATAATTCCAAGCATCCTGGAGGATTTGGAGAAGGCTGATCGACGCTGGGTGAAACAGATGGCCTCTTTACGAAGCAACCTCAGCTTCCATAGGTACGGTGTCCCAAAAACACACTTTTTTTTTTATATAGAAATTTCCGAGTTAGCTTTCTATAATCCCTTCGCCAACTGACCGATGGAGTTTCTTACGGTGATTGGACTTAACGTTTTTGGCGTTGACACGGCGCTCATCACTGTAAAGATCCGGGGTTGGAATCCAGTGGTCTCTTGCATTTGAACGCGATATACTTACAAATGTTTTGTTTTTTTTAAAAACACGGGCACTCCGAGGGTTCATACAATCTCGTATTTGAAATATTCTACCTCTTAAAAAACTTCCTTGGACCTGTTCTATTCTCTGTATATTTTAATAAAATTACTCTCCCACAGCATATAAAAATCATTTTTCGGCTGTCGATAACTTTTTCTATTCTGGTCTACCGAGGGCCGATGAAATATCACATCCTTCCCGACATAATAAAACCAGTCTTCTCATTTCTCTTATTTAACAATTCCGATTTTCCTGGAGTCGTAGACGGCTGGTCGACGCTGGCCGTAGAGAGGTATCCATGCAGCTCGGGCATCCATCGGACGGATCTTATGGGAAAACGCCTATTTCTGGAGTCTTACCAAACGTGTAATATGATAAGATACTTCCACTTGTAGGATACAAACAATATCGACCAGATTTAACTATCGATTGAACTATCAGCGCAATGTAGCAGTCTGCTCGAATAAAAAAATATAATTATTCAGAGATCGTGAGATGCGGTCTGTTGTGACGTAGGTGTGCCAACGTTTCGATCTTTGAGATGTCACTTTGAGCCCTGAAGATGATCTTAATAAAGATCGAAACGTTGGCACGATAAAGAAAATTATTTTCTAAAATCTACGTTACACCAGACCGCATCTCGCGATTTCCGAATAATCATTGACTAACGGTCACTAATCGCCACACATAAAAAATACATTGTGGACAGGAAAGTAAATAATGCCTTCCTGTAATTTGACCAGGAGAGCAGGGTTTTAGTTCTACTTTGTCCTCTAAAAGAAAAATAACGTAATAAAAAAAAAAATGTAATTTTACCACCTGGAGGCCTACTTCTCAAGACTTTATGTAATTATTATAACAATTTTATAAAGAATATTTTATTAAAATTGACTTACTTGAATATAAATGGAACAAAGACTGTATTTGTCGGAAAAGTGAAATTGCTTTGAACTGTGCGTTGGCCGGTTTGCAAGGGGATGAACTCGTCATGGTCGTTACAAATCATCTTCGGGGCCTCCTCTCTGCTTGTTTGCGGTCAGACGTGTTCCGCCTTCACGCCATGATCAGCCGGAGGTGGGGTTTTGTTTTGTTGTACGGATCACTAAATTTATGCTTAGAGTAACGAACGGTTAATACAGCTAGGCGAATAAAATTGTTCATAAAATATATCATTTGCAACGAAGATGGAAATGGAAATGAGAGAGATTTTAGTAGATTAATATAAGGCACCTGCTGAATGCCGGTTTATTGTTACGTCTCTAGTTTATGATGTAAATTAGGAAAATACGTTTATAAAATGATTATATATTGATTGAGATTAATTGATTATATCGCACCTCCGTCTGTGATTACGCCCTAAAGCGCAATTTGAACGAGCCATTTGCTAAAAGATTGATGATTGGAAAGGAAATTCTGGTTCTACAACGTTCAGAGAGATTCTAGGAAAAACGCAGCGACACACTGTTATCAATTCTGAAAGCTGATAATAACGTATTCAATATAATGGTTTGGCAGGTGATAGGGGTGGTAGAACTTCATAGCCAATCTTCAATTTATTCACAGTACTGAAACCAGTCACAATAATGGCTTTCAAGTTTATGATTCCTGATTCTTTATTTGTTCAAACTGGGATAGAATCAGTCAATTTTTTTTAGCGCAGTTGGTTTTTTTTTAGATTCGAATGATAGACCAACTTGCCAAGACTTCTAATTTTTCCGATTAATTTTCAATATTTAGAAATTGTCTTTCTAGTAGGGATAAAACTTTCCGGTAGTTTTCTGTCGACTTGATTGAATCTTTCGTCCACGGCTTATTTTAGAGTTCCGTCGATTAGAGCTTGTCGGATCTCCTCAGGGAAAATGCCCACCAAAGAATATTGGACCTATTTTCATTAAAAAAACACGATTATCTTTCTTCAAGGCTTGGGTAACAGTGTGATTTAAAATGAAATGAATTTCAATGTCCACTTCGTAAACAAGCTATGTTGTCACCGTACAAAATTATTTTTCTTTGGAAGAGATATTTTGTTAAAATATACAAAGAACAGGACGAGTCCAAGGATTCGCCTTGAGAAATGCCAGCAGCAATGGACTCAGTTGGGGAAGGTTAGGGATGGTTAGGGAAGGGATGACAAAAACGAAATCCGGAATTGTCAGGTTAAGAGAAATCAATTTATTTTTGAGACTCCGCCTGAAGGATACCTGAACTGCTTGCTCGTCTGTTTTGCCAAGCGTCGACAGGACTTCTTCATGACCAGGATTCTTTAAATTGTTGATGTAAGATAACCATTGATCTTGATTGTCATACATGATCCATAAAATTTGCATATATTTTCTTCGGATTAGATTACAGTTTGGAAAGTGACTAAAACATGATTATTATTTTTTTACTTTTATTACATATTAAAAAATTAATTCGAGAAAAGAAGCTGGTCACGAGTAAGTATCAAGCCCCGTCCGATGGAATAGTAGTCATAATTTCTAAAAAAACATTTCCAAATTGGTTTACAGGGTCCTATCCAAGTTTTGAAGATAAACCTAATGAAACTGTAAAAAGCTTCTAGAGTTGTTGATTTTGTTTGTAATGGGTTTTTGTAGGTGTAAAACACGAGATGATGGAATGACAATAAAACTCCTGAAACCTGTTTGTGTTTACATCTCCAGCTCTTCGTGAAAAGGCGTATTAATGAGGAAAAAAACTCACGTTGTTACATTGTTTCACGACAGTAGGAATTAATGAAATTTTCGATTTAGTAACAAAACGTATAAATAGCACAAGCTTGTTTGCCATGAAGTCCAATATTGCCAGAAGGGTATGAGAGTATAAGTGTAATCGATTGTATATACCGTAACGGTTATCATGGACGATAACGGCCATTGTCAATGTTGTCAGACGGGTTCATCGATTGACAAACAGACACAAAGATACAAAGCCGAAACCGAGCATTTGCAAGAAGTCCACAATGAAATACTTCCTCGCCTCTTAATTGGCGCGATTAAATTAACACGGGAGCGAGTGTTCATATATCGAGTTTTAATGAGTGCGGTCGACTTAATAGGAGCTAGGTTAAATTTCACACTTCAGTCACAGTCAAATGGCCGGTCGGAGTTAATTAATACAAGTTTGCGAACCGAGCACGGGACGAGGGTTGGACTCATTGATGTCGTGGGCTGGGGCGGAAGTGGAATGTGGTATATGGCCAGTGGTCAGCCTGGAACGTTTCTCCCCGACTATTTGGTATACGATATACCAGCATTTACTCTTCCCGCACCTGTGAAATAATCCATCTCTTTCAATGACTTCAAACAGAAAATACCTACCACCGCCGGCCCTAAACGATTCGTCCAAACACTCTTCAGACGCTTCCGCTTTTCCGATCGTCTGTATCATCAATGTGTTTAACAAGGTTTGAAACAGTTTGCCCTCGAGCTGTGTCATCTGACAATGCAATTGTTTGGCGTGATAACACACGTGTTTTCTTATGGGGAGACGAATTACGATCTTACATGGTGCTATACATCTTACTATTGGCTCCTATACCGAACTGCGGGGTAATCCGTGGGGATTCGCGTGGCGAGGAAAACCTTAAAAGGCGACGATCTTACACGGAGGCGAAATATTATGGCGTAACACATTAGCGGGTAGGGCGAAAGGACGTGTGCTCGCTCCGAGAGCCGGCGGAGAAGAGCGCCCAAGTGGGCTGGAAAGTATGGTGGTTCCTTATGAAAAGGGAAATATGTTGTGAGTGGTGGATTTCTAACAGGTAGGGAGTTGCAAATCGTGGGGTACACTTTGTGTCATAAATCGGGAGTCTTTGTCAAATTCGACACGACCGAACACAACTTTTATTTTAACTCGCCCTGCTCTTCAAGCTGATGGTATAATAATCACTGTTTTGGTGAAAATAACTTTTTTTTCAATTTATTTGTAACCTGTACATATGTAAATCTTATCACAGTACGTTTTTATTTTCACACGGTCACCTCAGCTAAAGCCAACGCTGCAACTGGAGGACACATGCCATGAGAATTCTGGCAGTCAGTGTGAGGGATGAAAGGGCAAGGAGGTCCCGAGGCCAAACGTCGATTAGAGCGACGTGGCAGTTCCTCGGGATGGGCACGTGTGGAGAGGGCTCGAACAGTACTATTAGAATAGATCGAGAAGTAGGTGTGACACTTTTCGATGACAACAGGTCGTTGTGGATAGTGAAGCGCATGACGTAGTAAAAGGATTGGATTCGCTGGATGATTGATGGATCGGCAGAATCTTACATTTCCACTTTGTATGCCCAAAGTAGTCGCAGTAAAGACATGTATAATTTCTCGAAATGGTGAGGAGCGGCCGGGAATGAAGTATTTTAGAAAAAGACCTTTTCCCATTTTTCCCCAACCCTTCGAATTCTTATGATTTTCAGTTTCACACCAAACAAACTCTACGATAATTTTATGATCCGAACAACAGCGAACTTGTGTTCTAGGAGAGAATGAAGATTGTGTAATGATTTGTTGAGAAAATTTGATTCAATGAGGAAGAAATTAATTTTAGAATGGTTTCCAGTTAACTGTGGTTTTGTTGTTTTAGCGAATTGAGTTATGTTTAGAGTAAGGAGAACTGAAGAGTAATCATTATAATATTGAAATATGTATATTATAACGTCGATATCTCGTTTTCACAAATGTAAACATCGAATTCTATAAAAATACCATAATAATATAAAGCAAAATAGAAAGCACAATTATCATTGCAGGTTAAAAAATTAATAAACTAATTAATTACCATTATTTATTAAATTAAAAACAGTACGTTAATCTAAATTGGTATTGAAAAGAGTATCCTGGAACTGAATTTATTGGTTCGATCACTTCGCGTCCGGGACGAATCTTTAGAAATGTTCAATTGTACACGGCCATTGACGGCTAATGAACCTTCACCCGATTGATCGTATAAGAAAACTTATAGAAAACGTATAAGAAAAAAAGAAAAAAAGAAGAACACACTTTTCACAGAAGTGTATTCTCGTCACCGGTTTTATGAAAATACAAATAAAACCATTTATCCTCCAACGAAAAAAAAAAAAAAAAAATTGGTGGTAACTTCGTATCATCTTGCCTTAACCTCCATGGATAAGGTACCGTTTTCGACCGACACCGACCAAACTGCGAGTTTCATTCTATTATAATTGTTATTTTAAAAAAATTATAATTTTATTATTTCATTCTTTTTATTATTTGTGTGACTTTTTTTGAAAAAGATAATACACCTGTAAAAATACTTGATGTCCAAAAGGGTGAAACCCCCGTGTTCGTCTACCCAATGTTATGCAGCGCTACCCTATTCTACGCTATGCGATCCCCACTGCCCAGATATTCGTAGGGTAGCAATGTGTACAGTCGGAGACAAAAGAACGGGGCACTTAAATTTTTATTCAAACTAGATGTATTATTGTCGTTATATTAATTACAGCATACTTATTTTAATATAAACCAAATTAATCGAGACAGGGTAGGGTACTTTTTTTTCGATTTGATTTAAGTAGAGTCAGAAAGGTTTATGTTGGTACAGGTTCTTGCAACTAGAGCAGGAAAAACCGCAAGAAGATCCTACGCTAAGGAGCAACTGACAAGGCTACGGAAGTTGATTAACAACCTGAAACTGGCAAGTTAGTTATAAAAAAACAGATGAGCACAATAAATCTACTCAGGTCGGAGTGCAGAAGGCCTTGTGGCCGCCTCTTTTATCCCTGCACCTAGGCCCGAATCTAATTGGTATTAATTGAATTCTTTTGCAAATTCATTTCATCATTTTGGAGCGCCTTCCGCAAAACATACGAAGGAATATACTGGAAGGCAACCGCAGCCGAGCCGGGATTCTGGTTGGACTCCTGAATGGGTACGGCCACAGAAGAAAGCATCTATACCGGTTAGAAGTACTGACAGAAGATACACTGTGAAGATACCGCCAGGAGGAGGAGCATCAGAGCACATTTTATGTTTCTGTGAAGGTCTATGAAGGTACAGGTTCTTGCAACTAGAGCAGGAAAAACCACAAGCTTGATCCTACGCTAAGGAGCAACTGGCAAGGCTACGGAAGTTGATTAACAACCTGAAACTGGCAAGTTAGTTA
>CM077101.1:20931880-20981965 GCA_039619505.1 Cimex hemipterus
ACAGATGAGCACAATAAATCTACTCAGGTCGGAGTGCAGAAGGCCTTTTGGTCGCCTCTTTTATCCCTATACTTAGGCCCTATTCTAATTGGAATTAAGATAATTAATGAAGTTCTAAAAACGGTCGCTACTCTCTTAAGAACAAAGTTTGGTGTACAAAGAAGAAATAGTTATGTGTAACAAACACTGACACCCCAAGAGTTCGTACAGCCTCGTAGTTAAAATATCATGTAAAAATATAGTATGGTACTGTATAAAAAAAATAGTATGGGTCCTAAAAGGCCAACTTTTGCGATTTATTCTATGAAGCCATGAATGTCAAACGATTACTCTTTATATGTAAGCAGAAAGTATCAAAAACGGGCAAATGATGATGTTACATTTTTGTCTTTTTAGAAACAAAATAAACGAAAACAAAAGATATTGAGGTTTGGAGCACGGAAAGGGCCGAAGGGTGGGATGTCAATTCGATCTTTATTGGTCTTACGCACTTTGCACATTTTTCAACATTAGAATTAACCTTAAATACCTCTAGGTCATATGTTTCAATATGGTAAACTTTTTTTTGGTATTTGCATAGAAAATCTCAATTTTCTATATTTTCCACATGCTTAGGCTGGGAGGTCGAAAAAAATGTGTATATTATAATGTCTATGTTTCGTTTTAACAAATGTAAACATAGAAGTCTATAAAAATATCATGACAATATAAAGCAAAATAGAAAAGACAATCATCATTGCAGGTTAGAAAATTAATAATCCAATTAATTACAATTATTTATTAAATTACAAAACAGTAGAGAAAATATTAACTTAATACATATTGGCATTAAAATATAAATAATAATGCATTATCTTTTTATTCTGCATACTAACTTACTACTCTTGACTAACACACCTTTTGGCCTTCTGACCCCATCCGTCTCCCAGAACCTATCGTATCTTTGTTGCGTCTGGCGCAGGATACATCTTCACATGCATCAAGTGCTTAAGGTGGTGATGATGATGCAACGCTATGCGACGCTACCCGACGCCTTGTTTCGTTTTGGTAGGGCGTGTACATCTATGCGATGTCAAAACGCATCCCACGCCACACAGCGTGTCACAAATCAGTATCACAATCGCAACGCCTCTTTTCTTCTTAATACATAATTTTGAGCAAAACCGCGCAATGAATTGTTAGTTGAATTTAATTGTTCTAAATAAAGTTATTCCGTTTGGCGGCGTCGGTGGCCGCAACGGTTTAGGCGTTGCACGGCGCTACTGTAAGGTAAAGGTCCGGGGTTCGAATCTAGCGGCCCTGCATTCGAACCCGACATACTTACAAATGGGCTTTTCTTAAAAAACACCGGCACCCTGAGGATTGATATGACCTCTTTAAAATAAAAGTCTATAAATTTAACATTTAACCATTCACATTTTCCTTGGGTAGTAGGAGATGGCGCTGGGTTAGTATGACGCCCATAGAGAGGGATCGGCATGGAGCTCGGACCTTCATTGAACAGATATTTGTTTTAAACCCCTATTTCTGACTACTTACAAATCATGAAATATAGTAAAAATAGTCTCCATTATCTCTTAGTCAAACATTTTTAGCTTCCTTTTGATTGCCGTTTTTCTTGGCAAGCAACATTGCTGGTACGGTTCGTCAAGGCTCTATCATTGTACCCACCGGTTTTTTAATTCTATGTTTTAACCAAATAATTGACCAAAAGAATGTAAAAATGATTCTCAGCAATCGATATAGTTGAATTTTCAATTGTAAGCAGGTTTAAGAACAATTTGCGCAAATTAGGACGTTTCTGTTCCATGATAACCTTTTAAGAATGACAGTTTCTACCCATTCAAAACTAGACAGAAACATTAAAAATAGGCTTGTTCAGCTTAAGCTCAAAATTGGTACGATTTGTATGTCCTTGCCCCAACCCAAAACACACGATAACAAGCGACAGTAAAATGGAACATCAACATTGATCAAACATATAATCCTAGACACTTGCCAAAATAGAATCTGTAGAGGCCGCTTGAAGCTACCGCTAGGTGCCACTACGATCTGTAGAATGTCCTCGCCCTCCAATCAGAGAAGGGCCTTTCCCTATATAAGCAAAGGAACTGCCTCGCTAGAATCAGACTCGTCCATACGACGACGTCTCACTCACCACTAGTGGATAACGTCAGAAGACTCCTCGCTATTCCGACGAGCCATCACTAAAGGAACACCGTCGACGACAACAAGTACTCGCAGCATTAGCCTGATCCCGCCTTCTAAACAGCCTACTTGGCCGCGAACGCCAAACGCTGCTCTCGGCTATTGCTGCACACTTCGGCATCTGCGGAGTCAACCGACTCGCTGCGACCGGACCTCAGCCAACGGTTTACCCATGGTCACAGACCACCACCAACGGCGCCACCCACACGGTCTCGGCCTCGATCCGTCGTCACGGCTTCTCCACACAACACCGGCCCTTCTCAGGGCCACAAAACTCCCGGTCACTAAAACATCTTAATACAAAACAATTATTGATGAAAATTATTAAATGAATCAAAATTATATGAAAAAGGAAAATTACAGGAAAATGTCCAGGGGCTGAAATATCAATAGATTTGTTTTAATATTTTATGGAAAAAAGTAACATTATATTTACCCATTCCTGACAATTTAACCGGAAATCTGCGGTGGATTGAAAATAACGAGTATCGAGGGAGATGGACAGTGGGTTTCGCTCGAAAACAGATTCGATTTGGATTTCGACGAGAATGAAGTTGGCGTGGAGACAATCCCAACAACTGCAGACCGACAGCCGTTTAAATCCCACCGAAAATGTGAAACGTTCGGCCGTAAACACGGTCGGAAATCACTGTTTGCAGAGAGGGGAATTGGCTTATTTTTCCCCGGCAATGTGCCGTTCTGACAAAACATAATTTGCATAATATCCACGCCCCCGGGCCGGCAAAGAAATCAGACGGTGTGCCGCTCACTTAAACGGAGGTCGCTGGAGCCCGGTTGACAAAAAAAAAAAAAAAAAAAAAAAAAAAACAATTTTAAACGCGGACAAGAGTTTATTATTAAATTAATATTTAATAAAACATGTAAAAAATGTACTGAAACCGTTCTATGCAGTTGAAAGATCAGATAATGTGTTTCACGCCCTTTCACTGAAATTCATAAAATAAATTATGCTTTTAATAACTGGAAAAAGTAAATTATGTAAATCAAAAAAACAAAACAAAGTCCACGGAGTGAAATAGGCAAAACTTTTAAGAGGTGAAACCCTTTTCCTAACATTTGGCTAATTGCTTCGGAAAAGAGGGTAACTGTAACACGTATACGAAGAAAGGACAATTAGGTTTACAGTTGTAGATAAAACAAGTTACTTTCCTAACTTTATTACCGGGTCAAGTGTGGCGCGAATTTTTTTCTTTTTTACGCTCCTACTAAACTTGTCGACAATAACGTCGAACCGCTACATCCTAAACGCTCAGCTATCGCACAAACCGAGAAATGAAACATATTAAATACAATAACAACCATTTGTCTATCCTAAAGCTCCATTTAGAGATTTTTTTTCTTATTTGGCTGAAGAGATTCTGTCTTCGTCCTTTTAGCTAGGAATGTAGATCAAACTTTGGTCGGCTTTTCGCTATCATTACTGGTATGTTTGTAACAATAAGATAAAGAAATCAAACACCAAATTTCCAAAAGCTAACAGAAAATCCATAAATTTATCTATCAACATACCTATGTTAAAACTTCCAGATTTTCAAACGAACCTCGAAATCGGATTCCTCGTGGATGGGTCAGCTGGAGGGTTTAAAAAAAAAAAAAGAAGGGGTGATTGGCAGAACCATCAGTCGCCATTTTGCTCGATCGTTTGTTTAATTGCAATTAGTTACATGAATAGAAAATATTTAAATTTTTGAGACAAAAGGTTCTTAAAAACTATTAGTACTGCGACGGTGGCCCATCAATTTTATTTTGTTTATATTTTGGGTTGTTTTTAAGTCGAACGGGTTCAAAAGGTCACTTTGCCGTTTTACTTAACATCAAATTTCATTTACAAAAGTCATTTACTTTTTTTTAAGATTAATTATTTTCTTCAAACATGAAATCAAATTTTAATTTTAACAATAAATAAAACTTTTTTTAGTGAAGTTATATATATATATATATATAGCGCCACTCTACCATTTATCTGTTTATCTATCAATTTTTTTAATTAAAAAAAAAATTGTTACCAGGGTTCCCAACAGCAGAGGTCATATAAACCCTCAGGGTGCCGGTGTTTTCGAAAAAAAATTCCATTTGTAAGTATGTGGTCCCGTACCTTATAGTGATGAGCACCGTGTCAAAGATAAACCTTGCGGCCACCTTCGCCCCTACATATATGTTGTTGTTTTTTTTGGCTATTTCGCTGAAGAGATTCTTTCTTCGTCCTTTTAGCTAGGTAGATGACCAACTTTGGTCTGCTTTACCCTATCTTTAGTAGTATGTTTGTAACAATATGATAAAAGAAATCAAACCTAAAAACACCCAAAAGCTAAGAAAAAAATCCATAAATTTATCTATCAACATACTTATGAATCTATTTATCCATATATCTTTTATAAATAAGTCAATCTCTCTATCGCTTAATCTATCTTTCCTTATATTATTCCAACTATATATCCATCTATTTATCAATTTATGTGTCAATCGGTTTGTTAATTTATCCATATATCTAACAATCTATCCATGAGTTTATTTATCCATCTATCTATTCAATAAACAATGCAAATATAGATATATAAATCCGTCTATCTTTCCATCCATCCATTTATATTTTTATATATCCATCTAGCTAACATTCTATCCTGTACTTGTCCCTGTATTTCAGATTTACCAAATCAGGTTTTTCCACAAACTGTAATTATATTAAATATGGCCATCATTGAAGTTAATTTGCAACCTAAGGCCTTCAGACCTGCTCGACTGTCTGAGAATATGTCCATCTGTGCTTTTTCAGTCCGTTTTAGATTAATTTTTGTGCGCAAAATACCTTTGCACGGAACTCATTCTGTAAAATTAATTTAGCGGCGCATAGATGGAAATATTTTTCTCATTACCCGAACTACCTGTTCTATTTTGTACCGTTTTCATTCTTTCAAATATATCTTGTTTTTATTTTGGTTTGAAGGCGGTAAATTTCTTAAAAGAGGGATCTGAGGATATATAGAACGTCATCATATTATAATGGTGTAATCACGGTTTCGGGATCAGCTGTGCGCCTCGGTCCATCTTCTAGACAGAGGGGTTGATAAAGATTGATAAAAGAAAAGCAAAAGTAATTCATTAATAACTGACTTAAGTGACCCGCTTGTAATTTTACTGTCCATTAGTCGTTGACAGTATTCCATTAGTCACTTGGCGACTATTGTTTCCCTCCAATCTCTTACGACTTTCATCTGAGAATATTTATTTATGTTCAATCTTTTACAAATCGATTCGGGGACGGAGATCATTTATTGTTTATTGCTGTTTAGGCCCTATCGAAAATGTTTAAATCTTTTAAATTAAATATGTAGAGATTAGGTAATAGATAATTATTCACATATCGTGAGGTGCGGTCTGGTGTGATGTACCAACACTCAACACGACTCGCAAGAATGGCACAATTACACAGAAGACAAACACCTTGAGTGAGTAGAGATACTTTGATTGAATATAAAATATATTTTGCATCGTATAAATTCACTTTTCCAAATCCTATATGTATTTTCTAAATGTAAACGATGTTTGTAAATCCCAGGCCCTGAAGATGATATCAATAAAAGATCGAAACGTTGGCACGACAAAGAAAATATTTTTCTGATACCTACATCACACCAGACCGCATCTCACGATATCTGAATAATAATTTAGTTAAATACCGCATACCAACAATTTTGATTTTGAATATAAACTACGTTTCGGTTCGATCGAAGATTTATAAAGGGACAGTTCGGCTAGCACAATTAAAAGTACACTCACTTCTAGCATCAATCCTAGTTGCCAAGTGAATTAATCGTTTTAACCTTATCTATCCATACATTTATTCATCTATTTAACAAACTAAATAACAACCTATCATCCCATCAATCTATTTATTCATCAATATCTCTAACCACCCATCAATTCACCTGTCTATCAACTATCAGACCAACTATATATACAACTATCCAACACTACAAATTTCCATGAACCTGTTAATTTATCAATTCATCTATTAGTCCAATGTATATCCATCCATTAATCCGTCAATCTATCTTTCAATACATCTAACAATCGAACTGTGAATCCATCTATTCATTCATCTTTCCAAATATGTAAAAATCCATGTATGAATCTATGTCTATCAATTTATAAACTCTCTTATTATCCCAATAATGTATTCATCTATTTTTATATGTATCTATTTATTTAGCTAACAATCTATCTTTGAATTTACCTATTTATCTATCTATCCACCAATGCATTCATTTATTTATTCATCTATTTATCCATTCGTTAATATATTCATCAATCTATCCGAGAATTCATCCATATATTTATCAATTATTCACAAAACAACAATTTAAAAAATATTGTGTAAAGATAGATAATTATGTGATCTTTGGATAATATTTTTTTTGAGAAAAGAAAAAACAAATTGTACAAATTTAAATTAAGCACGAGGAAAATTAGCAAAACTACTTCAGACAGCTAGTGCCAATAGTAAAAATTATACGATTTATATTCACAAATGTATAATTGATTAATTTCTGAAGAAGTTCAGTACATTCATTTTCATTTGTAGGGTGTACTTATAAATGAGCTTTTTTTCAAAAACACCGGCACCCAGAGGGTTTGTATGACCTCTGCTGTTGCGAACCCTCGTTAAAAAAATGTATGTTTGATAATTTTTTTCATTTCATTAAGTTCGAAAATACCACTTCGTTCGTCTTATATTTGTGCATGTCGTGGGCAAGAAAGGATACATCCATAGCAAATTCCTCCTGGAGGACTTGATTTTTTTTACGGTAGCAATTACAATATGTAGTATTCATCAAACTAGTTAAAACACCTTGTGTTCATGCCGGGCATGGTAGAACGGCTGGCCGCAAAAACCCCTGGATTTCCTCTCCCGTTTGTTCATATGCTAATACGGGCGTAAAATTCGCCGACCCTCCTAACTTTGTAATTAAACTTTTAACTTTCGGATCGAGCTTGGGCGACAAGTTCTGTTAAAATGTAAACTCAGCATCACCCTTTTATATGCGGCCAGGAGTTCTCCAGCTGTTCTAGTGCAAGCGCTGCGGATGTCGATGGAGGAACACAACAGGTGATACATCGAGTGCAAATTAAGCCGAGAATGTAAGATAGAAGAAAAAGATTTGATAAAACAACAACAACGACGACGAATCTTTTAACGCCGCCAGACCATGTTTGTGAGGAGTTTACTTGTTAATTGAAAACTGATTTTTATTATATTCACTAATTTCGTGGTTGGCTTGACCAATTAACACATTACGATTAATTAAAGTTTTCAGTTGGGATAAAAAAGTCAATGGTGGAAAATTCAAAAGGTGGGGTTGAGATAGGAAGTTGATGTCCGAGTGGATCGAGGTCACGATAGCTCAAGTGATAGAGGAGCTGCGTATCTAGCCACAAGGATCGTGGGTTCGAATCCCGCTCCTGCCATTGACTTTTTTATATCAACTAAAAACCTTAATTGTACTGATTTTTATCAGCAACCTTGTCCAGATGTTTCCTTGCGTATGAATTTTATTTATTAAAAACCGTAATACATTTTTTTATCGGTTTTAGCGGTGATTTAATGTAGCGTTCTTATTAATAGGATAAAACAGTAAATTCAGTTTTTCATTAAAGCGATCCTGCTGTTGATTTGTATAACTTTATTTCTCGTATAAGAAATCGCAGGAGGATTGATTGATCCATTTACCTTTACCATAATCTTTTTATCTATATATCAATCTACTTAATCGTCTATATAAAAACAGTTTCTAAAACCAATTATATATCCATACGTCTATCTATCACTCTATCAATTCAACCACTAAATTCATTCATCAATCCAAACATATCCATCCGTCCATTCATCTATCAATCAGTCTGACATTCATCTATTTATCCATTAATCTCTCTATCCGTTTATTACTGAAAGTGCTGTCTTTTCAGAATAATATCAACATTTTTCAAATTTCAAATTCATTTGCTTATTTACCAAAGCAAAAATGTTGGTATTATTAGTACGCTGTGAAAACGAGCACACCGTGTCGCTTGCACGGACAGATATCAAAATCCAATTAAAAAATCCATATCCATCAGTAGAAGTGGAAATAAAAAATAAATGGAAAAACTAAATACCATTCATTTATCAGGCTTTCTGTTGATTTTCCCACCTATTAATTTATTTTAACCTTTCATCTATCTAGCAATTTATCTAACCATCAATCAAGCCAACTATATTTCCGTCCATTAATCCATCCGTCCATGTATCCATTTATCAATCTTTCTCTTCGACAATTCATTCATATATCTATTTGATCAATTTTTATGTAAGGTCTTGGCTGAGATGAAAACGTTAGTGTTACGAGCGGGATTCGAACCCTCGACCTTAGGTTAAATATGCCGCTGATCTACCACTTGATCTATCGTGATTAATATCCACCCGGACAGCAACTTCCCATCTCAACCCACCTTTCGAATTTTCCCTCCTTTTTTTCCATTTTTGAAATCTCTAATCGATTCCCGGCGACAAATGAAATAGCCATGGAGAGCTTTAGTGAAAATATACTTCATTTTACATGTTAAATCCAATAAATGTCATGAGCGGGATTCACACCATTGAAAAATTGTAAAAAGGAGGGAAGATTCGAGAGGTCGGTTGAGATGGGAAGTTGGCCCCCGAGTGGATCGCAGTCACGATAGCTCAACTGGCTCGAGCAGCGGCGTCTTGAGCCGAAGGTCGTGGGTTCGAATCCCTCTCGTGACTTTGGGCCTTTTTTCATCTCAACTAATCCCTTACATAAAGATTAATTAATTGAAAGAAATTATTTGGCCAATCGGACCAAGAAATGTAACGCATACATCTAATCATTGAAACCTTTTTGCTTCTTTTGAAACGATCAATGAACATTAAAACATTTGCTGAAATACGGTAAAATTCTAGAATTTGAAACTTTACGTTAAAATTACAGTCGCTTCTGATAAATAAATGCATATCGAATGAATATTCACAGTGTGAAAGTGGACCTAAAAATATAAATGTTATAACGAAAACCGATTTTTATCCCATTAAATAGAGAAAATTTGATAAGTCACACTTCAAGCCTACATAAGTGAACTGTTTCAAACATTCAATCTTGTGTTATAATCTAGTGATATTAGCCAGATTCACACGATGAGTTAGTATGGTGCCTAGAACGATGCTCCATATAAAGTTTCGTTGTTTCACCTAGGGTTGAATTGTACAAAACTAAATAAACCAACATGACAAAAGTTCATCGACCATGTGTCTTGTTGTCGTTTTCCATTAACCCGCACAATGTACTCATTAACATATAATTTAAATAAAACAATTGTTCTGTTTGAATTCTGTAACATTTTAATTGTGAAAAAGGCTTTAAAAAATTGTGAAAAAATCAACTGCTCATCTGGTTAAAGAAATATGTTTTACAAGTCTGGTCAATGGATTTGATAAAACTAAGAAAGACGTCTTACTCTGTATATCGCCCAATGTCCACCGAGGGGAATGTCTAAGTTGATGTTGAAGTGTCGGATGTGTTTTGGACAAATGCGGAGGGCTCCTTGCGGGGGGACAAATCCTGGGCCCTCATTTAACTTACTTCATGGACATGACAATTACACGCCCGCTTTTATATAACGGCACTGCTCATTTCAGAGATAAAAATAATTATTTTATTCCCTTCAACAGTATTAATTTGCTTAGCCGGCGATAAAAAATCTTTTCATCTCTTGGTTTTAATCCGTTGGTATCGTTCCTTTGGAGAAATTTTCATACCAATATATAGTTGTGGATTTACCTTAGATTCCTTTGAGAACAAATCGGATATTTTTCTGATAATATTATAGATTTCTATCCCTCCAATTAACCCTGTTTAATTTTCTAATTAATTTTTTTACCTTCAAATTATCCCGTTTTATCACATTCGAATTAATCATTTTTGATTACAAATTAACCGTTTTCAAATAGAAATTAAACTTTTTATATTCAAAATTAACCTATTAAAACTGGAAATTAATCTTTTATACCTTCAAATTACCCCTTTTTAATTGCATTTTTTCCTTCAATTTAACCAATTCTAGTTTCAAACGAACCTAATTTAATTTCAAATTATTTCATTTTTAATTTCAATTTACCCTTTTTAATTGCGAATTACCCTTTTTTGACGTAGAATTAATTACTTTGATTTCAAAATTTTAAACCTTCAAACGAATGTTTTTACTCTCCAAATTGCCCTCACCCTCAAATTAACCGCTTTTTAATTTCAACGATAATATCCACAGGTAAACCTAGTAGTGGTAGGGGGGGGGGTAGGTGGCCGCAAGGTTTAATCTTTGACACGGCGCTCAACACTGTAAGGTAAAGGTCCCCGGTTCGAATCCAGCGGCCCTGCATTCGAACCCGATATAATTACAAATTTCAAAAACACCGGCACCCTGAGGGTGACCTTTGCTTTTGCGAACCCACGTTAAAAAAAATATGATTAGGAAATTAATTACGCTGAATTGAAAATTATATAAAATTAAATATAACGACAAATCATTTTTTTAGGATTTTAGTTAAATAAAATGCCAATTTTTTCAGCTTTTAAGCCACAGACTGGCGCCAGGGCTCATTTTCTAGAAATTTTACGCTGAACAAGATGCTTTTTTTAAATCTTTTCTTTTTATAAACAATAAGAGTGATCGGTTTTTTTCTCTATGCGCGTAAAAGAAAACTACTCCCCCCCCCAAAAAAAAAGCGAATAAATCGAAAACTGTAAAGAAATCGGTCAAATGGTGACCTATTGTAAGCTTATTAACATTTCTCATCGATTGCTAAATGGCATCCGGAGAGGGGGGGGATTTCCTAGCTCCACGGCTCCATTTGAAGTTTTTGTACTAGAGTGTAAAAATCGACTGGTTCGACAATTTTTTAATTTACAGATGAATGACTGAAGCTAGGAAAACATTTATAAAAGCCATCTTGTTCGGCGTAACATTTTCTAAAAAACGAGACCTAGCACAGGTTATGACTTAAAAGGCTGAGAAAATATGCATTTCCATATCCATTTTTCCGTGCAAAAACCAGGTGGTTGGTGGTTTTTTTTATGAACAATGTATATACATGTGTACATATATAACGTATATTTAAAACCAGGGTCCCCCCAACGTCCCATTGGAACGAGGAATTGAAATGAAGCATTAATAATATATTACTAAATTAATTATAAAATTAAATTAATTAATTCGATTAATTTATACCTTTAATATTTAGATACATATTTAAATGGGAAGTAAATCGAAATCTATGATATTATTTACGCATTTGTCTAAGTTCAATTGAACACTTTTTAATTTCAAATTTCTCAAACCAATCTAATTTCTTCCGTTTAATTCTTTCTTTCTTCCACGTAACACAGTTGTATTTAAATTTAACTTATGTTTTGTTTCTTTTAGATTTAAAAGATATAAATTTTTAATTTTTAGATTTAAATTTCGAAAATTTGTTCGATTTATGCAATGTTCTTTAACTCTCGTTTTTATCTCCTTACCTATTTTTCCTTTATTGTTAATGTCGCTATCAGGAGTATTCACGAAGTTTGTGTTAATTCTGTTAGATCGAGAAAAATGATCACGTGGACTTAAAATCGGCTAGTTAACATTTCTCGATCTAACAGGCCAGGGCCAAGATTAGATGTTAGCTGGAAAATGTAGTCACATTGTTCTCCGTTAGGGCGTATGTAACCAACATGGCAGCCATGAATTTAACAGCTGTTTTTTGTTTACACGTATTTGTTGTCTTAAATACGCATTAATTAAATCCAATAAATTTATTTTTTTAATTTCTGACCAGTTCTTATACTCTCATTCATAATAGATACATCCCATATCCTATAAAGTTGTTAGACGTCAAAATACAAGGTAGACACGTCGGCATTTAAGCGTGTCATTTGTTAGTATTTTCAAGTGCACAGACAGATAGCATTTTGAATGAAAGAATTAATTAATTTTGCTCTTTTTAAAATCAATTTCTGGCATCTTACAATTTAACACAAAACAGAAGCAAAACATACAAGCCTTCAAGATTATAAATTTATTTTTTGTTCTACCAATAGCCAGGCGCAACATTGCGTAAAAACTTAACCTTTAACATGTTAAGAAACTTTCATTTTTTTACTTTTGTTATTGAACATTTCTCTATTGCCGTTAAAACGAGTTAACATCTTAACAAACATGGTGAATACCCCTAGTAACTTTCAACATTTTATTTGGTTTGAGTATTGCCAACGTAAATATTATTTTTTCCTTGAACGAAAATATTTTAGCAGCTTTTGTAGGGCCTGAGTGGATTTTTATAATGTTGGTTCTCCTGTTCTACATAGCACAATCATCCAGGGACAACATAACTATTTTATGTGTGTAGGTAATTTACAAAAGAGTAAAACCGAGCTAGGAGCGAGCCCTGAGGTACAAGGGCAGTTAACTGTTTTTTTTTTTTTTGTTTTTTTATCAGTATAGTTTGTACCTATGGAAATCAATTCGTACGTTAGAACATGGCAAAATCAACAAAAACAGTTTCAATAATGCAAGATAAAAATGACGAGTCAAGACAATATTTGAGTTGGTCTAAGCAATGGCAATCCTCATTAACTCTCACTATTATAAAACCGTCGAGTGGATATGTGATGAGAATTTGGTGAAATCCGATTGAGTTGAATCTCTTGACCCGTGCTGGCTCGGGACAAAGCGACCGGAATGGGACGTTATGTCAAAGCAGGAGAGGATCCTGTGATCGATGAATAGGGAAACGTCCTCAACAGTCACGGCTATGAGACAACGAATTGAACCGTTCAAGGGGTTGACTCTTAACTTCCATTTAAATGTGGATAATTCGGAGCATGGTCTTATATCGTAATATCCTCATCATATCCTTAAAAAAATAATTAAAATTGTCTAGTAACAAAATGACCGAAGAATTTTTAAAAGTTTCTGACGCTAGGTTGGACTTTCGTGTTTGAATGACGTTTCAAATGTAACATAAATTTTAATTAAAATTGTTCTTCTCTTGAAAGTCAACGGTTCTTTTAAAAACCTAAGATGTATTTATAACATCATTTATGAAAATGAAGTCTTAAATAGGAAGAAAGGTAAACATCTTTTTTTTTATCCAGTATTTATGCTCTTAATCCTACATCGAGTTCAATGGAATAAAGGCTAACTTAGTTTAATTAAACAGACAATTTTCATTAGGTGTCATTCTTAGAGAATTTGTAATTACAAGTATCTTCTTAACTCATCTCAGAACTCACCTAAATAGAGTTTCGATAAGTTTCGCGTTTCCTATGTTTACGTTGTCGGGAAATTTCCGTTCTTGTTGAAAAGCTAATCCCCACACATGTTTTAAACAGAATCAGAAGCTTCTTCTGTAACACTTCTTTGTGACGGTTATATATATGTTTTTAAAAAGCGCAATAACTTCAAAAGTCGAACGTTATGAATTATACTGTTGAAGTATTACATTTCGCCTGATTTATTGTGTCCGGTTTACGAGATTAATTAAAGGAAAATATTTCTTAAGGAGCATACTTAGTCTGGAAAAAATATCGGCTTTTTTTATTTAATCTATGATTTGCTTTAGAAGCAAAAATCGATCTCTGTTTCTATATTTTACTTGTACCAAAATTAGCAGTGAAAGAAGGCCGGTTCTAGCACAGGTATTACTAGAACAACGAGGTACGTCACCCGTGAAGACTTTGGTTAAACTTGTAGCTACTAGCCCATGTGACGTCTCGTCGGACAGAATGCCATGACTACTCGCCTGTGTGAAGGTGTTACTGGCCCGCGTGACATCACGTCGGACGTGCAATGTCATGTTCAGGGATTTAGTAGCTATTAGGGCCAGTAGCTGTTTTAAAAAAAATTCATTCATAACCCATTAATATTAGGTGTATTCACGATCTTTGTGTTAACACTGTTAACTTTCTGTTCTGTCTTCACTCGCGGGATAAAGACAGACCCAGTAGTGCCCGTGCGCCAGTTCAACATAAGTTCGCCAATTCGCAGACAATCCCAATCATCTACTATAACACAGCCAGTCAGGCTACGTTACTTAAAAGGTATGTTCACATCCTGCAAGTGAAGACAGATCCAGTAGTGCCCCTGAGCCTGTTCAACTGTTAACTCTGTGTTAGGTCGTGTTAGATCGAGAAGAATGATCAATAATTGTAAGAATCGGCTACTTAACATTGCTCGACCTAAAAGGTCGGGGCAAAGTTAGAAGTTAAGTCAGGGCTAATAGGGGTATTTTTGATGTTTGTAAGAGTTGATGTTAGCTCGATTAGAGATATGTCCAGTATGATCAAGAACGCCCTCTTGTTTTCTTCACATGTTAAACGTTAATTTTTCCGCAATTCTGTGCATGGCGATTGGTAGAACCAAACAAAGCTATAACTGTTCTTGAAGGGTTGTTGTTTGGTTGATTTGGTTTTGGTTTGTGTTAAATTATAAGAAACCAAAAGTTAATAAAAAACGAAAATTAATGAACTCTTTCATTCAAAATGCTATATATGCACTCGAAAGGTTCTAACAAATGACACGCTTCTATTCGCGCCGACATACCTTACTCGTATTCTAACGTCTAACAGCCTTTAGACAACTTTATAACATAGCGGATGTACCTATTATGAATAAGAGTATAAAGACAGGTCAGAAATCAACAAAAAAAAAGATTATTGGTCTGATTTAATTAACGCGCATTTAAGAACAAAAATACGTGTAAACAAAAAACAGCTGTTAAATTCATGGCTGCCATGTTGGTTACCTACGCCCTAACGGAGATCAATGTGACTACATTTTCGACCTAACCTCTAACATTGGCCCCGGTCTGTTAGATCGAGCAATGTTGTTAACTAGCCGATTCTTACAAGTCTACGTCATAATTTTTCTCGATATAACACGACCTAACAGAGTTAACAGGCTTAAGATCTTTCACATAAATTGTAATCATACAATTTTCTTTTTCAAAATAAATCTAGGGGGCGGGGTGATAGACTCTCGGCTCGTAAAAGGAAAGAAAATCTATCTCTATATATAAAACAGTTCCGTGACTGACTGACAGACAAGGCACAGACCAAAACTGAGTTGAAATTTCGACAATGCATTCCTAAAATGACATGGTTAGCCGTTAAGAAATGTTTTGAAATTCCTTCCCTAATGGGATAATATAGACAATTTCCATTGATATAGACAATTTGAATTGAAGAAGAGAAGAATGTGAGAAACGAGACATATTATTTGAATAATTTAATCTTTAATATAAAAATTGAAACTTTAAATTAAATCAGTGTACAATAATAAAAAATCAAGATCTACAGTAACACGTGCAAATACGTGTAAACAAAAAACAGCTGTTAAATTCATGGCTGCCATGTTACCTTCGCCCTGACGGACAGCAATGTGACTACATTTTCGACCTAACACCTAACATTGGCCATGGCCTATTAGATCGAGCGATGTTGTTAACTAGCCGATTCTTACAAGTCTACGTCATAATTTTTCTCGATATAACACGACCCAACAGAGTTAACCGCAAGCTGTTATTCATTAACGGGGTCATTTTGCTTAACTAAACTCCCGACCAATGTAAAGGACAATTTATCATACAATTTGTTCAGCAAGGTATGAAGGGTTGAGAACTCGTTACCCTTGAAAACAAGAATACGCAGCGTCAAATCCTCGTCTATTAAATGGGTGGCATACTTCAAGTCATGCTTTATGATTAATATTCTATCTAATAACAAAAGTAGTGAAGTAGAAACATTATTTTCAATTTGACAGCCAAACGCTCTTTTAATTGGAACTTGCAATTGGTAAAAGAAAATTTGCCAGCATTCCACCTGCCAACTACACCGTTTTCTTAATCTAAATCCCTACAGGATTTATACTACAAGGAATCTACTTATATTCCAGAATTCCTTTTTCCCTGGTTCACGGCAAGGTTTTTTTCCCCCTCCGGCGTGACTTTACGATCGCGAGGGCCGGGGGATAAAGAGCACCGCAGCCAGACGTTCATTTAGTTGCGGCATGAATTATGTAAGAAAGACATTTGTCGAAAAAAGTAGACAAAATGACTCTAACCCAAATATTTATTCGGGCCGTATATTCAAAAGAGGGGAGGGGATGATCCACCTAGGATATAGTATTTTGAAGGCGGCATTAATTTTCATCCGAATCTGGGAAAATCAGGCGCCTCAGCGACAACCTATCTGTATCAGCCTGAGAAAAGTTTGAATGATCTTCGTAACTAAATTTTAGGGGGGAATTTAGTCAAAGATAAATTTTAAAATCTGACGTCGCTAATCTTTCCATGTTATGCCGATATTTATCTAAATAAAGCCTAATAAATCTCAATGTCTCATCATTCCGATAAATTTTGGTTTACTCCTTTGTCACGTTTCACCAATAATCCTGTTCTTACATAATTCATGCCCACTAAACTCCCTTTCTCTAGAGTGTACAATAGTAAAGCCGCTGGAAGAAAAATTGAACTTCGCGTTGCCCTCACCCGCTTAAAAGTCTATATTTCTTTTAATTGTCCTTGTCCTCAAAAACCAACTATTTTCTCATTCTGTATTCATTTTATCCATTAATTTTTTACGAGTACAGTTTTTACGGTGCTGGTGTTTTTTTTTTGAAAAAAAAAGCTCACTTGAAAGTGTGTCGTGTTCGAATTCATAACCGCTGGATTTGAAACCTGGTCCTTTACCTTACAGCGATGAGCGCCGTGTCCATGCCGAAAGCGTTGCGCTGACGCCATTTATATATATTTTTACCTGTTGACAAGTATTTTTCATAGACTACTTTAATATTTTGCGAGGTAATTATAATTTTGAAACGTTCTATTATGACATTTTCGCCTCCTTTATATTTTAACTTACTGATCCATAATTTTCGGCGTTCACCCTTGCATTAAATTGTCTGCACATGTTCTCTATACTTAAAACCAATATTAACTCGTCCAAGCAAATAAATTCATCATCTTTACTTAACCTTTGTGGGGGATTAGAAAGTTCTAATGCACAAATATAATTTTATTTCAGATCAGTTATTTAAAACATTGCAATTTAAAAAAAAAGCCCGTTGTTTTCAATTTCAACAGGTTTTTACCTATATTTCTTCCGATGATTAGAGCAGATACCGGCTTTTAGAAACACTGCACATCTAATTTGCCTTGTAGTTAAAGCATTTTTCCTTCAAATTAACCCTTTTTAACATCATATTTCCCCATTTTACTTCCTTTGACCTTTTATAATTTCAAATTAACTTTCTTTACTTTTGATTAATCTTTTTCTAATTTCAACCTACCACTTTTAACATCAAATTGACGTTTTGTAATTTCAAATTAACGCTTTCCAATTTCAAATTAATCTTTCTTTACCCCAAATGAAATTTCTGTAATATCAAATTCATCATTTTTAATTTCAAATCAAACATTTTTTAAAGCATTAAAAAGGTTGGGAGGGGGGCGTTGGTGGCCGCAAGGTTTAGTGTTTGATACGGCGCACATCACTGTAAGGTAAAGGTCCCGGGTTCGAATCCAGCGGCCGACATACTTACAAATGAGATTTTTTTTCAAAACTACCAGCACCCTGAGGTCCATGATGTTAGGTATTATAAATTTTTCTTACATCCCAAAAGTTTTGGAATGGTATATGAAAGGTCAAAGGGCTGATATATATAACCTGTGCTGCTGGGTACCCTCATATAAAAAAATAAATAATTCCATTTCGACTCATTGAAAATCACTGTTAACACGAGATTTGAACGGCCCTGCATTCGAACCCGACGTATTGGGTTGTCCGGAAAATAATGCAGGATTTTGGTATTAAAAAAAAAAAAAAGAAACTAGTTACTTTAAAGCAATGTTCTTTAATCAAAATAATTTCCCATACTCTCAATACATTTCTCCCAACGTGTTGGTAACTTATTAATTCCGTCTGAGTAGAATTCAGAATTTTTAGAATTGATAAAGTCAATAAATGCATTTTCCAGTTCCGTTTGATTTTTGAATATTATGTGTTGTAAGTAGTGGTCCAGGTGTCTAAAAAAATGGTAGTCAGTAGGCGAGAGGTCCGGAGAGTAGGGTGGGTGAGGCAAAGTTTCATAGCCAAGCTCCAATAATTTTTGTGACGTTACACGTGACACATGTGGTCGAGCGTTGTCATGCAACAAAATGGGCCCTTTCCGATTGACCAAAGAGGTGGTCAGCGACGGTCGTTTTACTGACTTTGAGTTGCTCTGCAAGTTCTCGAACAGTTGTTTTGGGGTTTTCTTCCACCACTGATCGCAGAACATCATCATTAAGAGAGGAAGGCCTTCCACGACCTTCTTCATCTTCAAGGCTGAAATCTCCCTCCCGAAATTTTTTAAACCACCTTTGCACAGTGCACTCATTAACACAACCCTCGCCCCAGACTTGGTTAATGTTTCTAGCCGTTTGAGCTCCGCTTCGGCCGAGTTTAAACTCGTAAAAGAAAATCGTACGAAATTCTCGCTTTGACATTATAAGGATGACTGAATTATTTCCAAGTAGCGGAATGCTACAGAGGTAAACAAACAATATCATATGGAAGAGGATTAATAAGTGTTGACATTCATACAAATGAGTAATCCTGTAAACGTAAACAGAATATTTTATATAGATTTTTTTTAATGAAAACTTAAAATCCTGCATTATTTTCCGGACAACCCAATACTTACAAATGGGCTTTTTTTTCAAAAACACCGGCACGCTGAGGGTTTATTTGACCTCTGCTGTTGCGAACCCTCGTTAAAAAAGTAGTTGGTATGAGATACAAGCGTACAATGTAAATTTTACTGCATTGGAGAATTATTTGTAAACATACAATAATAGACTCTTGGAAGGCCAAATGAAATTTGATTAAAAGTCACAGTTATATAAAACGTAAAAAAAAAATCATTTCCTATTAATTCGATTTAAAAAATAAGAAAATTAGTCTACTAAGTAATTATTTCGTAATTAAAAAAAAATTGACGAAAGAATGATTTGTTTTGATATTTAATTTTAGTTGTAATTAATTTTCAGGTTATATTGTGTATAAGAACAAATTTAACATTTTAAAAAATATTCTCGGTTTGAAAGAAGAAAGAAATTTCTTTTAATTTTTATGTATCATTTTATTTATCCTTTAATTTTAATAAACTTTCATGTAGTATTTTATTTTTTTAATAGTTTTGTGCAAGGGTACTTTAACTATGAGGTTATATGAAACTCGGGGTGCCGGTGTTTTTCCAAAAAAAGGGGCACATAGCGCTTAAAACTGGGTTGAACCGCCATCAAGCACAAACTGCAAATCTTACCCGAAATGCGCTAAACAGAAAAATAATTTTTCGTTTTTTTCATCCTCCTGTTAACCAAATTGTATTTCCTGAGTTTTTTTTTTTTTCTTATGTCAGAACGAGGATAGCAATCAGTTTTTGACCGTGTTGTTGCTTCATTTCGAAAAGGGAAAAACGAAGTTACGTTTATAAATAGTCTTTAACCTTGACGGGTGAAGTGTTAATTGTCGTTGTTTTAAACGAGGTAGACGCCAATTCCGGAGTCCCTCACGCATGCCACCATGAAACACCACTTCACACTTAACATTAAGTACTGGATGAGGGCAGCCGTTTGTTTCCTTTAGAACAAGCACGTTTCAACGAGAAATTGTCATTATACCCCAATTAACGCTTTATTTTATAAATTAAGAATCTCCTTGTCACTAATAACTGTCACAGGCCATTTTCCCATTGACTAAACTTGGTAGACTGGGGAAAAAAAATCCCGGCAAAGAGACCTAAAATTTGAAATAATATTAAAGGACAACCAACGCGGAAGACTGTTTGAACATTCCCATATTTGTTTCTACATCAACATTCCCTAAGTTGGATATTTTTTGCTCTTGGGTTAGTAATTAATGGCAAAGGTGTTTTACGTCGAAATTTGCCACAAAAATGAACATTAAAAACTAGTCAAAATCATGTTAGATCAACAACCCACATAATCACTGAATTACAATCTGCTATGTCTGACTGAGGACTGTTGTCTGATAGTAGTACCAGGTTTCAGGTAAAATCCCAAGCAATTCCCTACAGAAAATATCCAGCAAAGCTATAGAACCTTAAGGCTGTCTGGTGAGCAATAACAATAGTTCTATTTAGACCGGTGCCACCTCTTCAATTTCTATCCGTCCACTTTTATGTTTGATTCTGACCTTCTGGCCTTAACTGCTGTCATCTATTCAGATGCAAGTTTTTGTTGCTTGATGAGGTGAAGGGAGTCCCTGTGAAAAAGCCACAAGTGACTATGAAACCAGATTAAAAGCTGACTAGTGTGCTCTAGCAAAGGTAGCCCTGTGTCCAGCTCTTCTATATCAATAACTATCTTTATCATGATCCCATCAAAGCCAGATCAAATTCACCCATTCCTATCTTAGTTTGGGTTTTTTCAATCCATTTCCTTATCTGGCCCTCTACATTGGTAAGTTTGTGATCATGCATGCTTTTGTATACGTAAGTTTTAAGTATGCTTCAGTATCTCTGGTCTTAACGGCTGCGATAATCTAACGAGGGAAATGTTTCTGCTATTATGTGAGGTGGAAGAAGTTTCGTAAATAAAAGAACCACTAGGTATGTTATATTACCTGTGTATAGTTAACTACTTGCTTTAAGACTATAGGATACATGAGATCGTTTTAGGTCTAGATAAAATACTTTTGTTTCTGGACCTTCTTGCGTCCTAGATACATCGGTATGCCATAACCTATCCTTTAAATCTTCATACTGAAGTTTTATTTGCTGATATTATTTA
The DNA here is from genome assembly GCA_039619505.1 of Cimex hemipterus. NCBI lineage: Eukaryota > Metazoa > Arthropoda > Insecta > Hemiptera > Cimicidae > Cimex > Cimex hemipterus. Next base: position 20,952,993 of record CM077101.1, read on the forward strand.
GTGAAAAGGGATTAGTGCCAATGTCATCAAGTTAGAGTGATTTGGAAACTGGGCATACCCCTAAGCTTACAATACATCATTTGAAATTTAGTACCACTTCGTCTTAAGCCTAAATCCATGGGCTCGCCTTTGTTGTCCTTTTAATCGATAGTCACTGTAGAAACTCATCTTTGCTGATGTTAAGTATGGTTTTCTTTGATGTCATTATTTGGTGGAGGGATTAGTCCTACCGGCGTCATAGTTTGCTATTTTCAAAATTGGGTTTAATCATGGGTGAATTTTGAGACTAAATACGCCTGCCTCTGAACCCTCTTGCATCCTGGATACATCGGTATGTCACTGTTTTTGTAACGTATAATCACTCTAGAAATTCTTCTTAGCTGATGTTGAGCATATTTTCTTATGCTGGCTTTATTTGGTGAAGAGGGAGTAGTTCCATAATCTGCGATTTGAAAACTGAGCTTCCTGATGAGTAATTATTCAGATATCGTTAGATGCGGTCTGGTGGGATGTAGGTTTTAGAAAAACATTTTCTTTATCGTGCCAACGTTTCGATCTTTTATTGAGATCATCTTCAGGGCTCAAAGTGTTTGTCTTCTGTGTAATTGTGCCATGTCGTGTTGAGAGTGCCGCAATTACACAGAAGACAAACACTGTGAGCCCTGAAGATGATCTCAATAAAAGATCGAAACGTTGGCACGATAAAGAAAATGTTTTTCTGATACCTACATCACACCAGACCGCATCTCACGATATCTGAATAATTATCCGTTAACGGTCACTAATCTCTACACATTTCTACACGAGGGGCACTTCCTGATGAGTGTTGATTCCTTGATTTTGGGCCTGAATGCTCCCAGGTCAGAACTTTCTTGAAATCAATCTTTCCTTGAAATTTTAAATAGTCATGTTGAGCACGGTTTTCTTTGCGTCTGCCATAACAACATAGCTTTCCCATGGAAGAACTTGATTTTCGGTTCATATGACGTCTTTATCTTGCGTTCGGTATGCCAGCAGACTGTTCATTCCACAAAATTTAGGTTCTATCCTTGTGAGAAGTGCAGCTTTGGTTAACTTGAAATTCATTTTCATAAAATCGGATATTATAAGATTAAGGAATAAGTGTCTTGATAGTTGATTTTCAAACTCCATTTCAATTCAAAAGTCTTCACAAAAAATTGTGAAAGTTCTTACTATGACACAAACCCTCACTATCCACAGCGACATCAACCTTTTACCAACTGATCCGTACCCGATTCGAAAAGTTTCACATCAATTTCTCGATCCATCCTAATCATACTGCTCGAGCTGTATCAACTACGGCCTACAGGCCTCCTTTACTCCTTAATCCCTCAAAATGAGCGCCAACACTGCTGGCACTAGTGTTAGTCTTGTGACCGTGCGAAAAAATGGCCGTGATTTCATGACGATTAGTTCCAGTGCCATTATAGTTAATCTGTGATTTGAGAACTGAACTTATTCGACGAAATAAATTTCATTTTCACTGAATTCTTCGCTGATATTTACAAAATCAAAGCTGGCTTTTTCCCCGCAAACAATATTTTTAGAAAGTTAAATGAATCGAGCGAGTTGAAGATCAATTTTACTTTTGTTTTCAATAAATTATTTATGGATGTACAAAAAAAAATTTAATACTCTTTATATTTTGTTATGAATTGGATTATAAGGTTTTACTTCCCCTTTTTCACAGGCGCTGTAATTTAATCTGTACATAGAAATTTTGTTAAAATATTAATATGGCATTTTAATAATACAGACAGAAGTACCACCAAACCGCTCTTGGTATAAACAATATTTGCAGCACTCCTTAAAATGTAAATTCGAGTAAACAAGCGTGAAAAGTATAATTTTATTCAAGGGAATGAGGCCAGGAGGCCGAGAGCACAATGCTAAATGCCTCCTAAGAAAATCTAAACGACGTGAAATATTATCGCTTTCTTTGAATTGAATTGAATTAATGTTTTTCAAAATTGTCGCCCACCGGAGCCCGTTCTATAAAAAGAGTTAAAAGTCTTTTGAAGAGAACGTAAATATGTAAATTTGTGGGGGGGGGGTAATTTGCGGGCGGACTTGTTATTGTTTTAAGCAACCGGTTTGAATTTAACCTGTTGTGTCTATTAGAAATAGGGTTGCATTGAAAAATCAAATTTTCAGTACTGGGATACATTTTTAAACGAGTGATGACAAAATCATTTTCAGGTTAAGCTGGGATTTTTCCCATAGTTTCCCCGGATCTCTGCGGGGCTTAGGTTTCAGCATTTCGTCGTTTTCAGCGTGATTGAAACGGAAAAATAATAAAATAACTCGGTTTTTGGTTGGCAGCGTTTACGCTGAAAGGAATCCTAAATAGTGAAGTGAAACAGAGGTTTGACCTATTTTGAGACTTATCAACGGTTGTTAACAGGTCTGATTCTGAAAGACAAATTATTTTCCCATGCGGTTTCCTATTTAGCAATCTTTCTTGGATTAATTGTTTCTTCGGTCGGTAGTTTAACGACGGTACCATAACCGGTTCCCCCGGCGAGGCCCGGATCTCTCCATTTAAAGCACGCTTCATAAATTCGTTACACGACCGATTTAATTTGTTAGGATGTGGTTTGGTCAGTAGATTCAGGGGAAGTTGTTCGTATGCTCTTTATTAATGGCGTGTGTTTCCTTTTAGACTCCTGCCAGAAAAGAATAATCAATTTTTGAACAATAAACAAATATGTAGTCAATTGTAAAGCTGTGAAAAATCAGGCTGTCTTCCGACATATTTCCACATCCGTCCACAGTTAAATTTAAACAACGTTTGTAAAACCCAGGCCCTGAAGATGATCTCAATAAAGATCGAAACGTGGTAACATAAAGAAAATGTTGTTCTAAACCTAGGTTACACCAGATCGCGTCTCACGATCTCCAAATCCTTTTTATATTTTTTTTTCGTTTTAATTTTATATCAAAAGTCTGTAATGAATTTGAACGAACACACTCTCTGAGGGGTGGGAAAACCGATTTCATACCCTTTTCTAACGATGATAAGTAGAAAAATATCCGACACCTTCCACTGGGTTCGTGCCAATGGGCAACCGAAACGTTGCTTAAAAGTAATAAAGTAATTTTAGTTTGAAATATTTTTTTTTTACCTTTGTGTTTACGTATTTTAAGGTAATTATATATTATTTCAATTAATTAATTTTTAGTACGGTATTGGTTGAAATGAAAAGGCAGTAAGGAACGAGATTCGAACCCACGACCTTCGGCTAACCCTGCATAACCACTAGAGCTATAGTGATTTCGACTCACTCCAAAAAGGAGGGGAAGTTGGTAGCGAGTGGATGGAAGTCACGTAGAGCAGGGGCGTATTTGCCGAAGGTAGTGGGTTCGAATCCCGAAGGTGGCAGCGGTTTTTTATTTCAATCAATAACTGAGATAAAGATTAATTAATTCAAAGAAGATATTTGGTCAATCGGACAATGTAATACAATGGGGTTATTATATATATATATATATATATATATATACATATAGTCTAGGTTTAGAAAATAATATGCATTGTTGTATTATGGGAGAAAAAGGGTGCAGAAAAGTTACATAGATTGTTTCTAGTAAAGTCGGCGAAAAAAAATGTTTCGAAGAAAATTATTAGGATCTGTTTTAAACATTTTGTAACTCTTGAATACGAACTTTTATAGCAATCATGAAATGGACATTTGTAACCTAGATTCGCCGGTGGCAAATTTTTTTTCACGCCGATGTCCTCTCTTTCTGCCGACAATTTAAAAAGGGTGTTGAATTTTAATTTTTAATTGAACAGCAGAAATCCATTAAGGTCTAACTGCCAAAAAATGATGTTTTTGTTTTTAATACAAAATCCTCTACGTAACAAGGGGAACATCCGTAAGTCCGTCTAAGTGCCAATACGCGACAAAAGTACAGTACTACTCCTAACTTCATTAAATTCACTAATTCAGTGGTTCGCTTGACCAATTGATACATCACACTTAATTAAGGTTTTTAGTTGAAATGAAAAAAAGTTAATAGCACGAGCAGGATTCGAACCCGGTACCTATACCACTTGAGTTATCGTGACCTCGATCTACTCGGACATCAACTTCCTATCTTAACATCACCCTATGAATTTTCCCTCCTTTTTGCCATTTTTCAACACGATAGCTCAGGTGGTAGAGTAGCGGCGTATCTAGCCGATGATCGTATTCGAATCCCGCTCGTGCCATTAACTTTTTTCATCTCAACTAAAAACCTTAATTAATTGTAACTACTCTTAACATTATCCCCCCCCCCTAAAAAAAAATGTATAGAGACGATATGAAATGCAAATAGAGTCAAATTCCTGAGTAACAAAAAAGCGAAAGAAGCGGAAATTAACGGTAGAAATTACGAAAAAGAACTGGCAGAAAGTGCATGAAGTCTCCAAATAGATTATGGGTCGACACCGCAGGATAATAAAACATCTTACCGTAACAAGCAAATGAGCCAAGTCAAGAAAAGATAATGGTATAAATTGCATTTCAACAGGGAGGTTTTTGTTGATGAAATTTTTTAGGGCCAAAATTGGTAGCGTAGATCAGCCAAATTGCGCCGATAGTGAATCGACTCTGGTATTATTTAATAGCACTGACGAACAGAACTATTTCGAATGAGATTCTCTTACGTCCGTTACCGTACAAAACGACATTTTTTGACCTTATTCAATTCTAAAGTCCAAATTAAAAAAAAAGCCCTGACTACAGACTGGAGTAGTTTTTGGCGACGATCTAGGAACTGGGCGTGTCGCGCCCTGGAAACATGAAAATTTATTTTTTCATAAGTATTCTAAGTCGGTTTCATCCATGAACACGAAATCGGGAATTCGTTCACACCACCCTCTTTTGTTTCTGTATCTTATTATTTTCTTTTTCATCCAAGACTACTGTATTCGTAAATTTTGAATATTTTTATTCCCATGACTTTTTTTTAAATTCTCTTGAATCCTTGGGAGTCAATTTAAAACGGAGTTTTTTATTCAACTGTCTCTCTCTTTCCGGAAAATAAGTGACAATTATATCTTAATGAGATGTAAATGTAAATTATTCGTCGTTAAAAATATTCCCCTGCCTTTCCAATTACCACCCTAGCCTGATGACAGCATTAACACTCCATTTTTCTTTAGCTTACTTTTTCAAAATTTCAAATATTTTAATAAAAAATATTTTACGAGAAACGGTTTTCCCGGTTTTTGATTATTCTCCGTGCTCCAATTGCCCTTTGGGGACCAAAAACTCAACAAAAGATTTACAAATAGGGAAATTATCACATTTTCTAACTCAGATGGTCCGACTAGCAGTTTAGAAAAAACCATCACTTCTGCAAAATTTGAACAAATGCTGAAGATCAATTTCAATTTAGTTTGATAATTTTGCCTAGAATCTAGGTGTTAAAGCAAATCGAAACGTATATATATTTCCCTCGTTAAACAAACCTTTTTTCATTTCAAATTAACACTTTTACGCACTAAATTACCCATTTTTTTTTATTTCAAATAAACTTTTCTAATTTCAAATTAACTCAATTCAATTTGAGTCAAATTCTTTCTTTAAATAAATTAATAAAAATTTAAGACGCTACGAAATACAAACATGTAAACGAAAATTCTTAAAACACTTTTTTACTTCAAAGAAACCTTTTGTTACTTACAAAATAAACATGTTAAATATTAAATTACCGTTTTTGAACTTCAAATTAACACTTTTTTATTTTTAATTAGCCGTTTGTACCATAAAAGTAACCGTTTCCAATTTCAAATTAATCCTCTTTATCTTAAAATTTTTTTGATAATTTAGGAGAAACCGTTTTAATTTCAAAGTAGCATTTCTTAACTTCAAATTAACTTTTTTTATTTCAAATTTACCCGGTTTTAAATTTTAAATTAACTTTTCATTTCAAATTAACTCAATTCAATTTGAGTGAAATTCTTTCTTTAAATAAATTAATAAAAATTTAAGACGCTACGAAATACAAACATGTAAACGAAAATTCTTAAAACCCTTTTTTACTTCAAAGAAACCTTTTGTTACTTACAAAATAAACATGTTAAATATTAAATTACCGTTTTTGAACTTCAAATTAACACTTTTTTATTTTTAATTAGCCGTTTGTACCATGAAAGTAACCATTTCCAATTTCAAATTAATCCTCTTTATCTTAAAATTTTTTTGATAATTTAGGAGAAACCGTTTTAATTTTAAATTAGCATTTCTTAACTTCAAATTAACCCTGTTTTAAATTTTAAATTAACTTTTTATTTCAAATTAACTCAATTTAATTTCAAATTAATTATTTATTTAAATTATTAATAAAAACTTAAGACGCTACGAAATAGAAACATGTGAACTAAAATTCTGACAGGTTTGAGAATTTTTTTAAACATAAATAATTGCCTAAAACAAGAATTTTTTATTCTTACATTTAATAATATATATTTCTATAATTAATTTTAATTATTTTTCATATGGTTTTTTAGAGCCTAATTAATTTGTACCTTATAAAAACTTAAATTAAAAAAGGATTATTTTGCCTTCGTATTGTATTTTGAGAGTTCACGTATTTTATAATTTTTAGTTTTCTTTGCTGAAAGGTTTTATTTGAATTTAAAAGGGGCAAATTTGAAATTAAAGAGGGTAATATTGAAGGTAAAAATTTGAAGGTTAATTTAAAAATGTGTGGTATTTAGTGGCCGTCAGGTAATGATTATACGGAGATCGTGAGATGCGGTCTGGTGTGACGTAGGTTTTAGAAAAAAAATCATTATCGTGCCGACGTTTCGATCTTTATTAAGATCATCTTCAGGGCTCAAATTGTTTATTTTCCGCGTGATGGGCACTCTCAACACGACAGACAAGAATGACACATCTCCACGGAATACAATCAATTTTACCCCTGAAGATGATTTCAACAAAGATCGAAACGCATCTCACGATCTCTATATAATCGTTAATTTAGAAATTAGAATGTCTTATACAGTTGGAGTGTGGTTTTTCGAAAACTTTGTTCAAATTGTTTTTTGTAACAGCATTTCTACTAAATGGGTTTTGTTTTCGTTAGGAATTTGTTTTCTCGGGATAGACTATACTTTCTGTTTAACCATCAAACCATTTAAAAATATATTTTTGTGGTCAAAATATTTTAGAAAAAAAGGTCAAAATATTGCCATTGTTCGGTAGTTTTTTCAAAGTTTTTTAGTAGCCGGGTTTTTTAAATTGCAAACTGTTGCTTGTTTTTCATTTTGGCGGCAACTCAGCAACCTAAAATTGTGACAATATTTGATACTAATTTTTATTTTTATTTTTATAATCCAAGGCGAAACAAGTATAAAATAAAGTATCCATATAGACATATTGTGTAAAGTTTAATCATGAAATTATTAAATCTAAAACATAAATTGCAATCCATTTTGCAAAACATTAAAGTACTCCCATGCGATACCCGAAGTTTGGAAGTGGTTCAAACAATTTTTGAAAATTTTGATTCGCAACTTCCAAAAATTGTTTGAACTACTTCTAAACCTCGGGATCTCCTGGGGGTAGTTTCATTCTTCGCGAAAGGGATTGCAATTTATGTTTTAGATTTCACGATTAAACTTTACACAATTCGTCTGTATGGATACCTTGTTTTGTACAATATTGGTTAATAATTGATTGGAGTTTTAATAATTTTATCGTTAATAAGTCTTCCAGCCGAAAACCGTGATTAATGCAGCGCATTTAATCTGTTCAGTATCACCTTTCTCGTACCTGCTCCGGTAGACTAGCCGGTTAAAAAAAACACCGTAAGAACACCCAAGAATTAATTAAGAGATGATATTAGAAGAGTGAATTAGGTCTCAGCTATAGGAGGTGCTTGAATCAGGTTTCTGGTAAGGAGGAAACAGGAGGGAAGTGACTGCCACCTCGAGAGATACATTTAACCAGGCACTGGTAATAAATCAACGAGAGGAAACAAGTTAACAGCACAGGCCTGTTCCATTCACACTTGTTCGAGGTTTTTATTTAGTTTGTAATTAACCCTTTAATTTATATGTCGTTGTGCTGTCTCAACGTTAGTTCCAGCCCAGTGTCCATTGTTTCTCCGCGTCGCTATAAAATAAAACCCTTAAATATAGGTCGGTTCGAAAACTTCTAAAATTTTCACAATGTATGCTCATGAGAAGATATCTCAAATTTATTTGCTCATCTATGTATTTATATATTATCATCTATATCTATATTAAATCATAAGCATATAGTTTCTCATTATATTGGTTTTTTTTTTTTGCAGGTATGGTACTCGGAAAAATTTCAACTTGCTATCTCGTCCATTGTAATGAATTGTCCAAAGGTAAAGGAAAATTCTCTAGACCAAACTATAAATCATCATTTGTTATTTTGTAAAATTAACTGTTTGATTTTTACGAAAATAGAAATAAGTAAACGATTCTGTACATATTTGTTCATTGAGGCCGTGGTGATATTGAACTAAAAACGATAACATCATTTAATTAAGGTATTTCGTTGAGATAAAATCGACGTTGACTTTTTTTTAAATCTAAATGAAAAACCTTAATTAATTGAATGATATTAATTGGTCTACCGGGCCATGAAAACTAGTGAAGTTAACATAAATGGCGGTGGAGATCGCGAGATGCGGCCTGGTGTGAGGTAGGTTTTAGAAAAACATTTTCCTTATCGTGCCAACGTTTCGAACTTTATTAAGATCATCTTCAGGCCTCAAAGTGTCATCCCAATAAAGATTATCAGAAAATTTTTCTAAAACCTATGTCACACCAGACCGCATCTCACGGTCTCCAAATAATCATTTGGACACATGTTATTATTAATCATTAATTAATATTTCAATTAATCTTTAAATTGAATGGGTTTTGATTAGCAAATGCGTAAAAAGTAGGTAAAATATACTACTTTTATGAAAGGGTCGTTTATAAGACTGCAAAGGCCGAATCATTACGGTTCTGGGTTCGAATCTCGTCACAGCCGCGACATATTGTTTGAGAATCAGTTTAAAAAAATCCTGTAGTCTCTTTGGAGTGATGGACCTATAATTTCATCCTTACTAGTCATTTTGGCCAGACTATTATCGTTTCTTTTAAATTGTTGGTTTCGATGTTGATTTGTGGCCTGTGAACGAGGTTTTGTGGGCGGTCCGTTTTGAAGCAAAGTGAACACCAAGATGGCCAAACAGCATATTATAAGGGGATCTGTAATGTCTGACAAGAATTTCTTAGAGTTAGGCATAAAAATGTATTTATGATAATAATGCCAACGAGATAAAAACTGGTCTCACTATACGATACTACGTCCGACAGCGCCTACCGGCAAGTTAGTTGTACGAGTTGAACACTCGGAATGGAAAACAACATTTTCTTTTTCCTAAATCTCACGAAATCGTTCCCAATCAAATTGGGTTGTTTACCTTCTCCAGATTGTGTGAAGTTGTGGAAATGCAGACTATTAAAATTTATATTTATCGGTTCCAGTCTTAAAAGATTGATTAAATAAGTCGATTGTTCGGGAAAGGTAGTTTCTTGGCAGAAGGTTAAAAACCGTGAAACCAAAAATCACTATGTTTACCCACGGAACACATTTAATTCAAAAATTCAGAAAAACGAGTCAAACTGCATTTATTTTTGTGTGTTTTAATTGGTCCTATTGCTAAACCAGAGCTATTATTCAGTGATTTATAATTGTATGTAAAGTGTGATTGAGATGAAAAGATTAGTGCCAGAGAGCGGGACTAGAACCCACGACCTTCGGCTCAAAATGCCTCTGCTCTAATCCCCGTGGCCGGTTCAAGTTCATCCAAAACAATTACAAGTAATTTGAATATGAGTCAAAAAAGAAGGGAATTAAAAAAAAATTGCAGGTGATGACGTAGCTCAAGTGGTAAGAGGAGGGGCGTAAGTCGCGGGTTCGAGTCCCGCACGTGACGCACATCTTTTCATCTCAACCACACTCCACATAAAATTATAAATCGTTCCATTTTATTTGTTCGCTGGACGTTTTTAGTTTTAAACATAAACAAGACATTGCCAACGTTCGGTGTATAATTACAAATCTCTCTCTCCCCCCCCCCCCTCGCATGAAACTTTGTTATTATCCAGTTGTTTTCCCAGTTGTGATGCTTCTCTGAAAGCTTTCCGACTATTAAACGCGGCCCAGGGCAAAGGGAATCGCTCGGGCATATCGGGATCGGATTATCCGAAAACCTTTTATCCCAGACAATGTCACGGAGTCACTTATCAAGATTGTCGTCGGCGGGGTTTCAGCAGGATTTGGGTGAAGTTTCAGCCGACATGTACAATTTAAAACAGTATTTCAAAACAAATTACACCAAGTTTACGTTTATTAACAACAACAACAGTTAATTAAACTTAAAGCTTCATTTTCAATTTAACTTTACAAAAAAAAAATATAATAAGAAAAACTTCAGAGATAGAATGGCTTAATTTATTTCCAATTTTTTTGGCTATAAAGATAACAATTTAATTGTTTATTCACTACTTATAAAATATCGCCTATCAGCAAAATCATCCTGAAATTAAGTAAAATCTTTTTCATTAGTTTATAAATTTTTAGTTTATGATGGTAAAGTTTTCAAGTGGATGTTAGGAATCTTGTAAATTTCTTTAACCGTCAAATTGCAAAAATGTTGTTCATAGAACACGAGTAATTTTATTTGGGTTATTCAACTGAATATATTCCCTGAACCTCGAGGGATGCCAAAGAAGATGGATCAGATGTTTAGCTTTGTCTCGATGATACACTGTCAACAAATAACACAATTTTTTGCGCATCTTGATGCATGACCGGAACGACGTGGAAACGTCTAGGGCTGTATGGACGTGTCAAATATTTCGGGCACAATTGTATACATACGTAGTGGGCCCCTTTTTTTCGTTTATCGTCAAAAATCGAAATTAAAAAAAAAATGTTTGAAATGTATGTGCAATCCGTTTATTTTCAACAAATGCCCATTTTAAGCGGAAATTCGGCTAAAATTTAGTTAATCTTAACGTTTGTATCGTATCGGGCTTTAATAATAATAATGCATCATGTAAAAAAAATTGCTGTATACAAATTTTGGAGTCAACCCCCCCCAAAAAAAAAAGTTGGGCTTTTAAAAACCTTAACCTCTGCGACCAATATTGGTCTGTTGTGGGATCTCCATTATTATTTAGAGCTCTTCGTTTTGGTTAAAGTTTTTTTTATCAGACTGCAAAGGTTTAAGGAACCCTAAAAGACGACCGACTTGACTAACCTGAACGCCAAAACAGTAGAAATTAAAATAAAAAAAAAGAAATTCAAATGAGTTTTATATGAAAATTTGATAGATATACAGCATAAATTGGAATTATGTTGTACGTGTAATTTTTCGTCGTTTTCTCAAAGATTTACTCAACCTTAGAAAAGGAATTTAGCCATCTTAGACTGTAACCGACTACATAAGATTTTTGATCGTTCGTATTTGCACAATTTCACACAAACTCGTGAAGGTAATCAACCGTGTAGATTTGTATTCGAATATTTAGTTGGTTTCAATCTTGATGATTCCCGTCTCTAGTTTGCGTAAAGTTCCGCGAATATGGATTATCAAAAATCCTACGTTGTTGGTTCGAGTCTGATAGGTTGATTAAATTCTCCAGGTGTAGAGATACACAAATAAGCATACGATTGGCTATATGAACTCCCCATTTTAAATGCAAGTCAATACTTGGCAAAAGTTCAGATGGGAAACGATTAGAAAGACCGGTAAAATCCAGGCATTTCAAAATTTAAATTAAATCATATACAATATTGATATAAATTGAATTACGGTTTTCTTGTTTATCACAACGCAATCACACTTTATAGGAGTACATTATTATATATAATTCCGTTATATATTTATATTTGTTGATTTTTGTGTTTAAATACATTATAACGACGTGTAGTTCGCAAGTTCATCTATGCAAGGTACCCCGAAAACTATTGATTCTCAACTTTTCATAAATAATTCGAAGAATTTCTAAGCTCAGAATCTCATGGGGCTAAGTTTTAGTCTCAGTTAAATATGAATATGTTTGTGCTTAAATCAACAAAATATACAGAGTGTTTCATCTCCTCTAGTCCACCCATTTAATTCGGAAACGGATCGGTATGGTGGTAAGAGATTTAACATGATTTTCTCATCTATCAGTGAGATGATCTTTTTAGTAAAGGAAATTTTTTTTTATAGAATGGACCATTTCTGAGATATGCCCGACAGATGCCAGCTAAATGAGAAAGTTACGTTAAATCTGTTACCACCACGCGATTCCTAGGCAAAATTAACTTGTGATTTGTATAAGACCGTTTTTTGCTAAAGCTAATCGTTTTCGAAATAAATGGGCAGAGCCCCACCTTGTTACAAAAAGCATACCTCTCTCACGCGTCTTCCGTCGGGCTTAACTCAGAAACGGTCGATCCTTTAAAAATTATCCCTTTACGAAAAGGGTCATCTCCCAGCTAGATGAGAAAGTTATGTTCAATCTACGCCAAGCCCAAATTAACTTAGGGTTTTTGTAAGACCAATTTTTGCTAAAGTTAATCGTTTCCGATTTAAATGAGCGGACTATAGAAGATGAAACACCTTGTATATTTTTTGTGTAGAGATTAGTGACCGTTAATCGATAATTATTTAGATATCGTGAGGTGCGGTCTGGTATGATGTAGATATCAGAAAAACATTTTCTTTATCGTGCCAACGTTTCGATCTTTTATTCAGATCATCTTCATGGCCCAAAGATGATCCTGAAGATGATCTGAATAAAAGATCGAAACGTTGGCACGATAAAGAAAATGTTTTTCTGATACCTACATCACACCAGACCGCATCTCACGATATCTGAATAATTACCTGTATATTTTGTTGATTAAAGCACAACCATATTCATATTATAAAAATGATCCCATGAGATTCTGAGCTTACTTCTAATTATTTATTGGAAGTTGGGAATCAATAATTTTCCGGGTATCTAGCAAGATGAACTTGCCACCTACGCGTCGTTTTAATCGCGAACGTTTAAAAAAATTTCCATTCAGCAAAAGTGGCATAAAATAAGCCCGAGAATCGAATCGTACAATAAAAATACGGGATTCTTATTCAAAATAACATAGTGTCCTTTCGTAGCTAGATGGGAAAAATTATGTTAAATGTGTTACCACCACGTGATTCCTAACCAAATCACTTGAATCACAAACATAAAAAAATAATTTGAACCGTTATAACAGCTCGGAATCTCATGAGACCAATTTCGTTGTTTGAAAAAGGTTGTGCTCTAATCAACAAAATATATGTTCACAAAATCGTTTTTTTAATCCAGTGGGACGGTGAATTGCAAGTTCATCAACGCAAGATGTACCACAACTTTCAAAAAATGCTTGAAGCACTCCAAATCTATGAATGTCATGGGACCGATTTCATTCTGTTCAGTAAATTAAGTTTATAAACCCGATTTTTTGTCTTGAGAGATAATGAGTGTCAAGTTCATCAAGGTACACTTGCTTCGGGACTTTCCAAACAATATGGGTATTCACGATGTTTAGAAGGTGATAACTCGAATAGAGAAATGTCCGGTAAGATCGTGAACGCCCCTTCTTTTTTAGCATACTAAACGTTAATTTATGATTGGTAGAACCAAAAATAAAACTTATCTGGTTCTTATTAGTTATCTTTTGTGTTAAATTCTAAAATGCCGGAAGTAAATAAAAAAAGGAAAATTAATCAAATCTTTCATTCAAAATGCACGCGAAAAGTAATAACAAATGACACGCCGCGGCATACCGAGCTTGTATTTTAAGGTCTATCAGCCTACAACTTTGTAGGATGGTGGATGCATCTACTACGAATGAGAGTATAAAGACAGGTCAGAAATTAACAAAAGAAATGTATTGATCTGATTTAATTAATGCGTATTTAAGACTACAAATACGTGTCAACAAAAAACAGCTGTTAAATTCATGGCTGCCATGTTGGTTACCTACGCCCTAACGGAGATCAATGTGACTACATTTTCGACCTAACCTCTAACATTGGCCCCGGTCTGTTAGATCGAGCAATGTTGTTAACTAGCCGATTCTTACAAGTCTACGTCATAATTTTTCTCTATATAACCCGACCTAACAGGGTAAACACAAACAACATGAACACCACCGATAGCGAGATTAAGTATATAGGAAAAAGAGGTAGAGAAATAAAAACGAAAGCTAAAGAACATTGCGTAAATCGAACAAATTTTCGGAATTTAAGAACCATCTAAAAGAAACAAAACACAGTTTCAATTAAATTGTTTTCTCGATCTGACAGAACACAAAGATAAAGACAAACTAAACACAAAAATCGTGAATATTCTTTTTATTCGAAGCAGTTCTGTAGCTCAACAATCTTATAGGACCAGTTTCATTCTGAGTAAAAGTTGTAATTAAAAAAAAAACCTAAACTGCATTTTGGTCCTACAAACAGTCGCTACGTTAAATTTTGTATTGGTAGATGTCCTTCCGTTCCTTCAAACTCAGATTAAACTTCACACAACGATATATCAAAATTAATGCGACCCATTATTTACGCGAAATGAAAAAGAGGACGTTAGCTCCGGTATCCCATCCACTATCCGATTGCCATATTCTTACCAACTCTTCAGTTTTAATTTGGAATTTAGTCTTTACCGTAACTCAACATCTTGACATGAGATTTCACCCCGTTTGCACTTCTCACCGATCTCCGCTCTTCTACAACGGTCCTAAATTTGCCTTTCTTCGTTCTCGTTCGTTCAAGTATCAACACTCCACGTTCCTACATCCCAGAATTTAGCGGTATTCTACCTATTTATTTAACTTAATTTACCCAGTTATAATAAATTGCAAATATTTGGGCACAAGTGAGCTTTGCGATTTTAAAACAATTGTGACAATTTTTATTTTTGTTTAACAAAAATCACTTTTTTACCATTATTTGTTTATTTATTTTGATTATTGTTTTATTCAACCGTTTACAAGAGAAATATAAAAAAATTACAAGGTTGTTGATTGTTATGTGAACGACGTGACGAACTGTTCAACCGTCTTCGTTCAATTCTTCATTTTTTTTTATTGAAATTAAAAACAACATTCAGGAAATCAATTGTTTTCTGGTTGACTCAGCCGCAGGCGCACCGAAATTCGAAAAATTGAACTTTACCTATGAAATTATGGGGAATATACTTAGTGAGCGCGAGCGTGAGCCATGAAAAAGAACCGACTTATTTCGCCGAGTTTCGATCCGATCCTTAAAACGAGAGCTTTTACCCATTCTAGTTGTTGATGCATTGTCCACCGAAGGGTCGGAGTTTTGTTGACATTCGAGAGTTGACCGTTGTCGATCCCAAGACAGCGGGCGAGAGGAATTTGACCGCTGAGACAACATAACCCTGCAATGGGGGCTTGAGGCAGGATCAAACTCAATCTTATACCAACTAAAATTTTAGCTTTCATGTACTTTACAACCATGGAATCTTTTTGGACAACAGTAATATTTATCAGAGTTATGGTAAGTAAACATGTAATAATCAAATTCCACCTGTTGCTCAATTGGAATTTTGAAATGACAAATGTGTCTTTATTTATTAATAATATTTTAAAAGTTATTGCTTTACTTTTTTTTAAACGGTTATTTTGTAATTAAATTGGACAAGGAAAATTAATAATCTAACGGCGAATCTTGATTGCTTGTCAATCTGGTGAATATATGACATAAAATGGCGCCAGAACTCGCACAGCTCCTGTTAAACTTTATGAGGAGGTCTAAAGTTTTTTTATGATCCGGGTATATTAATTTTTCCAAGTTTCTATACATTTTAATCTTGATGGGTGTCAGGTTGGCGTAAGTGCCTGGTAGAAAACCGCCCTTATGAAATCCGCAGTGTAACCAATTGAGGAAGATCCGATGAACAACTTTAACATCCTTGTTGTTCGGGAGAAAAAAAAAACGGTAATAAGCTAAACATTCCTCCTGGTAAACAGCACTAATAACTGGAGTTATTAACTACACGTAATTAGAGCATAATTAACCGAATATCATGCAATCATTCATGATCTCCTTCTAACGCAACTTCCCTTCCGAAACTATTGATTTATTAATTAACTTTAACGTTCTCCCCTTGCGAGTAGTCATCAACGGCTAATTTGTTTAGAAACAGCCTGAGTAACGTGTAAGTAATTTGATAAAATTATTGCAAAGAACAATGGCGCCAAATAAAAAGGCACTTACTTCTCGACTGATATTGAAAAAAATGCCGTTTGGGTTTCCCACTTTAACAGTAGGAAGAAGATTTTCCTTTCTTGAATGAAGTCAAGAATTGTTTTCAGAAATATTCTATCATGGCTTAAATTGCACAAGAATGGCTTTCCAAGGAACCATAGCCTTTTCCTATTTCATGTATATTTGCATAGAATATGCTTTGTTGTCCATCTCCTCTATAAATAGTCGACATTGGCCATTTATTAATAGTCAAATTGTATTTTGTATATTTCTAGAAAATGTCATGTAAATATACCTGCTTTGTAGATATATGCAGATATTACAAAGTAACAGCATCATCGGGTCACAAGATAGTACAAAACGTTCGGTAAAATATTCAAAAACTTTAAAACATGGTATGAAATATATGGGCGAATTACATAAATAAATAATTGGGTTCTTTAGGACCTTACGGAAATCAATTACATTTGAGTTATTTAAAGTTAAATAAAAAAGCAAATTTTTCTTCTTTTAATTTAATATGTTTTTACTTAAAAATAAAATCTATCTTACAGAAAATAATCCTTTTATTTTTAAAAAATCTCGAATTAAGAAAAGAACCAATTGTTTTTATATTTAATTTTTAATCTTAATTGTAAATAAATATTTCCATATGATACTTTTAGATAATTATAGTAGAAATAGAAATAGAATTATGAGACTTCCAAGAAGGCTTCTTCCTGATAGATCAGGGGGAGTCACCCACCTACCGCCCGAGAGACTCCGAGGTTGAGCTGTAGTCGGGCACCATCGATTTCTTTGGTCATTTCGGCGCCCTTACGTTCCATAAAACTAGTCACGGTCACATACATACTCCTATATACAAACCCAATCACACATGTATAACCTCTGTGTAGAATCCGGGTCGGAGGGTACTCGATATTCCGCCCCGACTCTGCTTAGCGGAGCAGTTGTGGAGCCTTTAAGTGAACGCTGCACCACCGCCCAGCATACTCCTATTCTAACATAAACTACACTTTAACCTGTGAAATAAATACCCCACTATAAACAACCTATAATCCCAATAACTCTTAAAAACCTAAAAGCAACGTCTGTTTATTACTCAGTTGGTGTCCGCGGTAGCAGAGCGGTTAGCGTGAGAGACTCTCGGCTAGTAGACCCCGCGGTCGCGGGTTCGATTCCCGCCGTCGCCTCTGGCCCAAAAACGAATACGCAATAAATAATCACAGAAAGTCTGGCTAGATATGCAAAGTTAATGAGGCCATTAAATTAAAAAAAACCTAATTTTTTTTCCTTACACTCGCTGCCATGCTCGTGCATTCTCCTATAATCCGCGGTATCCTATTTCGGACCCTCTACAGGGCCACGCTGCGACACCTTGAGACTGTCAACTTGGCATGCAGGGCACCTAGGTCGACTCTCGCCAACTAACAGGTACCCATGAGTCGGACGTGTGTGGCCTATCCTCAGATGGGTCAGGACAACGCTTTCCGGTTGACCGTCGGCTTAACGGACACTAGCGCGTCAGTGTACCCAACGACGCTTCCACTTGTCTAATATCATATTTTTCACTATTCACTTATCGTCATCAGGCCGAATCGGGGTCGTCTCAACCTCATCACCGTGAAGAACGAGAACGCTTTCGCCGCGAGGTCCGCTCTCCAGTTTATTATAGTAAATAACTGTTTTTTTAGAATTTTTTTGCGAGGGTTCGCAATAGCAGAGGTCATATAAACCAACAGAGTGTTTCTGAAAAAACCCGTTTGTATGTCGGATTTGAATGGGGGCCGCTGGAATCGAACACGGGACCTTTACCATAAAGTAATGAGCGCCGGGCCAACGCCTAAATCGTTGCAGCCACCGATAACTGTTCTAATTTTTTAAACTAAAAGAAAAATACTTTATTTTTATATTTCACGTTTTCTTTATTGGCATTTGGAATTAATTTTTATGTTCTCTTCTAAAAGCCTATTTATTTTAATATTCAAAACAAACTTTTAAAATACACAGATATTTTACTTTACATGCTTATATTTCATATCATCTACTAAATTTATTGCTTCACAAAACGGGTTAATTGGAAATATGTATATGTAAACTAAAATAATACATAAAAATGGAATCACTCCAGGATTTGCTTCTTTTATTTTAGAGCTCCAGGTTTTCGATTTATTTTTCCATTTTATATAATTACGTTTAATGTTTTTTCTTTCATAAAACTACTAATTCCCCTTGTAAATTTGAGATAGGTATCTCTTGGAAATGTAGTTCTTTTATATTATTTTCTTTGATTTTATTTATTATTTCGAGAAATTCATGGGTCTTCAGGGCTATTCTTCCTATTCCCGCTTTGTACGATTCGCACGTTCTCCATTGCACAAATAATCCAGTAATTTAGATATTCGCTCGACTCTGCCAGTAGAAATTGCAGCCTTCATTGGCGTGGAAATCAATTGGAAACGAAACCGAATAGCTTAGAGTGAGCAGAATGGAGTCAAGGTTTTATGTTGTTGTTATGCTAGCTATTTTAGTGAAAATCCTAGGATATTCGATGGAATAACAAGATTGGAATGTATCAAATTTCTATTTCAACTACAGTATACGATCTATTTTTCATTTATTGTTATGTCTGAAAACAATTTAGTTTTTAATTATGATTATACAGAAATCGTGAGATGCGGTCTGGTTCGATGTAAGTTTCAGAAAAACGTTTTCTTTATCGTGCCAACGTTTCAATCTTTATTGAGATCATCTTCAAGGCCTGGGATTTACAAACGTTGTTTAAATTTAAATTGATTAATTTAGTGAATTTATACAATGCAAAATATTTTTGTTTTCGTTCAAAGTATTTCTACCCACTCAATTTTTTTTGTTTTCTGTGCAATTCAGCCACTCTTGCGTGTCGTGTTCAGAGTGCCAGTTTTGTTTTTGTCCTGAATGTTAAGACTTGTCCGAATATCTAGAATGGTTTCGTTGTTTTTTGTTTTCGTTGACTGTAATTCTGTAATTAGTTGTCTTTTTCATGCAGTTAGACTTTAAACGTAGAACATAAATTTAGAATGACCAGATGTTTTTGTAGGTCCACTGTTGCATTAAAGCTTTCAATAAAGACAGTAAACCACGATTAATATGTGAATATTGGTTTACTCATTTGAGAAGATCATCGAGAACCTATGAGCGCTCTGATCTGGGTACAAGTGCAAAGCTAATGTTCTCATTTTTAAAATGCCTCAACTCAAGTGCAATAGAATAGTCTTGAAAATAAATATAGTATGGAAAAATCTTTAGTTGTCTTGTACCTGCAGTTTTATTATTTATTGTTATTACCCATTTTAGGCTCGCGTCTTGATTCAATGCCAAATATTTGAAGCGATTGGCCGCAGAAAAGGCGACTTGGATTCAGAAAAACCGAACGTTTTTTCCATTTGGTGGTAAAGGCCACATTTTGGGAGATTTTTCATTTACATTTATTTTCGGTTTTAGAAGGATCGATCGCGTTTTCACTCACGAACAGTCCGGATCAAGGTACGGATTTGAAGAAAAAGTAAATCAGTTGCTACCGCCAAGCATTGGAATTATTTTAATGCCATCAAGCAATGTTAAATATGTCTATACATTGACGTGTTTTTATAGACGATCTGAAATTTCTTTGACAACCGACTTTGTCTTAGCATTGCCTAAGGGCTTCAAGGAATTTTTAGATTGTCCGTAAAAAAGTTAAATATGTCAATTTGTAGACATTTTGAAGATTGCTTTGCCCTTTAAATATGTCGTAAGCTTGGCAGTAACAAATGAATTTGTTTATTTTTATTTACTACATACCGTTCGGCAGGATTAGAACTTTTACGACAGAGTTGAGACAGAGAAGATTGTTGTATCGACAAAAACGTTAGGACGTGTAAGAGTGTTGAGCGAAGTCTGCCATACATACGCGGAAAATTAATTGACCTAGGATGTTCCCTTGCGGAGCGCTATTTGGAAGGAACGGTCAGATTTTAGGATGAGAGAGGGAAAAATGAGATTCTACAATTAAAATGGAACCAAAACGTCCGAATCTCAGCAGTTTTGGAATTATTCCACTTTTTCTGATTTTTTAAGATTTCACGAGCTTGCTTCAAATAATCGATGATAACTCCAAAACTAAAAGGTTTCGTTCAAACCCGTTGATCCCTTTGAAAACTGCGTTAAATTAACAATACGATGTGATCGATACTACTTGTAAAAGTTCGTGAAATAAGCGTTTTAGTAAAGAGAACAGTGGAATTTTTTTTTCAAAGTTGAAAAACTTACTATGGTAATTCTAAACTACTATTTCTAAACCTAGACACTTTGTTGTGTGTAATTGTTTTTGTAAGTTACTTTTTTTCAAGAATGAAGAAATAGATGGAGGAAAGGAAAAACCCTGGCTGACGGATTGGTAAGGTGGGAAAGAATAATAGAAAAAAAAGAAATTTTGAATTAATTTATTCAAGGTTTTTTAATATGGGTTCGAAATAGAAAAATTCATCCTTGAAAAAAATAATTTTAAAAAAATTACACCACTACAAAGTGTCTACGTTTGAAAACAGTAGTTAAGAATTACCATAGTATGTTTTTCAACTTTGAAAAAAAAAAATTTTTTTTGAAGTTCTCGCTAGTAACGCACTTATTTGACGAAGGTTTACAACTTTAGTATTGAGCACATCTTATCGGAAATTTAACTCAAGTTTCAATGGCATCAACGGATTTGTCCGAAATCTTTTACTTTTGAGTTTTCGTTGTTTATTTAAAGCATTGTCGTGAAAACATAAAACAACAGAAAAAATGGAATAACCCTTAAACCACTGAGATCCGGCCATAGTTAATAAAAACTTTTTGGTTCTTTTTTGAATCTAGGATCTACCGGAAAAGTTTGTAACGCGATTAGCTGAACGCCCTGTTTATGTCTGGAGGAGACAATTTTTAAGGGATTTTTTTTATGAAGAATGACTACTATTTCTTAGTAAGAAAATCTTTCTAGTAAGAATGACTAGTTGTAAAAAGATTTGTGAGTAAGAAAAATGTGATTTGTATTAATTTTTATTGTTATCGTAACTTCGTTTTGTATTCAGGACTTTCGGTAAATCCACACAGAGTTCAGTAATTAAAAAAGTTTTCAAAGTTTCAAAGTTAAAAATTTTTCACTCTCTATCTATCTATCACATATAATGCTATTAATGGCTCTTAGGATGGATCCGATGTCACAAAGCCCGTGGTGGGAGAAGATTCCTTTGTGTACGTGTCAAGATTATTGAAGTAACTGCGTTGAGCAATCAGAATGAGGATATGTACAGGTCGATGTGATTCGTGTCTTCCTTGGACGTTCCATAATCCCCTCCGAAAGGAAAGCTCAAGGAATACCACTTTTGAAGCCAGAGGGTAGTATCTGCCACTAGGAAGGAAGTCCCATGTGGAGCCCTTTGGGGAGGTTTTCAATAGCCTTGCACAAAGGGTGGTCACTAGCCACAAGTAAGTAGTTGACACGTGCACAGAATGATCAGTCAGTTGACGCTTACAAGTTAGTCACCAATTGGTTACGGTTTAGAGCTAGCTTTGAGGGGAGTGTGTCCGTCTTCGCCTTACATCATCTTTGTGGATTTTAGTTACTATGTTATGAAATGTGATGATCTGGATTACTTTATTATCACCCTAATGACAGATTCAGATGGAAAGCCAATCCTGGCGAATGAACTCTGTGATTTCCGTCTTTTATCTTTCTCTCTTTTCCTGTCAACAATCTTTTCTCTAAACATATATTTATAATGTGGAGGGTTGATCACTAATTTTAATTGGCGCCGTTTTAACAATCCGTATTGATTAAATATACGTAAATGGAGTTTATTTTATCACTAGGTCGCTGGTAACAAATGATAATGTTGGCTTATATAAATCCTACCTTTCAATAGGAAGGGAAGAGGAAAATGCGTCTTTATGTCAAGAAAAGGCTTGAGCGTCTTCCTCCGACACGATTGTTCAATAATAGGAAGACAATACGGCTACATTCAAAATTCAGGCCTGTTTAAAAGGATACCCATCCAGTCATTAAGTAGACTTTTGTAATTAAATTTCGCCACCACAAAAGCGTTTTCTTTCTGTTTCTCCGCTCGGAAGGGGTGTAATGGCGGAAAACGACATCGCTCTTCCATTCTTGCCTTCGACGAAATCCCTCTTTTATATTGTTCGAGTCTTACCTGTTAAAAATTCCCTTTATACTTGCCAGTGCAAGCCGGGGCTTTATTCCACTTTCACTCGTGAGGCGTTTAAATTGAAAACGAATTGTTTGCATTACTCTCAACTTCCGATTAGTTCGACAGGAAGAAAATAGGATCACTGTATACAAACGACGGGCGAAAAGTAGTCGTTGACATTTTTCTATTTCCTGGTTTAACCTATCCAACATACTTGCGCATAAAATTGACACTTGCCACAGCTTTCTTCCCAACGGACCCTAGGATATTTTGGTTAATTAATTATTTTTTATTACGGTCTGTAATTTCTCATTACAATTTTTAATTGGATTAACGTAGACATATTTACAGCTATTTACATATTTACATTGTGGGGAGTAGATAATCCATATTAGTTTCAAATTATTTGTAGATCGAGAGATGTGTTAACGAATATTTTGCATTTGCAAGCAATTGATTGTCGTATGTAAAATATCCGTACGTTGGCCACGGTACTACGTCACACCTGACAGCATCTCTCGATCTCCAAATAATTTGAAACTAATATGGATTATCTACTCCCATAATCATTCTATGAAGTAGCTCTTTGACCGTGTTTATTATTTTACGAAGTGAGATGTAAAGTTGAGGTAGCGATCGGCATTTCTTGGTTTTTGATACCAATCTGTGTTACAGAAGTTCGACAATCAATTTTTCCAAACAACTGTTTGGTATCGCCGTGGATAGCAACCTAGGCCCGGTACTGGCAGACATCATCATGACACATCTACTTAATACAGTCATATCACCACTTCCTTTCACATTACACACATTAGATGATACATTGATAGCTGTTCCCACAGATCAAATTCAAACCACATTAGATACATTTAATAGCTTTCACCCACGCCTACAATTTACACATGAGATCGAAAACAACAATAAAATACCGTTTTTAGGTACACTCGTAATAAAGCAACCAGATGGCACATTAATCACAGATTGGTATCAAAAACCAAGAAATGCAGTTCGCTACCTCAACTTTACATATCACCATACACTTCATACAGTAATAAACACGGCCAAAGGGCTACTTCATAGAATGATTACCCTAAGCCAAGAATCGTTTCACCACAAGAACATAAAGATATACAAACAAATCCTCCAAAACAATCTCTATCCTAAGCACATACTTAACAGGATATCAGCAATTACACCTCAACACTAACAGCATCCACTATTACGAATAATACTACATTAAATACAACAAATACAAACAAACCGACATACATTCCCATCCCATTTGTTCAAGGGCTATCGCATAAATTAAACAAATTTCTCTTATTCGATAACTTCAAAATAGCTTTCGAAAATTATAAAACAATCCAAACACCGTTTTCCAAAATTAAAGACCCCCCACACCAATTACAAATAAATCTGACGAAATCTACAAGATCAACTGTTTAGACTGACCAATACATTGGTCTAACATCCCAATATCTGGACAGGAGAGTAAAACAACATATCTACGATTGCAAAAAACCCAAACAAAATCCTACAGCACTCGCCACCCGCCACTTTGAACACCAACACAATTTTGATTTCAAAAATCCAGAAATACTACATACAGAACAAAACTAATTTAAACGTAATTTTTTCGAAATGTTTTACATCAACAAGGATAAACACAACACTTTTTCGTTAGTAACGAAATTTATAATTTATTTAGAAATTGATAAAATCATTTTCCACGTAATTAATTGACAAAAATTATAGTAGCTGCTAACAAGTTGTAAAAAGTTGCCAGTGTTGTAGTAGAAATCTCATTTGACGAATGAATTGACGTGTGAACAAGAAAATGTAAGAGGAGGTGAGAGCGGGGGCGTAAGTTTAACCATCAACAAAAGATCTCGACAAATATGATATTCAGATAAAGGGTCCGTCACAAAAGGGAAGAAAACTTATTCCAAATCGATTCGAGTTCATGAAAACCCACGGTGTAAATGCCAAACAAGATCAGGGGGAAATAAATCATTTGCCGTATTGGCTGCCTTCCTTGCCGAATAAGCGTCATGTGTATTGCGCGGCCGCAATGTTTTCCCATCAGGGGATCTTTGTAAATTAATCGGGTTGAAAATTGACGCCGATCGTTGCTCAAGTTTGCATAATTAACATTGTAACGGATCAAACATCAAGCAGGACAAGCTCAGAGGCCAGGCCAGCCACTCGGACAGCATCTAACATAAACCATTCGCAACATTTTTTTTTACAACTTACTTCGACATTTAAAAATTACTATTGTACACATTTGTAATATGCAGTCATGAATTATTTATGAACCTTGATTGGTTCAGTAATAAGATAATTTTTCTCACAGCTTACATGAAAATTGTGAAAAAAAACCTTCACAACGCAACCAATTTTAATATAATATACATTATAATTAATTTTTATAAAATTAATAAAATCGTAGACTGCTTCACATATAACCTAAATAACTGTACATTCCACGTTATAATTTTTTACGAGAATTCCGCTTTTTTGTCGATTAACTTTAAAAAGAAAATATCAAAACCTTCTTTATCAAAAAAAAACCCTGATCTTTTCATATTGTTTTTTCTCTCTTCTTTGAACCTTAATAAAAAATCAAAAAAATGCTCAAAGAATATCATAACAGCAACACAATAAGCCTTTGACTTAAACAATCATTACAATAAGTGTTTTTCTTTTTCATTTTATCAAAGCAATTTATAAAAATTGAAGTAAATGAGTTGAATTTTTTTTTTAAATCTTAAGTCATGCCAACTGCCTGAAATCTTAAATTTTTTCCCAGTGTGTAAAATTTGAGTACTTGTCTTTAATAGTGCTACATATAAGTTAATTTGGAATTTTTAAGAGAATAACATGTAAATTAAAATATTCAGTTTTTTATGTAATTATATCCATTGTTCCACTCGGACATCAACTTCCCATCTCAACCCTCAAGTGGTAGAGCAGCGTATTTATCCGAAGATGGTGGGTTCGAATCCCGCTCGTGACACTGACTTTTTTATCTCAACTTTTTTTCTCTTACATAAAGATTAATTAATTGAAATGATAATTATACTTGGAATCGTATAGGTTGAACTGATATTACTTAACAAATCAAAAATGAATTTATTACTTATATTTGTTGGTTGCTCACTGATGAAATTGAGAAGACGAAATACGAAAACCAGCAGATATATGCAGATCAATATAACCGAACACGGCTAAAATGTATGATGTTACTATTGCTCTCTAGTGCATAACCTTCAAAATTTTATTTCTTTACAACTATTTAGAATCTACCTTCAATCCTCATTCAGATTCCAGATTCTTTACAACTCAGTCTCAAACCAATCCTTCTTTCAGTTAAATACTACATAATCAAATCCTAATCACCTCCAATATACTTTGGAACCTTCCTCAGTAGGCAGTACCTACTTTCCTTCCTTGTGGACGTATTTTGTACAAATTACCATTTATAAAACGGACAAGACTTTCGAAATTTAAAACCGAACCGTTAACTTTCTTCCGGCGATGGCCAGAATCGTCGATAGACTCCTTTGAAGACGTTTATCACCCAGTTTAGTTTAATGTAGGATCATTATTTCTCACCGATCCGGCTCTCTAACATTCCAGGATCAAGCGATATTCGCTTCACTCCATAGGACAAAATATTTGAGTGCCTTCTTGAACGTATTCCCAGGCAGCGTTTATGAACATCCTACCGTCCTCATAATGCCTTAGAATAAGAACTGACTGCTGGTTCAGAGTGAGGTCCATGAACTCATATATCAGTCCAACTCATGCAACGCCCCACAAGGGAGCTTTCTTTCTCCCATTCCGTTTATACTGCTGATTTTCCTATACATCCTCATACAATCAATACCACCGGGAATTTTCCTTCCAACTTGAATGCTACCGAAAAACCACCAAACCCAAGAAAACCCAGAATCTATAACCCGATTAAATGCATACTCGAAATTTAAATGAATAACCTTCTCAGTATAAAAAAAAAGTTTTTTGCTCAATAGATTTTTTTTTCAAACAAAATATTTTTATAATTGTTCAGATATCGTGAGATGCGGTCTGGTGTGGTGATGTAGGCATCAGAAAAAATTTTCTTTAACGTGCCAACGTTTCGATCTTTATTGAGATAATTTTCAAGAAATGTGCCCTTTCAACGTGACAAGCAAGAATGGCACAATTACACGAAAGACAAACACTTTGAGCCCTGAAGATGATCTCAATAAAAGATCGAAACGTTGGCACGATAAAGAAAAAGTTTTTCTGATACCTACATCACACCAGACCGCATCCCACGATGTCTGAACAATTACCTAAAGACGGCCTCTAATCACCACAATTATTTTTATAATTTTGTGAAATTTTCTTAAGAAAACGTTCTCAAAACTAAAGTTTAAACTGCATGGTAAGGATAGTTCAAGTTGCTTGCATATTCATTAGTACAGTAACAATTATGAAGGGACCAAGGGGTTTTTAATTGGCGGTGGCGTTGGCCAGGATGATTGAGACAAGTGACTAATTGAGGTCATCGCTTTATCAAGATAACCTTAAACCAAATGTGCTTTTTAGTTTTCGGGTCGGTTCTAATACTAGGATCCCTCAGAGAAAAAATAAAAAGATTTGAACAAATATGGCCACCTGGGTTCATATTGGCAAATGATTCTTGGGAAAAACGATAATTAACATTCGAACAACGCTTAACCATAGTGTAACTTGAAATTCATTTTTTGTCTGTCATAGCCTTAACTACGAGCTAAGGGAGAAACGTTAATAAATAATGCTAATAAGATAGATTGATATGCACCTTAATCATGCCTGCTGGTTTAGTAGGTCGTCATAGATTAATATTACAATTAGTTTGAATTCAAACTTTACAACCATAATTTGTTGATTGAGGATCGGTCGAGAAGGTAGTTTATTATTGAGATAATCACATTTTTCATACGTTCTACGTTTCGACCTTTGTTCCGGTCATCTGCACGGCCTTTCCATAAAACTCATTCTTGTCCGCTCCTCACGATTTTGACAAATGATGAAACAACAGGTCACAAAGAAAGACACATTTTTACAAACTCACTTCAGTAATTGAGCATGTTTTTTTCTTTAGAGTGAAGAACTTGTGGGGTTTAGGAGGGGGAAAAAATTAGGCGAAAATATGCAGATCTCGTCCTAATCCGACATTGTCGGTCATGTAAAAGTTAGTGCCACTGAAACCGCGCGTTCTAGTTTTGGAGTTTTCACTTTGAAAGTCAGGAAGTCCGACCCGACAATGAAATGCATAATGGTCGTGATATATCAGATGACTATCGGACCATTTTTTCGTTTCTTTCGTTTTTTTTAAATATTTACATATGATAATGAATAAATCGATTCAATTCAAGGATAATTTGAAGTTAAAAAAGTTATTTTAAATAAAAACGGTTAATTTGAAATTAACAAGGGTTAATTAATATTAATTAATACTAATAATTTCTGGTTGTTTTTTTAGAGAGAAATACGTTTCAAAAAGACTTATACAAATTATAAATGAGGGGCCGCGGTAGCCGAGTGGTTAGCGTGAAATACTATCGGCTAGTAGACCCCGCGGTCGCGGGTTCGATTCCCGCCGTCGCCTCTGGCCCTCGCGATACCCTTCCACCCCCAAAAACGAAATTAATATATACAGTAGTCTGGTTAAATATGGCTAGTTCATGAGGCCATTAAAAAAAAAAATAATAATAATGAGATTTGCTCGCAAAATTTATCCTTGGTAGACCACTACACAAAACTGGAAAGTTTGCAATTTGGCATTTTTTTACGAGGGTTTTGCAACAGCAGAGGTAATATAAAATTTCGGGGTGCTGGTGTTTTATAAAAAAAAAACCACTTGTAAGTATGACGTGTTCGAATGTAGGGCCGCTGGATTCGAACCCCGCACCTTTACTTTACAGAGAAGAGCGCCGTGTCAACGCCTAAACCGTTGCGCCCAACGACGCCCCTAAAAGCGAGATTACTACGAATTTTATTTTCATTTTTAGTTCCCTGTCAATGCTCTTTCATTTTCGCTCTTTCACTTTTGTCAAATTAGACATGAGGAGGAGTCTACAATGTTCGTTGTTCTCCCAATATTTCACAATGAATAATCTTTGATTGTGCTTTTGGGTCTATATTTGGTCGCCTGGCAGGATATGTTTGACATGGATATTATTAATGGATTAGTCGTAGGAGGAGGTTTTGCTCTGTTGAACATGTAAATTATGCTCGGTGATGAGTTTAACTAGCAAGGTATTTTGGAGGATTAAAGATCAAATGTTTCCAAATAACGTAGCTTCCAGAAAACGGAATAAAATGCAGAAACAGCATATTCATATTATATTAATATCTATAGTAATAATAATAATAATAATAATATATATATATATATATATATATATATATATATATATATAT
>CM077101.1:20982365-20995246 GCA_039619505.1 Cimex hemipterus
ATATATATATATATATATATATATATATATATATATATATTCGACTGTTGTAGCCAGATTTTGTGAAGATCGACTACAGAAATGATCCTGTAGAAGTATGATATCCCGGGCGTCGGTGGCCGCAGGATTTTTAGTCTTTGACACAATTCTATGTGATTTACGCGATTCGACTGTGTTCCATTTCTTCTAATCGTTCTCTGTTCTAAATCCTTGATATTTTCTAGACCTTGGAACTTCATGTCATTACTTTGACGTCGAAACAAAAATAATAATTGTAATTTATTTTTAAAAGGTAATATCTTTTTATAAAGAAAAATAGAAGAGATAATACGTTATTTTAAAAATTGTGTTCAAAGTTTAATTATATTTTTCATTTTGTGGTCAAAATTGTAATACGAATTTCTTTACTTTTCTTTATAAAATTATAAAACGAGAATTAAATTCCATTTTAAGATTAAGATTTGTAGATTTGAGATAAGCTTGTTATATGATAAAAGGATTCTTTAAATTAAAAATAATAATTAATAAACTATATTGTCATTTTATGTGAAATAAATGATAATTAAAAATTCAAATTCAATAAACATTGGGTGTCGTATTTATTTTGGTTTCAATAAAATATAAAAGGTGCCTGATCAATAAAAGAAATCATTGTAGTCAGGTCCGATCGTAAAAAAAACCTCTGGGATCTTGTTTTTGATTTTCGAATTCAGGGTTGGGCCCAATAAAAAGAAGAACGAAGCACGCTACATTACTTATATAAACTTATTTATATTATTATATTACGTGACAATAAAACGTTTTTTACCTTATTTTTGTAGACGACGCGGCCTAAATTATAACAATACCACTTGAAGCAGCATGTTGAGAGGAGCATTATAATTTATTAAATGTACAATGTAACTAGTTTTTATTTATTCAAAACTAATTAAAAATAATATTGATCACACGGCGCTTCTTTATGTTAAACCTGCTCGACCTATCCGTCATGGTGGCTTTAATCTATAGGAGTGCTTTGGAAAAAAAGAAATTTGTACTTTTCAGGATTGTCTTCTGAACCAGACCAAACTCGCGCATTGCTTGGATATGATTTTAGACTGTGAATTCACCGTCTTTCTGATATCGAATTGTGAATTACTTTGGACGAACTCAAATTGCATGTGATGACGACGGAATTCGAACATTTTAGTATGACTTAGAGCAATACTTCATTTACTAACTTGAGGAAAACTTAAAGGACACGTAAAATTTAAATTCCCAAAAAACTAGAGTAAAATATTCTAGCGTAGGTATTCGTCTCAACTCTCGATTTGAAATCTTTTTTATCCAGATAGCTGAGTAATATATATATTTTATGGCATTATGAACTTTGCACATTTAGCAATATATTGTGTATTCGTTTTTGGGGGGAGGGGTATCGTCCAAAAAAAGGCCAGATGCGACGGCGGGAATCGAACCCGTGACCGCAGAGTCTACTAGCCGAGAGTCTCTCACCACTCGGTAGGCGCGGCTCCCGATTATATTCGAAATTAACCTTTTATTTAATTTCAATTAAGTAATCTTTAAGGAAGGTATTGGTAGAAATAGAAAAGTCAGTGTCACGTGCGGGATTCGAACCCACGATCTTCGGCTAAATACGCCGCTGCTCTACCACTTGCCTTGTGGTGACTTCGATCCCCTCGGACACCAACTTTCCATCTACGAAACCTACTGGATTTAAAATAAGCAAACTTCACTAAAGCTCTCCGTGCACATTGTACCCGGCCCCTAGCTGAGTAATAAAAAGCCGTTGCTGTTTTTCTGTTCAAGATGTTTTCTCCAGTTGATTTTTAATTCTCCGTCGATACTATTCCATATTTGGGTAATTTTGTTTACAAATTATTATTATGTTGTACCAGATTTAAAGATAATATACTTACTTACTTCCTTCTTCTTTTAAGAGGCATCCGACAGCTCATTTCAGCACAAAGCGCCCGCGAAATGTTGCAACACATATTCAATACGCATTCACACAAATAAATACATTCATACTTTTATACATTTCATTCATTCTATTTGGTAGATGGAGTACTCAATGGGTTGTACCCTGGTTAAGGTCGATGGGGTAATTTTATAAATATTCCGCCATCGACCCAAGTCACGTAGACAGCTCGAGGGGCGGTCGGGATGCTATTTCACCTTCAGCCCTTTCCCATTCACTCTTCACTTATACAAAACAAAGAAACACAAAACACATACTTTGAAGGCTATATACAATACAAAATCCCCAATTTTCCCAAAAAGCGGAACAGGGGATACGGAAATACGGCGGCATGCCTACACGCTCTATGTATGGAGCCAAGGTATGACACGTATCTATTATATGGGACACATCCAGTAACCCTTCTATGCATAAAGTACCTGTACTTTTTCATCTTGAGAATTCAGTTTTAATCGATTTAGTCTTACATTTCTTTACTATACTTCAAAGAACATTAATAATAATGTATATATGTATTTAGTAGACATAATTGATTGTGTAAGTTGTATTAAGTAATTATACTTTCAATGTAAAGTCTTGGTTGAGGGGAAAACAAATCAAGTGTCCAGGGCGAGATTCGAACCGACGACCACCAGGCTCAATACGCCTCTAACCACTTCAGCTATCGTAACTTCGATCCACTCGGACACCAACTTCCCATCTCAACCTACAACTTTTCGACTTTTCTCTCCTTTTTGCCATTTGTCAACTGTCGTGCAATCAGGAATCGATTCTCGGCGATAAATGAAATGTCCACGGAGAGCTTCAGTGAATATATACTTCGTTTTACTTATTAAATCCAATATATTTCGTGGTCCGATTGACAAAATAGCTTCTTGCAATTAATTAATCATTATGCATTGTTGATATGAAAAAGTTAGTCTCACGAGCGGGATTCGAACCCACAACCGTCGGCTAAAAAAACCTCGTTGCTGTAATCACTTGAGCTATCTTCATTCCCGCTCGTCACACGTGCCTTTTTTCATCTCAATCAGGATCTTAAATTAAATGTTTTATTATTTGAAATAATAATAATTATAATATAACAATAAACCTTCTAGCGCAGTAAATGTAACACATGTTAGGAAGGATTTTGGAGGAAGTGACGAACATTCGGTACAGTCCACACTTGTATTTGTACTAATCTGAGAAACAAGTGGATCCGGAAACGGAGATTAATGGATGTGGCAGGCAGCCCTTGTATCTCTGTTTCTACTTGTAATTCCTAAGCCGTTCAACGTCGAACCCAACAATATCTTACTGTAATATTTCACATCCTTTAATATCAAAAGTAACAAATAGATAGCCATTCTGATTACTAATTCTAGTTGTATTTCTTAAACAAATATTTTTAAGTTTATTATAAATAAGTGGCTTCATCGCAGTTAAACTTTGGTTGATATGCGTTTCAGGCCAATTTACTTTCTCCTATTTCACAGCCGATGACATTGATTGATTTACATATTCATCATAGTCAGATATGACACAGCCAAGGCAACATCTGTTATTACACTTACCATAAAAGGAAATCGTTAAAATTAACTTCTAATAAAGTATTTTTCCGTTGCAATCTCAACCCTATGCTTTGTGCAACCAATCTTTTTTAACCTTGCGATCGAGACAAGCTGCCCAAAGTTTGTCCGTCCTTCCTAATATAAATTATGGAAAATAAACGTTCTCGTTGTACCCGAACGGTCCTGGTGGATAGACGTTCGGTTCCTATATCCTACAGTCGACGATTTGCAGAAGCGTCAATAGGAAATGACCTTCATCCTGTGATTAAACTAAATTAAACTAAAGATTAAGAAGCCGGTTCAATACTTTTTCGGAGTTGAGCAGTTCAAAAAAAGGGTTTTGCATAATAAACAATAAAACTACTACTATACTATAGTTTTTCCCCCTTAACCGCTTTTCCATCCAATTAACCCTTTTTTATTTCAAATTAACTGTTTCCAAGTTCAAAATAATCTTTTAACAGTTTCTCCTTTAAAATATAATTTGCCTTACTTAATTTCAAATTACCTCTTTTTTTTTTAAACATAAAGAAAAATGTACGTGTGTGAAATGTAAGTACGTAAAGTGAAATTCTAGCATTAAATACAATTATAAAAATTTCGCCGTTTAAATACTACACCTTGGAACGCTAATTAAAATTAAAATCTTTTTAACAATAAAGGTGAAAACAAATAATTCTTTTTTTTAATTTTATATTTTTTGAAACTGGAAACTACTTGATAATGTGATTTAACCAAATAAAAATCAATTACATTTAAAATTATATAAATATTTAAAACAATTTTTTTTTTAAATTTGGGGTTTTTAATTCAGTTTGATTAAGAAATTGGTGAACTTCACCAGTTTTCGCGGACCAACTAATATCTTTCAATTAATTAAGGTTTTTAGTTGAGATTAAAAAAATCTGTGCCAAGAGCGGGATTCGAACCCCACGATATTTGGCTAGATACGCCGCTACTCTACAACTTCAGCCATCGTGACTTCGATCCACTCGAAACCAACTTCCAAAAATGGAGGGAAAATTCAAAGGTGGGGCGCGGGATTCGAACCCACGATCTTCAGCCCTAACCATCACTAAATACGTCGCTACTCTACCACTTCAGCTATCGTGCCTTCCAAACACTCGGACACCAACCTCCAACAAAGGAGGGAAAATTCAAAGGTGGGGTGCGGGATTCGGACCCGCGACCTTCGGCCCTGACCATCCCTTATTGTCCCGCTGCTCTACCACTTGAGCTGTCATCACTTCGATCCACTCGGACACTAACTTCCCAGCTTAACCTCACCTCTTGAATTTGTTGTTGTTTAAAATTGATAAAATTTAAATTATTTAACGATTCTTCGAATGACAAATATTTTACATTAATCTTTCATTTTACATAAGTTTGCTCGATTAATTATCATTTGCTTTTTCTGTATAAGAGTCTAAATATTTTTTTAACAAATTCACAAATTAAAATAATAAAATTTATTTTTAGGCTTTCTTTTTCGAACTTTAAATTTCAATTGTAATTAGTGTTTAAAATTAAATTATTTAATATTTAAAAAAAGTAAAGTTATAACAATGTACTTTTATAATTCATGGTGGTTTTTATTTGAATTATATTTAATTTTCATATATGTGTCTTAAGCTATTTCATAGAAAAACGTCTCGAATATAAAGGCATTTTACCTTACATGCCAATTCCCTAAAACTTTTTAAATCCTTTAACCAAAGGCTTAATTTGAAACTAGAAAGAAATCGTTTTGAGTTGAAAAGGGTTAATTTGAAAGAGTTGATCTGAAATAGACAAGGGTTAATTTGGTCGAAAAAATTTAATTTCAAATTAAAACTGGTTAGCTAGTCAGGAAAAGGATTTAGTTTGAAGGACACCAATTATACAATGTGCTTTTCCTTTTCTTATTTTTTCCACATCGGGTAGAAAGACATACAAAACAATGAAATCCACTTTTTTGACAATTAAAATAACCAATAAAAATTCTTATTCAAATAATCGTTTTAGTTTCACTTGAATACATATTATAAATTTTCCAAAATCTGGAGAGAATGAGCGGGCAGCAGTTGCAGATCGATTTTTAAATAATAGATTAATTTTAAAATAAATTTTTTTGTAGTAGCTGAACCAATAAACGTGAATGGGGAAAGGGGGATAATATTTACATCGGATTTTCTTACAGGTGAATACAATACGGAGAGCATCGGACACGCTGAAATTTCATTAAGCCTCCCTCTTCCGCAGTCATGAGACCTAAATGGGGGTGTAAAAAGTCTCACTTTATAGTGAGCAGGCAGCACAATGGACCGGAAGAAACACCCGAGTGAGAGTGAGAGAGAGAGAAAGAGAGAGAGAGTGTGACAGAGAGACAGAGAGAGTGGAAGATAATCTATCAGAAAAATGTTGAAAACCGAGGTAATAAAACCAGGTCTTGAAAGCGTTTAATGTTTGGATTTTAACGCCTTGCTTTTCGACCGACGGGAAAAAATACAATCAAATGTACAACTTGCAGTGTAACTGGCCATTCGAGAGCAAAGCACACTTTGAGAAGATATTATTTTTGTATTGAGAAAAGATTAATTAAAAAGATTAATTGAATTATCGCTGTGAAATTGAAGGCATTAAATCTCTAAATATAAGGACTTTTTTTAAGAGGACACATGTTCCCATTGTGTAAAGTCTGATTGACAATTTTATTCAAGAGTTTTAAGGTTATTTTTGTTAATTATTTTTTCTTCTTATGAAAAGTATTGGTTGAGATGAAAAAGTTAATGTCATGAGCGGGATTCGAACCTTCGCGGCTCAGTAGGCAGCTGTTGTAACCATGATAGCTCAAGTGTTTGGAGCAGCGGCGTATTGAGCCGAAGGTCGTTGGTTCGAATCTCGCGTCGCGATACTTACTTTTCATCTCAACCAATGCCTTACATAAAAAGAATAGTTAATTGGAATAATTCATTTGGTCAGTTAGACCAATAAACATAAATAGTTTATTTATTATTATAAAATCCCACATTAAAATCAATTACAGCTGAAAGTAAAAGTTATAAAATCGAATAAAAAAACAAAGGATTTTTTCTTTTTGTAATTTGAAAATTAAAAAACAATAATAAAAAAGTTCTTGTATTAAATAACTACTGGAAAAATGCATTACAATTAAAATTAAAACTAATATAAAATTAAATATAAAAACAAGTAATAGGTGCTTCTATTAAGTCAAAATTATGTAAAATTATAAAATAAGCGGCCTGTAAAATACAATTTTTTTATTTCTAAAAGGTCCGGAATATAAATGTTCATGGGTTTATCTGTACATGCTTATAATTCATGCCATCTGCTAAGTTGGTTTAATGCTTCCCAAAAACGTTTTATCTTAACTAAAAAGAAAGGATAACTTCAAAGTTAAAAAGGGTTAGTTTGAAATTAAATAAAAGCCATTAGGTTTCGTGGGCCGATTGACCAAATGAATTCTCTTCAATTAATTAATCTTTAAGTAACGCATTGGTTTAGATAAAAAATCAGTGTCACGAGCAGGATTCGAACCAACGACCTTCGGCTCAGTAGGCCGCTGCTCTGCCACTTGAGCTAGAGTGACTTCGGTCCTCTGGGACACTAACTTCCTATTTGTCCTCCTTTTTGCCATTTTTCGAATGTCGTGCAATTACGATTTGATTCTCGGCGACAAATGAAATGTGCACGGAGAGCTTTAGTGAAGTATGCTTCATTTTGCTTATTTAAATCCGTTAGGTTTCGGGGTCCGGAGATGGGAAGTTGGTGTTCGAGCGGCTCGAAGTCACCATAGCTTTTTTTCCTTTCTTTTTTTAGAGAAGCGGCGTATTTAGCCGAAGATCGTGGGTTCGAATCCCGCTCGTGACTTTTTTATTTCTACCAATACCTTCCTTAAAGATTACTTAATTGAAATTAAATAAAAGGTTAATTTCAAATATAATCGGGGGCCGCGATAGCCGAATGGTTAGCGTGAGAGACTCGGGGCTAGTAGACCCCGCGGTCACGGGTTCGATTCCCGCCGTTGTCTCTGGGCCTTTTTTCGCGATACCCTTCACCCCAAAAACGAATACGTAACGAATACACAATATATTGTCTTGCCAGATTTGCACAGTTCATGAGGCCATTAAAAGAAAAGAAAAAATATATATAAAGTGTACATTTGAAATTAAAAAAGGGTGAATTAGAAAATTTGACGTAAAAACCTATAAATAAAAAAATATATTTAACAATGAGTGTGTCTAGGTTTAAACATTTGCATGGGTTCGTGGAGGGGGGGGGGGTTGACACACCTGATGCGTAATTTAAGATTAAGGAATATGTGATTCTCGCAGCTCAGTCATTATCAAACAAAACTATGTCCAAAAAACCAGGGTTCCTTGAAAAGAAAGCTTAATATTTGTCGACCTAGTTATAACGAAATAAATTTCATTAAAGTTTGGTATCTTGACTTTAGCCTCTCTTTGTTAAAAGACATGAAGTCCCAAGGTCTAGAAAATATCACGGATTTAGAACAGACAACGATTATAAGAAATGAAACACAGTCGAATCGCGTAAATCACGTAGAATTGTTTTAACTCAGGGTTAGCCGAAGTTACTGTTATAAATCGTACAAAGTAAGTGTGTGCGTGCGAAGGTCATTTGGTCATATTAATATACAGTTATGCACTACTGCTGATTCTCGATCATTTAATTAACGATAGATGTGTTTCAGTGCGCCATTACTGCGCTATATTGTTCCATAGCGACTGCAATATATAATTTATTCAACTGGTTTCTGACAAATTTTCCATTCAAGTGATTTTCAAAAAAAATAAGCCAACAATCTTAGAATATACAAGGACAGTTAATCTTTGAAAACAGCGTTGGTAAAAAAGCGTGAGATAATTTAGTCCTCGACGCTCGGACTCGGGGAAAAATGCTAAATGAAAAGTCCGTAGTGCGTGTACAAAGGTGTCATTTGTTCGTCAATTTTAGTCCTTTGATGTACCGATGCTTTGTAATTTCGAATACTCCCTTGATCTTACCTCGTTTTTGATGATTTACCCACGAGAGGGCTAATGAAATGAAGGAAAATGGCCTTTTTTTTTTCTCTCCGAAACTCTCTTTACGACCGACGAAATCCATCTACGTCGCTGGATTCCGTGCTTGACTGTAAAATGAAAACAAAAGTTATCCCATTAAAAAAATAAATAAATAAAATGGGGAAAACTGACAGATTAGTTTAAGAAATACGATTTGGTTTATTTGCTACTGACCAAATTTTCCAGTGTCAGAGTCACAATTCTCGCGAGCTGTTCGACGTTTTCCGTATGTAATTTTTATTTTTCTGTTTCTGATATCTTTTTGTTAAGAGGCAAAAGTGGAAAGCAGAAATAAGGTTTATTGATAACTTTAATTGTACATCAATATTACAAGTTACATACGAAGGGGACCGGTGGCCGCAATTAAAAGAAATTGACACGGCACTCATCAATGGAAGGGGCGGGACTGGATCTCAGTGACATGCATTCAGCCGCAACACTCGATAGTGCAACCGTCCGTTGCTTTCTGGCTTCCCACGAAATTACTGCTCGTACTAATTTGAATATGTGTCCTGTGTATGACGTTCTGTCAGTTAATGAATTGCCCCAGTCCGCCTCATAACATGCCTCAACAGGTTTGCCTATCTTCATAACCTAAACCAAAATCTAGTGTGCCTTTCAGGTAGCACGCGCTTCGCAGCTTCCCAATACTC
Organism: Cimex hemipterus; assembly: GCA_039619505.1. NCBI lineage: Eukaryota > Metazoa > Arthropoda > Insecta > Hemiptera > Cimicidae > Cimex > Cimex hemipterus. The sequence goes on from CM077101.1 coordinate 20,991,637, forward strand.
ATTATAGGAGTTATTGAATTGGCAGAGAGAGAGTTCACAGCATAGGCTATATCAGGTCTTGTAGCGATAGCTATGTACATGATCCTATTAATGATTGAAATGGTCTTGTCCTTCTTCCCCCGGCTTCTTCAATACATTGCAACCCTCTAAAGGTGTATTCAATGGTTTACAGTCTTTCATTCTATATTTGCTAAGGATGCCGAGGTTATATCGTATTTGTGATAGAAATATCTCCTTTGAATTCATCCCATGTTTAAATTCGATACCCAGACGGATATGATTCCGAAGTCCTTCATCTTGAATTTGTTCATTAGGCTTCATACTTTGCAACCATTCGTCATCAATTGAGGCTACGTAAATCCAGCAATAAGAAAGCTTTTATTTTTCCTCCTGAGTAGAGACAAGGTTCAGCTTATGTTGGTGTGAGTCCCAAATCTGTTAAAGTGTTGTCAGGTTTCTTGAACCATTGCCTGCCGTATTGTTTACTCTTGTTAACTCATAGAAGGCCTTCTTCAAGCTGCACAACTTATCACCATCTTGAATTTCTTGAATCATCTTTTGGGATTCGTGTCTTTGTCACATTTTGCAACTTTTCTTACCTACTTTTCTTTTTCGGAACACTAAAGTACTTGACACTGGAAATCAGTTTTTAAACAGCTGGGCCCATAAGCGATTGTCATGAGGCAAAGGCGAAAAGCAGAAGTAAGATTTATTATTAACTTTAATTATACATCAATATTACAAGTTACACTTAAAGACCGAACACAAACTAATTCACTAGTATCAATCACTCCGAACAATGGAGAGAGAATTGAATCAGCTGGTAACACAAACTTCAACCTTTTTCCATTAATCAATATATGTTTTCATCAAACAATTATTATTTCCAAGCAGAATTTTCTCATTAACAATCCCCAAAAAAATTAAACATCGAAGGTTTTTTTATTTGAATTGAATTCAGTCCAATCATTTGATGACAGGATAGCCGGATCGGCATGAACCCGAAATTCTGTCCGGTATCGAATTCCATTTCCGGTATCAAATTCAAAAAGTATGGAAATAAGTGCGATCCTATATATGTCGTCTGGTTTATGCACGTCCGTTTCGGCTTTAACGGCGATAAACAGGCCAACCGAAACTATAAATAAAATGGCCACTAAAAGTCCGCGTTAACGTTATAAACGTGATATTATAAATTGAGCTTTCGAGCTTGCAGCACAGCCCGGATGACTGACTAAAATGGTGTTATATTTCGTTGACTCTATACCCCGAACTTCTTCGCGTGAATTTATAGTGTGAGAGGTATAGTCTGAATTGGGTACCCATACACCCTCCCTCCAACTTATGTAGTATATCACAATTAATTACGGTTTTTAGTTGATATGAAAAAAAGTTAATGGCACGAGAGGGATTCGAACCCACGACCTTCGGCTGACCCGCTGCTCTACCACCTGAGCTATCGTGACCTCGATCCTCTCGGACATCAACTCCCCATCTCAACCTCACCTTACAAGTTTTCCCTCCTTTTGCCTGCATTAACGTTTTTTCATCTCAACTAAAAACCGTAATTAATTGTGATATATTAATTGGTAACCAACCCAAAGAAGATAGAAAAGAAAGCGTAGTAACGGCTCCCTTATAACTATCTCTTCTTCCAAAGGTAGGGTTTTATATTTTCCGTATTTTCCAACGCCAGATTTTCCTAAAAACAATCGTCCTGCATTTTAAATGTCTCTTGATTCTTGAATGCGGCGAGAAATGTAAATCGGAGAGTCAAACCGAACCGGTGAGCAAATAAAAAATTTGACCGGGAGGGAATGAAAATTGATTCGGTTGATGGGCCGAGGCTTCTGTACAACGGGGTTCCCGCAATGAACCGATATCCCATAAATATCAGCGAGAATCTCTGTTGATAGGGACTCGGATTATCTCTTTTAGGCCGGGATCCAAATGAATGCGTGCTCTCCTTTATTAAATATTCCGCCGGCTCTTTTTCCCTAGGTTGAGCTTATTTTGATTCGGATTTTTTTTTTGTTATCTTGTTAATAAAAAGGGAGACAATTTTTAGGAAAGACGATAATAAGCCAGCTTGTGTCAAATTTTGTAAATAGAATACGATCGTATGGGGGAGTCTTTCGGATTTTCCATGGGTCCACATATCCTGGAATATTATTATAAGACCGACGGGCTGTGAACTGAAGAAAGGGTGAGGCAACTTCCTCGAAAAAAATGGTACAAATAAATTCAACTTTTAAGTAAACTTCGCTCAATTATTTATTTCGTGCCTTGAACTTTGGAGGTGTTAGCGGTAAACTACAATAAAATTAATTCTTTCGGCGAAAAGCTCTTTTTGTTGAAACTTTTGAAAGGTACTTAGTTTTTGAGTTCATGTTCAACCCACATCGGGGTCGGAAAAGTTTATCCTCAAAACCGAGCTCTTTTCAGAGGACAAATTTGAAAAAATAAAGCCCATGGCGTTCAGGCTGCCCCTATTTAATTTTTTTTTTGTTGAGAGATGTAATTTAATTAATGTAATAGCCCATATTTTATCATCACTTTACCCGTTTACATTATATAAAAATATACCAATAAAATATTCTCGAACAAGCAGGATGAGAATAAAAAGGCACACTTTTTAATAAAATCTGATCCTTTACACAATTGGTGCCAAGTAAAATTTTATAAAGGCACATTTCTTTCTAAAACGTCCGATGTTACACATTAATTACTCAAGGAGCTGTTCAATCTTGGTCTCATCATGTATTAATTCCCGTAAAACATGTGTGATGATCTCATGCGTGTACTTTCTCGTAGTGAACACTATTCTTAGCGCAAATACCCTTAGCATAACTTTGGAGGTTCATTGACAGACTCTGTATGAAGAAAGTGTTGCCAAATGTGTGCCCCAAGAGTGAATAGTAAAATAAAACAAACTTACCACCAGCCAAATTTTATTAACATAATTTTCTTAAAGATTTTCGATTGTTGAGTGAAAAGTCTTAGGATGTTTGATTTGTATTCATTTTCACCGGTTGGCTGTTGTATTAGTTAGGTAACACGCTCTCTCTCATACTAAATTGTTTATTTTGTTTTCATAACTAAATCTCTCTCTCTCTCTCTCTCTCTCTCTCTCTCTCCTCTCTCTCTCTCTCTCCTCTCTCTCCTCTCTCTCTCTCTCCTTCTCTTTCTCTCTCTTCCTCCCTCTCTTTCCCTCATTCTCGCTTTCTTTCTTTTTCCCTCCCACTGTTTTTTATTTTTTGCTGTCTGTCTTACTCACACTTAAATGTTTCCTTCTTTTCGTCCCTCCTTCTCCCCTTTCTATCTTTCTATTTTCACCGTCTCCCTCCTTCCTCTGTGTATATTTCTTTCTCCTTTCCTCTTGTTACACCGCCTCCCACCCTTTTCGTACTCTCTATCTATTTATCTCTCTTTCCTCTGTCTCTTTATTTTCCCACTTTTCTTACTCTTTTGGTCGGTCTCTTTCCTTCTCTTTCTCGCTCTACTTCTCTTTCCGTCTTCTTTCTTTTCTTTCTTTTTTATCTCTTTCTCTTTCGTTTATTTTTCATTCTCTCCATCCCTCTCTCTCTCTCTCTCTCTCTCTCTCTCTCTC
>CM077101.1:20995646-21042644 GCA_039619505.1 Cimex hemipterus
TATAAGAGACCTCTCTCTCTCTCTCTCTCTCTCTCTCTACCTCTATCTCTTTGCTTCTCTGTCTCTGTCTGCCTATCTGCCTATCTGTCTTTCTGCCTCTCTTTCTTTCTCTCTTTCTCTCTTTATTTCTCTATCTATCTATCTCTTTTTTTTATCACAACTCTATCTTTCTATCTCCTTTTCTCTCTCTCTCTCTCTCACACACACACACTCACCACCTCCCATATGTCTCGCATTTTTTCTGTCTCTCTTTTCTCTTTCTTTTTCTATATCACTCATCCCTACTCTTCTCACTCAACTCCATTCCTCCTCCTTAACTCGCTTTTTTCACCTTCTCTTTCTCACTCTTTCTTGCTTTTTGTCCGTTTCTGTTTCCTGTTCTGTCTGTCTATCACTTTCTATCTCTCTCTCTCCATTCTATTATCTCTCTTTTTCTCATGCTCGTTATCTGTTCATCTCTCTCTCTCACTTTCTTATTCTCAATCTCTTTATCTATATCTCACTATTTTCTCTTGCTCACTTTCGCCTCTTTTCTCTCCATATATCTACATACATTTTTTTATGTATTCCAAACGTAATGTAAGTTGCGGGTAAGAGTATCTATTGTGATAAATTATTACAGTGTGCCATTTTGTGAAGTTAAATTTCTATAAGAGTGTTTTGGACGAATCCAGGACCAACGACCTGTCATGATCTCTCGTGTCGCTTGAAACCATCGCTTTTTATCACGTTGAGCATTTTTCCGGCGATCTTTTAGTACAAGTTAAATTTTTTGCCTTGTGAATTTGCATCATATTATAAATTTTAAATTATCGGCTGAAATGAATTAAATCTGAAATACCAATTGCCTTAGAAAGAAGATATAAATCGGTTATTTCTTATTTGTATAATGTTGAATTTTAGTTTTATTGTCGGTCTTTATATCATTTTATTTAATCAATCCTAACAGTTGTACAATCGAATCTAATTAGAACGCTTAGGCAATACTAACAGTATAATAAATTAATTTTCTTCGTTTAACCTTTGTTCTAAATTTAAATAAAGTTCTTTTGCAAAATTAGCATTTCTCTCGCATCCATTAATATAAGTGTTCTTCTCCCCCTTCTATTCAATATTAATTCTGCTTTAATTACTTTAATGTACACCGGAAGATTGTGGTTTTCCTTATATTCATATTTCCTTGCAACAAATGATTATAAATTTCGATTGAATTATTTATTTCGGGTTGTGACAACGTGTCGTTGACGACGTTTACTCGGATAATCCGGCGAATTTTAGCTCCCATCTACATCAGAGTTTGTACCGGTATACCTGTGGAATATGATTGAAATGTTTCCTCTGCTTATTATTTCACTCATGAATAACCATGGCGATACAAAGATACGAAACAAGGCGTTTATTACATTTCGTAAAAGGGCAATTACAATTTAGACTTTATTTGATGTGTTGCTAATGCTTGACGAAATAACCAATTTCATAATTTGAGAAATAATTTTTCACTCACTGAATTGGAAATTGATTTTATCTTTTTATACGTTAATTTAAAAAATAACGCGTAATGGTAGACTTGAGGAAACCATATTAATAGTGAAGATTATGGCAAAATTAGCACACTTTTCATTGATTTTTCAAAATAGAAATTATGGCATTTTATATTTTCTAAATATTCCCGTTATTTCTTCTATGAACCTGTTAGCGTGGGTTTTTTATTATCTTTATCTTTCTGCAGATTTGTTGTAGGACGGTTAAGAAGATACGACTAATTTTTTTTATGGAGAAACTCGACTTTTACGGAAACTACGCATAACAAGAAATATCGATCTTATTATTGTGAATAAAAACGGTTAAGAAAAACATTTTTGTTGCATCTTGTCTGTGAAAATATCTCCGAAGTTTGACAAATTATTCGTGAATCACCTTGTATATATAAATATAGAAAACAGAAAGGCTTAAATTTATTATGTAAGGATGAAAAGGGGGAGAGATAAAAAGCGAAATAATTATGCATGCTTAAATACATAGGTAAACTTAAACCGTAACAGTATGTTAAAGAAGCAATTAATTGAATTAATTAAATTAGAAATATGCAGTGGTGTGTGAATGTAATTTATTAGCGAGAATAGACCGGATCTTCCCCAATTATCTCCAAGGGATATCGAGTGCTCTTAGGCAGAGTCAGTGGGGTCTGGTGTAAATGTATATTATTATTTTTCAATTGAGATAAAGTAAACGTCACGAGCGGGATTCGAACCACGGCGCTGCTGTGACACTTGAGCTCTCGTGACCTCCATCCACTCGGACACCAACTTCCCATCTCAACCCTACCTTTTGAATTTTTCCTCCTTTTTTTTTTTTTTTTTGCCATTTTTCAATAACTTATTAGCACGAATGAAGGACCTTGTCATAATTACCCCGAGGGACACATAGTACTTCGATGTAGTGTGAATGAATTGAAGTGTGTGAATATGATTTATCAGCGCAAATAGACTGGCTTCTTCCTGAATTCTATCCCAGGAATATCGATCCGAGGCAGTACTCTGTTTTTTTTCTTTTTTACCAGCCGACTAGGGGCGAGCTGGGCTATTGCCGGCACCTCATATTTCTTACACCTCATTTATTTATTAAAATTTTTGTTTTTTGAGGTTTTTTGTAGAAAATCTGACGATCTTTCTGGAACGTAAAACGTTCCATTCATTGTTCTGTGTAATGGAACGTTTTTTCTGCGCTTTTACCCCTCCCACACGTGGTGAAAAGGCTCTGAAACTATCTCATTCACTAACATTCAATTCTAGCCTAACCTATATGCGGGTTTCAAAGTACTCGATATTCCTCTGAAGATCCGCCCTCTTTCACGCTAATAAATACACCCATACATTATGTACAATTAAAATTACAATTAATCAAATATATTATCCTAAGTGGTCGGTTTATGGGGTACTTGATATTCCACCATAGACCCACCCATGTTACACTACTACCGCACTAATAAATACATTCACTCAAGTAGTAACCAATCATTCTGTATTTACAAATTTAAAAAAATGCGGAGCCACTGGCGCGTTTAATGTTACAACAATGCCTCCGCCCATTCACTCTAAAAGTTATTATTGCCTAATACTAACCTAAATCAGTCTGTGGAGTACTCGATGTTCCTGCACAACCCACTTACCCCAAATACACACCCACTTTCGCGCCAATAAATACATTCATTCTATCCTAAACACCCAAAGAGATATCTATCCTAGTTTGGTGGCTCTGTGGGGTACTCGATATTCCGACCACTACCCACCCATACACTCACACATTCTCGCCAATAAATGCACTCACATCTGCAAGGGAAAACAAAACCACGTGTGGAGAAGCATTAATAGCGACCATATGCATTTATTTGCTTCAGATATTTGATTACTTTCTTGCTGTTGTCATTGCTGTGTTGTAAAAACCTTTTTGAAACTCGAGGAAAGGCCTCACATTGTTCTGTGCGGCGCCAATAGCTCTCATTCGCTTAGTAAATGCGTAACAGTTATTTGTGTGCCTCACAACGGGCATCTCCGTGGACTTTTTCCCGCCAAGAGATGCCCATGCGTCAATGTAGTGTGGCCCATTCGCAGTCCAGTTAAAATTATTCTCTCTGTTTTCCTCATACTGCCCATGGCCCACGGTTTGACCGAGTACTGACTAGTACTCTGGTGTCAACGTAATTTATTAGCGCGAATGGAAGAGCTCATCCAAAATTCGTGGCAATGTGAAAGAGGTCTGTTAAGAGAATGAAATGGATTAGTGTGAATGGATGGGTTTCTTCCCCAATGACATCGAATATTTAGCTCTCCTGGGATGTATGAAAGAAGTCTGTTGTGTGAATGTAATTTATTAGCGCGAGTGTTGAGCCCCACTCACCTCACGAATTACTCTGGGGCTCTATTAATCCCAACAAGCTATAATATTTCATCTTGTTTTCGTTCTATGTGTATTTCTATTTGTTATTTGTGTCATTTTATCCAGCATTTATGAGTCTCTGAGATAGCCTAGCAATAGTACAAAAGCAAGAGACTTAAACAAAGGAAATAACGAGAGGGCTGACGATGACCAATATAGGACGTCTAGCTACTTACAACAAAAAAGGAAGACTCATAAAAAGCACATATAGTCCTGTCTTAAAATTGTTAAATTTACAAAAAATATTTGTGACAATAGTTGATGTTACAAAATGTATCTGCCGTATTTTCATTGCTTATTTTAAAATCCCATTTTAGGAATGCAATGGAAAAAAAGAAAAAAAAAACAATTTGGCTACTAGGTCTTAACGGCGGTAATAAGTCCCAAGGTAATCGTCCAGCCGAAGAAGTTGTCGGCTGTTTAGAAGGCATCTCTAAGAGCGATAATGGCTTCTTTATTCCAGGTGAAACAATTACGGGGAAGTATGTGAAGAGGCCCAGTCACAGGACAGGAAATTGGCCGTAATTAAAAATGGCATTGTGAATTAGTAAGGTCTGATTCTGGTATCCGACAAATCTGAACCGAGAATGAAAGGCATTACAAAAATTACACCAGTTGAAATTCGAATCCCGTGCCTTTTGCAATCCCGTCGATTCTAGGGAAGCATTTGTTAGTCTGAATGTTAGAAGGATAATTTTTGGATTTTGTTTTTTAATGACGATATGACGAGGCTTTTTGGAAGGTTTTTTCTTTTAGATAGCATTAGAATATCCGTTTAAACTACAATTATTACTCGAGCTCGTGCGTTTGGAAGTTATCTCATTATATGACGATTCTCCCTGAAGCTAAACCGGTGTTTGATAAAGTCGTAAATGCATCAGCGATTTAAACTTGTATTCGTTTACGACTTAACTTCAGTAATGAATAATCGAGGGGAAAAGAGATGAACCTTTAAACTGTCTGGACGCGTTCCACCAATAATTGTAAAATTCGGTATAATTGTAAACAAAGTAATACTACTGCCGCTTCCCCTGCTTGTAAAATTATACAGAAGGGGCAGTGGGATGTATCTCGAGCACAAGGAAAACTAAAAGTAGTCTTCATTCCTAAGAATTCACGCACAAGCAAAATTAAATAGAGCGATCAGTCTAAAATCCTTTCAGCTAAAAAGGATCGAATGGCTTGGTGAAAAACATGTAAGAGGCAGCTCCTTAAAAGAAAAACACCTTCATAAATATCAACATGCTTATCAGAAATGAAAATCCTGTGAATCAGCACTACTTCAATTGCCGATACAAATAGAGGATTCATTGCACAAACAACAAATAACATTAGGAACCTTCTTGGACATTGAAGGAGCATTTGACGATAATCAATGTTTACATCACTAAACATCGAGGAACTGACACAACCTACTGCAGATGGATAGAATCAATGCTTGAAAGCAGAAAAGGGCAGGCCTCCATGTTCCACAAAAAAGTAGTAGCAGCGGTGGCCGAGTGGTTAAGGCGTCAGACACTCGGCTAGTAGACCCCATGGTCGTGGGTTCGATCCCCACCGTCGCCTCTGGAATTTTTCTGATGCCTAAGGAGGCTGGTGGCCTCAATTAAAAGAAATTGACACGGCACTCATCAATGGAAGGGGCGGATCTGGATCTCAGCGACACTGAATCTGGTACCAACCCCCTTCTAAAATGAGTTTCTTCGATGTAAGAAAATTGGTACAACGGGGGGCTCAGGTTCACATTGTGTTTCGAGCCATCTCCCAAAAATGGAGCCAGGGTATAGTACAATAAGCTGAACAGCTGCAGTGCTCAGGAGGAAACTTCTCCAGTCCCTGGTGACTATTATATCCATCCATCCATCCAGCAGGGGTGGCGAGAGGATATCCGCAAGGAAGAATACTCTCGCCTTTGCTATGGAATGTGGACGGCCTCATATACAAACTAAATGAAAGCTGAATCTATACCTAGGTCTTTGCAGATGCCATTGTCATACTAGTCAGGGGAAAATCGCACTCACCATTATAAGATCTCACCCAAAGAGCCACTAAACACGGTGGAACAATAGTGTTCAAAACGGAGACTTAAAGCAAACCCTTCAAAAAGTAAGCTTTCACCAAGAAAAGAAACAGAAATACAAGGTTTATACTTCTATAATGAAATGATGCAGTTAATGAGGTTAAATACCTAGGAATCATCTTCGATAAGAAGTTAACCTGGAACCCTCACCTGCAGCATACTAACAGTAAAATATTGGTAATGACCATTAGATGAACCCTTGGCAAATGTTGGGGATTAAAACCGGAAATGGCCTATTGGCTATTGACGGCAGGCATAAGACTCAAAATAACGTATGGATCATTAATCTGGTGGACCAAAGCGCAACAAAAAGCAGCTACTCAAACATGAAGCATACTAAGACTAGCAATCTTGTATCACGCTAGAAACTGTGTTAAACCTACCTCCGCTGGAAACGTTCATACAACGAGAAGCTAGGAAAAGCTCATTTAGGCTCCAAAAAAAAAATAGTCAGTAAACGCATCAAAAATCTCCAAAACTCGGGGAAACATTCTTTCCGAACTCATAGTCAGGATGACATGAGGATCATTAACGTCCGTACCTAACCACTTAAGCTCTTACCTGACAGCCCGATTCTCAAAATGGGAGCTGACCCACCGTCGCCTTAGCGATGATGTAGAGGCTTCGAGTCCCTAAGGGCTGTTACCACCTCGCTCTCATGCTGTCCAATTGGAATGTCGCACGCAAAGGGCTAGCGGGTCGAAATACATCGGTCCGCTCTCCCGCGTACTCCCTAGAGAGAGAAGGTGACTCTCTGAGTTTAGAAGCTCCTCTAGCGTAGAAACATTCGGGAACGCCCCGACAACGGTTTCGGATTTAAGTGAGATTGCTACCCACCCCCTAGGTGAGCACTGTCTACGGTCAAAGGTCTCGCACCGTGCTATGCCTACACCTGCGACACGCATGCGAGGGACGCCATAGGCCAAGCCTAGGTGGTCCGATCCTTCGCTTCCCCAAGGGTACCACGTCGGTCATACGCAAAGCACACACCTGAGGAAACATAGAACCTGATGATATCTTGGGTGCCATGGCACAGGGGATTTTTGGGTAACGAGAAAGCAGACAGACTGGCCAATAGAGGACCCGTAAGACCATATATAGGCCCCGAACCTACACTCGGGCGACAAAAACTAATAGAATCCTCCATCGCAGAATGGATCCAAACAAAAAAAGTAGAAGTGGATAAACTCTGCCGGCCCTAGATATATTAAACTTATGATGAAACAACACGCACAAGGAATGGCAAAATCACTGCTGTAACTGAAGAAGGCTAAACTCAGAGGATAGGACTACTAACCAGTCACTGGTATCTGAGAAAACATCAACCCAACATGGGCATATGCGACGATGATCCTATTTGCAGATTATGTAATGAGGAGGAGGAAACAGCCTCTATTATCATATTCGAATGCGAAGCAACAGCTCAATGGAGATTTAACCTTGGGTCTATTGCTCTGAACTAAGGAACTAGAAAGGTGCAACAATCCAGAAGACTGCAGTGCCTGAGGGTACAAACCCCGCTTCCTAGTATCCTTATCGCCATACCATACCAATAATACTACCAGTTACCACAAACTAGTAATGAAAATATATAATTGTAGACTAACTAAAATGTCCCATACTGGCGAATAGCTTGTTAGCGAGTTTTCTTGAATATGTTTTCTTATATGATTCAGACCCAGTATGCTACATTAATAAGTAATTATATAATAGTAAATAAATAATTTTAGAAAGGAGTTAGTGGTAGATTGGTCTGAGAGTATGTCTTTTGGGTAGCTTGTTGATTTTTCTGTTTTTTTGACCTTATACAATCAACCAGATAATTAGTTACCACGTTACATAGTTTTCTAATTAGCATAGTGAAAATTATAATACAAGGCAAGGGAGGGTGAAATCACTGGCCAAAGGACTACAGGACCACCCTGTCTCAGAACGTATTCCGTAAATACGATGTGACGGCTGACATCCACTTCCTTCCCCAACGAAGATTATGGCCATAGCAACTTGAAAAGGCGCACCTGACCCAGCCCAATTTTATGAATAATCAACAGTTACTTTTTTTTTAAACATGGAAGTGACTCTTTTGGGCCGTAGATCGCAATTTGGTGAAATTTGGCACCACCGTCGACAAAAAAAAAGCCCCTCGGGAAATGATAAATGACGGTCCGTGAATAAATTAAACTAAGCATAGATTGGGGAATTGTCTCAACTAATCCACATATGCAGGTTTCAAATGTTTTTTATAATTTTATAAAATTAATTAAAATTCTGCCTAAATTGTTGCTCCCGTTGGTTTAATGCCCATAGAATAACCTTTTCACATTATACGTATATAAATACTTTTGTTACTGGATAAGCAATAATTATAATAATACACAATGCTTCGTTAAAAAGATTTAAAACAATGCAGCTTAACCAATTTCCAGGATTAATTAGACAATGGATCTATAGGCTGGAGTATGCCAATAATCTCTATAAATACGCTATATTCATAATTAATTATTCAAGGAGACGTTAGGTTCAAAAATAAATTTTGGTTTTTAATTATTTCAAGTATGAATTTACAAAAAATGTATTTTCGGCGTAGTATAGAGTGAGTTTTTGAAAACGAACGAAAACAGATCGAACTGAATTGGAACTAAAAGTAAATAAAACGGGCCAAATCTCGTATTATAAGAAAAAAGATTTGTATTTCTTTACATTACACAAAAATCAACTTAGCAGAAGACTTGGCAAGTGCGGAAATTTTTAAATCTGAAGTCCTTTCTAAATTAAAACGCTTTCTGACCACCTCTTATTACTTTATATATTTGGGCGTCCTTAGTCCATTCCGTTTACCCCGTATAGATCAGACTTTTGTTTTTGAATTCTTCTTAAAACTAATCAAACTCTTCCTGCCCACCCCTTAATGCCTGACCTAAAAATCGCATTTAAAATTGGCCACTGTTTCAAAATGTGGTGCTACGATAGGGAGAACTTCGATATTAGAACAATACGTGTGGTATATTATACGTAAAGGTATGGTAAAACGCGATTCTTTCTTTCTTTTTTATCAGTGTTCGTGGTCGCGTTAAATTGTGATGTTGATGTAATTCTTTTAACCGAAACATGGCTTTGTTATAACATTTTGAACTCAGAAATTTTTAGCGATGGATATATTGTATTTAGGAAAGGCGGGTCGTCAGTATGTACTGAATTGAAGCGTGGGGGTCGTCTTACTAGCTGGGTGAAAAAAATTATTCATCGTCAGAGGTTCCGAGAGCCTTTTGTTTCTCATATTTTCTACCCTCGCATAGTAATGATTCTGTTTATAGTATATTTTCTGACAACTTTGGAGTTCGCTATGCTGACGGAACCAGAACTGACAAGGTACGGGAGCTGGAGCCTTTGGGAGGAATTCAAAGACCGAACTGAGGTGAACTTAGGCAAATCTGCTACAGTTTTCGATTGAACAACGCGTCACAGAAATAAAAAGGCTAAGAATTCATTTGCGGAAGATATCCATTTTCTCTGCCAGTCAGGCTAGGCCCTTACCTCATGGGAAGAGTGTTTGGAACTTCATATTGACCCAGACGGAAGTCAGCCAGAGTAATGACCTGACCCAGGCATGGGTCCGTGGGCACTCCGGGCATAGGGGCAACGAAAAATTGACATGGTGGCCAAAAAGGGAGCCAACATGGACTCTCTGTGTCTTTAACCCTACTGTGGCTTAGCATCCCGCCATAAAAGAGTAACTTAAAATGGATCCTTAATAGGTCCAAAACCTGGCAGAACAATACAAATGTTATGAGGCGGGAGAAGTGTTTACTTACAAAAGAAATACTGGAAGGCAACCGCAACCGAGCCAGGTTCTGATTAGACCTCTGAAAAGACATTGCCATTTAAGAAAGCATGTGCAAGAAACACTGTGCTGATACTCCCAGGAGAGGAGAGACCTTAGAACACATTTTCTGTGGTCTATATAGGTGCAGGTTCTTGTAACTAGGACAAGAAAAACAGCACGCAAGATCTTACACTAGGAAGCCGCTGCTAAGTGTATGGGTGCTGATTACCAACCTGAAGCAGGCCAGTTAGTTGTATTAAACAGGGGATTACAATAAATCTATTTAGGTAATGGTGCAGTCGGCCTTGTGACGCCTCTTTTATCCCTATCTCTATCTCGTGTTCGCTATTAGTAATAATATATTCTGGTGGTAGGATGGCAAACCTTCATCTAGACTAGTATCCGAATATGAGTTTATTTTAAATTACCGGCATTCCAAATTGTCGTGGTTCAATCCTCGCTGCCATTCTGTCAAGTCAGGAGGATGTTCCAGATATTCGTAACATAAATAAATTCGGTATCTGTGCGGATCCCTTTCTCCTCGTCCCTACGGATCCTTAAAAACAATGTAGAACGAGCTTTAAAATGTAAATGAGGGTTTATTTATTACTGTCCTTGAGTTATTTATCCATTTGTAATGCGGATTTTTTTAAGTGTTGGCCTTTTTTTATTCTTTATTTAGATTTTGATGTCCTTTTTTCACAGATTCATTTTATAGATTGATTTGTTGTGTTGTTTGACTGTCCGTTGTTTGAGTACCTGACCTGTTTGGACTATAAAATGAAAATAAATAAATAAAAGCCGGCCTCCCACAAGGGAGCATTCTTGCTTTCATTCTTTATACCATTTTTACTGCTAAATTTTCTATACGCCCCAAACCGACCATTACCTACGCAGATGAAACCGCAATTTACTCTTCTAACCGGATTCTTATTCATGCGACCCCCAGCTTCCAAGAGCTCGTTCATCATCCACATTACGACTGGTGAAAAAGGGCAGGACCAAACCTAAAAAGTAGTCTTATACTCCGTTGTACATTATCAACTGCAGACTTTCTCTTAAGGCTCAGGGCTATACTTAGTAATTTTTTTAACTCAACTGAAAAACTTAATTAATTGTACTATACCTTGCTATCGGATTGATATGTTATGCCTGACAAGACATCGAATTAAAGACTTAGACAACTGCAAAAACATTTAAGTCCTTCGAAACTCATCTAACTCCATCCAACCAACTCACCCAATTATATAATTAAAAAGTCATCAGACAAATTGCCAAAGGTCTTTACTACGCTCATAACTTCAACATTCATAATGAATTCAACGTTTCTTTCTTGAACGTCCGTTTTCAGAAAATTTCATTAATTTACGTCCTGTTTAAACTTAAGCAACCCAAGAACCCGCCACGTTGCTCCAATAGACGGGGACACCAAGACCTTCCAATTATATTGAGTGCCAGCTTTATCATGTATCCTATGAAAACTTTTTTCCCTGGTGCAGTATGCCCATATTGTCTGTATGTGTGATATGTCGTTTTCTTTTTAATTTTGGACTTAAAATTAAGTTAAACTTTTCACGACAACCACAGATATTGGTATGTATAAGATCAGAAGTTTCGACTGGTACGGTATGCCTCCTCAAGAGCCTTTAATAAATTTTGTACAGTTAAAAATTATGTACTTTGCATAATTATGTTTTGTTTCATAATATTTATTGGTGTGTAAAAATGTGATACGGAAAAAATGTCACCACCACTGACAGGAGGGTTAATGAATCCGGCCATATTTCAGCAGGTCTGACGCAAATAAACAAACACATTTAGATCGAATTGGATAATAATTTAAATTCTTGTTTTTTAATTTAACACCAGGTCATGAAAAAATTTAATAAAAGGATTATTCCGCTGTTGGCGGATGTGCGTTACACGAGAAAATAGCACAGGGGCTGGTCGCGAAACCGTGTATAACCGTCATTAATTGGAACCGGACTTAATTTATCGATTTAAGTTGTGATTAAATTCGATTCTACACGGCCGAATTCCATTAGCAGTGTGACTGATGAACCATTAGCCGCAAATACGACGCATATAAGGCGCATAACTTATCCCTCCCAGCAGGGTTAACAGTGACAAATGTAAATTGATTGAGTTCCTAGACGCGTTTGTCCAAATCGGCCCTTAATTCGGCGTTATTGTCAATACGGCGGATCTGTGAGGATTAGATGAAGACCTTTTTGTATCTAGAAACGTTGGTTTTTGTTCGCTCACGACATAAATCCCAACTAACGAGGCACTCCACTCCCGGGGATACAACACACCTGTCATTTCGCTTTCCAAACGTAATATATATCTGACTCCGGTAAAATTATTGCTCCCAATTTTGATAACAACCAGTGTAACTAAATATTGTCACCAGAAACCATTAAACAGGTCGAAATGTCGTAAATTAAACTTTTCACTTTGAACTCCTCCCCGATGGGTTACTAAATTCGTAATAGGGTTGTCAATTTTAATGGGGTTTATGGTAAAATTATAAAAAAACATCTTGATTTATTATGTTATGGTTTGGTTCCGATACTAATCCTGCTTTCTTGATAACAAAGAAAAAAGGAATGCCGTTCACAAACAAGTCACAAATGCTTTTTTGTAAGCCCAAAAAATCCAATCAAACTGGTAACTTATGTTCTGTGTTTTTGTTATTAAACCATAAAATAGTCACCACATATCAGAACTCAAAAATAATTCTTAGCAATATCATTACTCATAGTTCAATAAGTTATTTAATAAATTTTAAAAAAATAGGGAATTAAAAAACACAGAAAACAATAGGGTATTCACGATGTTTATATGATATTAACTCGTGTTAACTCCAATAGAGACTATGCAAAAGCTGCTACAATACTTTCGTACATCGAAAAAATAATATTTACGTTGGCAATACTCAAACTAAAGAAAATGGTTTTGAAAGTTACCAGGGGTATTCGTGAAGTTTAGAATAGTCCAGTAAGAACGTGAACGCCTCCTTCTTTTCTTAGCATGTTAAACGTTAATTTTGTTACAATGCAGTGCTTCGCCATTGGCAGAAACAAAAAAAAACCTCTAACAATCCTTGAAGGCTTGTTGTTGTTTGTTTTGGGTTTGTTTCGTGTTGAATTGTAAGGTGCCGTAAGTTAGTAAAAAAAGGAAAATAAGCACAGGTTAGAAATTAACAAAAGAAATGTATTGATCTGATTTAATTAATGCATATTTAAGAATAAAAGTACGTGAAATAAAAAAACAGCTGTTCTATACATGGCTGCCATGTTGGTTACCTACGCCCTGACGGACAGAAATGTGATTACATTTTCGACCTCACATCTAACATTGACCCTGATCTGTTAAGCCGATTCTTATCAAGATCTAACCGATTCTTACAAGAATATGTCACCATTTTTCTCGATCTAGCACGACCTAACAGTGTTAACACAAAGATTGTGAATACCCCTATTATCTTAACCGAAATTTTTCACATAAATTTTAGTCATAAAATTTTCTTTTCCAAAAATAAATCTAGAAGGGCGTGATAGACTCTCGGTTCGTAAAAGGAAAGAAAAAAATATCTATATATATAAAACAGTTTCATAACTGACAGACAAATGCCAAACCAAATCTGCGCTGAATTTGCGTTAGTCGTAAAGAAAAGGATTTTTTGAAATTCCTTCCCTAAGGGGATGATATGGACAATTTCATAACTAGCTTGGACTGAAGTGAACTGAAGAAGAGAAGAATGTGAGAAACGAAGCTTTGTATTAAAAAGCCATTCTAACACTATATAGTTCAGAAATATTCATGGCAATAACTCAAGGGTCAGGGGTTGACCGGCGCCCATCACTGGTCCAGGGTACGAATCCAGCGACTCTGCATTCGAATCCGACGTACTTACAAATTTTTTTTTCAAAAACACTGTGAGGGTTCATATGACCTCTGCTGTTGCGGTTTGCAAACCCTCGTGAAAAAAGAAGAAAAGTGAATTTTGGGCGATATGTCACTGTCTTTCCTCTCTTCATCATCCAGGCAGCTGATGGCAACTCCCCCATCTCTAGTCAAGGCCTGAGGAGTTTAGGGATGCATTAAAGGAAGACATACAGGATACGGACTACTGACTGGACCGTGCTGGAAGATGAAAAACTGCTGACCCTCCCTCTCCCCCTGCGAGAGAAGGAAACAAGTGCAGTTAATAAAACTATAGACCATAACGAAAGTGAGATTGAACAGCGAAACATCCGAGAAAAGCTCAAGCTGACTTGAGACGGAGTGGTTAGTGTTTTGACTTTATACAATGGATGTAAAGAGCAATTGGTCGCGGTGCGCAAAGTAGTTAAGAGGTGAACACAGCATATAAAAAATATATTTCTGGAAAAAAATCCAGGATGATCGAAAAGTAATTCTCTTTAAAACGAAACGTCCGAGGAAAAGCTCAAGTTGACTCGAGAAGGGGTGGTTAGTGTTTTGACGTTATAAAATGGATGTAACGGGAGGAAACGTGGTAGGACCGTGAAAATTCTTAAGCGGCCCTTTCTAGACCAGTAGAGACGTTATTCCGTCCAATCAACTTCTCTCCCATAAATAAAGGCTCGAGGTTTTATAGCGAGGCCATGAAGTACTCGATAATATCGCGCACAAAGAAACCGTTAAAAGGAAAAACGGAAGGAAGTACGCGCTTTCCTGGCGGAATTAAGATAACGGTCTACTTAGACGGTTTGGCGCTATTTCCCACCCGCCGCATTATTTCCCCCCCTCGGTTTATTTATTTTATTGGACTGTAACTTAAAGACGCTTTTCCTTTTTCGAAATATGAAATCTTATCCGCTCTATTTTTTCCTACCTTGAACACTGATGTATACAAAATTGGTGTGATCCGCTTAAGTCTGATTTAATTGAGACAGAAGCACGCAAATTAACACTTGTTATGTTCTTTTGGCATGTTTCTCTCAAAAAAACAAGTATAATAAACTGCCATCACCGATGCATTGGTACTTTACGAGTCATTTGCGCATTATTACCTTATTGAGATTATCAACAACTGACCACATGGTTTGGTGGCATAAAGTAATAAGCTGTAGGATCGACTATGATTATATTTTTCGACTACTCTAGGATACAATAAAAAATATGGAATTCTCATCTAAAATAATAGTGTCATTTCTAGGCTAGATGAGAAAGTTATGTTGAATCTGTCGCCACACGCGATTCCTAACCAAAATTAACTTGGGGTTTGTATAAGACCATGTTTTACTAACGTTAATTGTTTCCGAATTAAATGGGTGGACTATATAAGATGAAACACCCTGTATACTTACACACACACAAACACATACGTATTTATATTATGTTCTCAAAAAATTCAAAAGTCGATTAATAACAGGTCATCTCCAAGAACTCCCTTATGACTTGGACGATGCTACCTTCTTTGTTGTTCGTATTTTTGGAAAAGGTGTTTGACTGTAACTAATTCCCTGCAGCAATCGCATACTGGACGTTCTCTGCTTATAAGGTTACCCATGAACAAGTCTATTATGTCCGACTGTCCGTCGCGTCAGAACAGGCTCTTCCAGCCTCGAGTCGCGCAATGACCCCAGAGGCCAAAATTTAGTTTTATATCTCTTAGTTTGTTTTCCTTCATTTATCTCCATTCTGTCAGTCACAACTGCGAGGTCTTTTCTTTTGAGTGGGAAATGAAATCTGTGTGCGGAGTTTGTACCATCAATAGATGCCCGTTTTGCAGCAATATCCGCTGTTTCATTATTCTCTATGTCACACCAGCTTATATACCTCAAGGGATACATTGGATCGGACGCCGGCGTGTAAGCGTTAAGACGCGATGATTATGCTCCTACTCGAGATGCTTTGAGTGTAGGTGTAGGATGAGCTCGATTGGGGGATTTTACCGTAGATGGGCGGTACTCCTCTGGGAGTTGTTAGCAATTCCACTACATAGAAAACCGCGGCTGGAGGGGACCGGGTAGTTTCTAAACTGAGGAAGCCCCAAAACTCTGGGAGAGTTGCCTTCTATATCTTGGGAGAGCGCGGGAGCCTGGGCTGATGTGTTTCGGCTATGATAGCCCTTTGAGTGAGGCACACGGTGTGATGGTTAATGCAGGCCCGACCACTCGGAATGGGCAAGCGGGGAGCGAGATTGTCTCGGCTCCCGTGGCTAACCTGCCTCTACTCCAATGCAGTAACACCATTCTGCCGTTGCGAAAGTGTGTCAGTTCTTGAGAATCAAAACGTCCGATAAGGCCGAATAGGCTCGGCGCGGACGTTGAACATCCTCAATGGCCTTTTTAGGACGACCGAGTATACGGGAAAGAACTCCAATAGAGAAGAAGATGTCCACACGCAAACTACCTCCATATCATATAATCTCAGTCGTTTCAGAGTAAGCAGTATCTCATGAACCAGGGGTTGCACATAGAATCGGTTTCCCATTGCTAGACGTGCCGCTAGAGAGTCTGTGCAGACTAGTAACGAATTGCCTATGGGAGATATAATATTAAGCCAGTTGCCCATCGCAGTTAATTCAGTAGTATGATTGTTTTTCAATTAATTAAGGTTTTTAGTTGAGATAAAAAATTCACTGTCCCAAGTGGGATTCGAACCCACAACATTCGGCTAGATACGCCGCTACTCTACCACTTGAGCTATCGTAATTCGATCCACTCGGACACTAACCTCCCATCTCAACCCCACCTTTTGAATTTAGCGACGTCCACCTGAACGCTAAGCTTCGCATGAACGCGTGGAGGTTTTGAGGCAGCTACCAGTTAATAGAACTGACAGTGCTATATTGAATTAATTTAAGTTATTCTTAAAAATCGGAACTTATGAGAAAACCTCGTCTATCCCAATCTTGGGAAAACAAGTCCAACCTAGAAATCTGAACTCCTTCTACGGCATGCGTTCGTTCATTATAAGTTATTTATGTTGAAATTGAAAAATTAGAAAATATTTATTTAAGCACTCTTGGGAAAGATCGCTGGTTTCAGTTTAAAAAAGGTTTATTGTAAACCAAAACTATTAAAACACTATCAGTTACCATTCTTTTGGATCTTTTGAGTCATTTTAGCTGTGAACAATCAGTAACAAAATTAAAACTTTTCTTCTTCAGTAAATTTCCAAATGGATTTAGGTCCTGAAAATCCAGTGTCTTCATTGAACGATAGTTAAATGATCTCACTCAACCGTTAATGAATGTAAAACGATTTTGGAATTTCTAACTCATTGTTCTTGAAATATTGTTGGAAGAGGTCATTGGACAGTATCTTTGTCCCAATTTGTTGAAGATGGGTCGGATAATTGGATGGACTTTATAAGGCAGCTCCGAAGTTGGACATTGATTTGGCACTTCCATGTTGATGAACTTGTACTTACAAGACTAATTTTCAAAAGATAACTGTTTTACGCTAAACTGAATTGTAAAAGATTTAATGTTTTTATTTATTTGTAGTAGAAAACTAAGTTTTATTTTCTTTTCGTTTTCATTTTTCTTGTCGAATCCTGAAGGTTCATAAGACAAAACGTGGTAATAAATAGGATCTTTTTTCAAATAAATATTTTCACATTGTTTCAAACAAGGCAACACATAAAAACCAAATTAAATAAAGAACAGTGTACGATCGTTAGCACTAACTGTCTGGTTTACCATTGTTTCAGTCAGAAGGATAAATGTGTTAAGGAAAAAAAGTGGTTCGCTGTGACATGTTGATATCTACTGAATCCATTTTTTATTCCACTAGAGCGTTTTATTTTCCAGTTGACATACAATAATTGTATAACTTTACCGTGGAAAGAGAGGGAATTATTATACCTAGTGTTTACCCTCTCGAAAATTGTTGACGCGCCTATAAATCGACTAATCAACGATGAAAAATTGGCCCAGATACTGTTCGGCCGCCGTTCAAATATTAATAGAAGTATAAAGTTGGTATACTTGCCGCGAAAACGGCTGATATAGGATCAACACCCTCGGGCACACGAGATAAGAGAATTTTGGAACCGGTCCAAAAGTTATTCATTTAAAAACTGTCAACCCTGTTGTGAAATCAGAGATGCGGAGTATGCAGGGTGAGCAATCCATTGTACCACCAAGAAGGGCACTCTGCCCTACCCTCCTCCACTCGTGGTTTTGTGAATTTTCATTTACCCTTTTCTAAAAATCTACTAAGTTAATTCGATCCGGATTTTTTTTTTTACATTCAATACATTCCATATTGATTTGTAAAGTTTGATGAGCCTAAATTTATTTATTGTAGCTAACGGGTACACCCCATAAGTTAAACGTAAGTACAATTTTGTTTTCACTATACAAATATCTAAGAGGGGGGCGTCGGTGGCCGCAACGGTTTCGGCGTTGACGCGGCGCTCATCACTGTAAGGTAAGGGTCCCGGGTTCGAATCCAGCGGCTCTGCATTCGAACCCGACATAGTTACAAACAGCTTACTTTTTGGATAATTATTATTAAGATGAAGGACCTAAAAAATAGACTTAATTCTAAACTAAGAACTTTAAAATTTACATTAGATAATAAATGAGGCCAATCTAACCAGTTATTTAACAATTTATACAAAAATAAAAAATATAACATATTCTGCCGTTATTCTAATGTCACTATATTCATATATAACAAAATAGGTATATATATCAATGAGGTGACGCTATGACTGTGAATTTAAAGCTTTTTTTGGCTTTACCAGGAATATTCAGCCCGATTCAGGTACAGGTGACAATCAACTATCTGTGTAATGGAATGACTAGAAGAATACATAAATAGGCTTATAAATATATAAATAATAACCAAATTAAACAGTAATATCACAATTCTTGAAGTATTTGAACGTCATAGACCTCCGTGTCACCCTCTGCCTGCAGGGTGCTTAGGGTCAGTGGCCTTTTCACTTGCCCCATAGCGTCCAATTCTTTCAGAAGTTCTTCACGCTGTGCCTCATATTCGGCGCATTGTAGTAATATATGCGGTCAAGGCCCTCTTCTACATCGCACCGTTGTTCTACAGTTAATCCTGTGTGCCGGATGAGCCGCAGATGCCATGGCCAGTCGGAGTCGTGTAAGTGTTGAGAAGAAGCCTTTTCCTCTCTCTATTTCTTGAAACCACGGCTTCTTTTGTATTGTTGCGAATAATGAGCTGTTAAAATTCCCTGCTGTACCCGTATCATACCAAATTTGCCACTTTCTACGCAAGTCTCTTTTGATATTCTCCGACGGTTAGCAGCACGGTCGTGAGGGAACACTTAATGGCTGCCTCCTCCTTGGCTAACTGGTCGACTCTCCCATTATGTTTTTATGTAATTAAAGCTTAAAAAATCTTACAAAATTTTGTACTTTCTCTTATTTTTTCACATCTTGTCCATATAAAGGAGACCACAGGGTGGAACAATATAACAGTGTCAAAGACTGAACCTTGCGGCCACCGACGCTCCTCTATTCCTTGTAGTAGTAAAATGTAGCTCAAATTTAAATGGAACATCTAAAGTAACGCCTAAATAATTTATAAGATAAATTACTTAATTCACAGTTGTTGAACAGATATTTGTACTTTAAAGGACTAGATCTGCGGTGAAATGTAGTTAATTTACATTTGTCAGCATTTGGTGACATTTTATTTTCTTGGCGCTAACAATCAAGAATATCAGCTTGAAAGGTTAACAAATTTGCTCAATGCAGTAGTTAACATGCAAAAAACTATATCATCTAATACTTTTGGTGAAATTGAATTTTTTGATATCGGTCGGTAGTTTTGAACATGCTCAGTGCAACCCGAATCGTACAAGAGTATTACATAACTAGTTTTCCAGAATTTAGAAAACTGGCCATTCAATAAGGAAAGATGAAGAAATTAAAGCTAATGTTTTGGATAAGGTGTTTACACATTTTTTTCAATATAGATGGTGAATTAACTGGGCCAGAACTACAGTTCTTCTCTCTCCCCATCCCTCTCCGCTCCCTCGCCTTCATCGTCACCCTCTCCATCGCTCTCTCTCTCTCTCTCTCTCCTTCACCCTCTCCCTCTCCCTCTCCCTCTCCCTCTTCCTCGCCCTCTCCATCTCCCACTCCCTGTCCCTTACCCTCTCCCTCACCATCACCCATTCCAACCTCCAACTCCCTCTCCATCAACCTCTCCCACTCTCTCACTCTCTCTCTCTCTCTCTTCCTCTCCCTCTCCCTCCTCTCCCTCACCCTCTCCATTACCCTCACCCTCATCCACTCTCACTCCCTCCATCGCCCTCTCCCTCACCCTGCCCCTCACGCAAGTTCGCAACAGCAGTTTATATCAACTACTGGGATGCCGATGTTTTTGAAAAATATTTGTAAGTATGACGGGTTCGGAATTATATTGGGCATGGGTTTGGCTAGAGTTGGTGTGAGTAGAGAGTTTATCGTGGAACTTAGAAAATTCGGTGGCGATTAAATTATTTATAAAGTGTATTTTGACGGCGTTTTGCGGGTGATATTGCAGATATATCAGGGAAAGTTGACTGTTATTCAGAGGATCGAATTGTTTATAGATTTGGCCGGCCTCGGTCCATTTGTTCGAATTAGTTTGAGTAGGGTTTTGTCGATTGTAAGTTTATTTTTTGTCGACATGTTAGATTCGGTGTAAGTAGGCTGTAGGGTAGTCGGTAACGTCTATTCACTTCCAGGTTAATAGTGTGTCAAAATAGAACACAAGGCGTACGCAGTCGGTTTTAGGAATAGGAATGTTGTTACGTTGTAGCAGAATATTGCATTCGATCTTATGCTTGAGAGGATGAATTTAAAATGGGGATATTTGTTTTTGTTCATTTTTATCCTATAAAGTTTACTCCATTTGGCAATTTGTTGGTCGTGTGTATGAAGCGTCCCCGGAGACAATAGAAGCTTAGGGTTTAGAAGATAGCTGTGTCGTCTTCAAATGATGCATGAAAAGTAGTGGTTGTAGTTGGGAAGTCTGTGGTGCAGAGGAGAAACAGGAGTGGCCCGACTACACTTCCCTGCTGTAATCCTACTCGACTGGGCAATAGTCCGTATAGCCGGACCCTTAGTGAACTCAGAAGTATCATCCTGTGTAGTAGGACAAAGGATTAAGTGTAAGGTATTTTGAAAGATGCTATTTAGTTTTTATAGGAGACACACGCGTCATGTTACACACAATCGAACATTTATGACACGTTCAAGAAGGTTTACGCATTTGTACAATTAGTGAGGAGGAGAAGCAAAAGTCCATTAGCCACTTCTAAAAGCAAACTACTCCCGAGGGATCGATTGTACCTTTACTTGAGAGAATTCCTTTACAACAAGAAGTAGACAATGTACTCCTTTCGTTAAACGAGTTAACGATTTTCACGTTTACTTATTATCGAGGTCGCTGTTTGTCAACCTCGCCATAAGTTTACTCAACGAACGGTTGGACAGATTTAATATATAATAATGAAACGTTGCATTTTTTTAATTATTGAAAAACGAATTTCTCACTATTCCAATTAAAACTAAAGTAAACACAATTAAACTCCCTCTCAAGAACCCATTCATCCGGCCCTGCGAACGTTATCTAATCTGTCACGAATTTCACCCCGGTGGCTCTTAGCCCTGGCTTTTGGTCACAGCGATGCAATTTTGTTACGTTGTTCCGGGTTGTTCTCACATTTGTTGCGGGTATGAAAGACGGGAGCGAGTCAGGGGAGGCTGCACGACGACCGGGTGGAAATGAATTAGTGGAGGGAGTTCTTGCCTCGTGAAGGGGCTGAGCTCATTAACAGAGCTGCCCTGCAAGAACCTCGTCTAATCTAACAAGTTCTGCCTATACTAAGCTGCTTAAGCAAGTCTCGCACAAGCGCCGACAAGTGCCGCATTTGTTGTCCTTCACTCGCCGTTGTTCTACTTGTTGACAACCATAATACAATTGGGTTAAATAATAACGCCACTGCTCCACAGCTAAGGAACTGTGTAATGGACTTTTTTTTACGGCAGTGAGAAACCCGGACATTTAATACATAAAGGAGTTACATAATGACGAATATTTCTATCATTTCAGTGTATTTAAAAGAACGTAAAATTAAATTACATATTAAAATAATGCCCAGTCTAAAGATTTTGCATAGTATGTTCTTGTACATTGTTTTTTAAAAAATTCGATTCACATTTAACTATAACATATTTGAAATAATTGACAAAGATGCCAGAGCACATGAACTTGGCAAACAATGTAATACAAAATACATTCAGCTCAAGTAAAAAGATTGTCAGAAGAATATTCGGTGTGGGTGTCAACACGAACAAAACAACATTAAACAAAGATAAGAAAGATTGACCTGAAAGAGACTTTCTTTAAAAACAAAAATTTAACTTTCCCCAAGAGAAAAAAATATCTAAGAACGACGCTAGATCAAAAGATTAATGAAATAATATAAAAGCAAACGCTATAACAAATGTGGGACGTGTAAAGGATATTTCTTTTAATTTGAGATTTAAGATATTTGTACTATTTTTATACAAGAAGAAAAATTTATTTTACTATTTAATTTAAACAATTTAAAAAAATTAATTTTAAATTAACATCGATTAGTGTAATATGTAAATGGTTCTAATTTTAATGCAACATTTTTTATATAAAATAATTGGCTCTTAAAAATCATATGAAAATTAATTAAAATAAATTTTTTTAAATTTTTATTTTAACTAATCGATCAATAATGATGTAAAAGAAGAATATGAAAATGTAGCTGTAAGGCAAAATGCAACAAACCCCGACCAAAGAAAAACTAGGATAAAATCTTAAAAAATACAAAAATAATTCACAAAACCAAAGATTTTTGAACCTTTAGGTGTCAAACCATCAATTCTCCAAGCTGAAATTCGTGCACTTGAGCTCTGCGCAAGTGCTCAAGAAATACTTAAAAACTGCAAAGATATCCTCGAATGGAAAGAAGCGCGAAAGGCTATATTGTTTCCTCCTCGTATAATTTGTAACTAGTCCTAATATACCTTCACCTCCTGAGAAAACTTAATCAATTAATGCTGATATGAGTACCAGACGGGAAGGGATGGAAGGCCATGAAGAGGTTAATAAACTAGGCTGAAAAGAATTACCGGAATTATCGCAGCCAAAAGCATGCTAACCCGATCGTCCTGGTCTACTTGGTTTTGCAGTGTTAGTTTGAATTGAATAAACGTATAAAATTAAATTTTAAAGAATAACTACTCAAATGGGGAAATTTGGAAAGGCGTCTGACCAAAACTGAGAAATGGGCGGGTCAATATGACCGTCAACTAACAAAATTACATAACCCACTGGGCTTATTTGGAACAGTACATGACGTTGAGGTTAGGACTAAGGGATTGAAAAGTAATGGAGTTTGTGGATTTTTTTTCTTTTCAGGAAAGTAATGTTACGAATATTTGAATGCGATGATTATGATAGTATTCGATGCTTTATGCTAAAATGGGCTTTAATGTCGTTTATATGAAACGTCAGTTATGATCGTTTGTCTAAAAGTCCAGAAAGATTCTAGCCCAGTCAATTCATAATTTTTACTCTTTTATCGATGTCCATTCCAAGGTAGTGTACATGGTTGACCATATAGAAGAGATATGCGATGTCTCTTTTTGGGGTTCATTCTTCCAAGACTGAAGACAAAACTGATGTGCGACTTTTGTCAACATTTTTTCAATCGGGAGCGATGTGAAATGGCGGGATCCTTCATTGGCAGTGTGTCGGGAGTTTCAAATTTAACACAGTATAGGTTATAATTATAACGCCCTGGGCAATTCCAAACCTGGAAGGATAGTAATGAGAGAAGGATATTTTCTCACAGAACCGTCATTCAAAACTGATCCTAGGATGAGGTGAAGATGCATGATCATACTATCATAGAATACCCAGATGCCAAACACTATCACTGACGTAATTTGTTAATGTGGTAGTAGTAAATAATTAATGGTTTCATGGACCTTAAGAAGGAGATTTCTCGAAAATTTGACAGTGGAATTTAGTCTTTTCCTTTCTTCCTATCAAATTCGTTTTTTTGTTTTTATGTACGGTTGAAATATTACGGCTAATAATGTAAGGTTTTGGTTGAGATAAAAAAGCAAGTGACAACAAGCGGGATTCAAACCACGACCTTCGGCTAAATACGCCGCTGATCTACCACCTGAGCATGACTTTGATCAATTCGGATTTTCGATGTCAACCCCGCCTTTTGGCTTTTCCCTCTTTTTTTGCCACTTTTCAACCACGAAACCTAATAAATGTATTATGGTTAGTTACCGGGATGTCCAGTAATGGGAGACAAATTGAGCATGATGTTTCAACACCGATCAGGGTAGTTTTAAAAGGTTTAAATTAATTTTTTGACAACCAACAAGAAGTCGAGGTGTCCTAAGATCTTATTAAACAGCGCAAGATATATATATAAAATTAGTCCCATTGTTATTAATAAAACTCCATAATTACCCACCTAGATGCTAATAGACGTTTCTAAAATATATTGTGTACAGCAGCGTATATATTCATATCGGAGCGACAGTGTACGACGTGGAACTCGACGTCGAGCGACGTTTTCATCTTTGGACGGGGTCCAAAAACATTATCTACTCCATCAGGTTGGGAAGTGAACGGTGGAATCTATCCGTCCAGGCCGGGTGAGAACACGTAGTTTACAATAATCCGATTAAGGGACAACTCGAAATAAAAAATAAGTGGCGTAGACACTGAATTATAGGATCAGGGGGAAGAAAAGAAAATATTCAACGAAGACTGCATACATAATAGACACCGGTTGGCATTTAACATTTTTTGTTAAGTAGTCATAAAAATACAATGATTCTAGAACTATCTAGAAACACGTTATCTTGCACAATTATTAATCAAGCTGTCGTTATACAGTATGAGGATTTTGAAACAGACTCAACCGTTGTTCAAAACTTCAATATGTTTTTTAAAAATATTTATGATCATGTAATTCGTTTGTCACTACTCATCCAATGCACATATAAATTAAATGACCATGTTGTCACTCTTCATCAAGTTAAATGTTAAATGCTCGTGGTACCTCAAAAGATTAAGAATGCACAAAAACACTTGCTAAAACCCTGATTAAACGAACGATTCATCGTTGGTGGCTGTGAAGCTCTTCGCTGTCAAGAGCACTGTCGATAGGTGGCTGTCTAAGAACTTGAATCCTGAAAGGGTTATCTTCACCCTATTGAGAATACTCCATGGTACAAGAAAAATTAATTTTATCCCAAAGCCTGCAAATGTGTCAGACATGTAGATAAACATTGCTCAAAGAAAAGTTACCTGAAGGATACACTGAACTTCTTATTTTATATAGGACTCGGCAGATATCTCCTCTTATGATATATAATTTTTTTAAGAGGGTTCGCAACAGCAGAGGTCATATAAACCCTCAGGGTGCCGGTGTTTTTGTAAAAAAAAGCCCATTTGAAAGTATGCCGGGTTCGAATGCAGGGCCGCTGGATCAAAGACTGAAACATGCGGCCACCGACATCCCTCTTATATTATTAAAATTTAATGTATTTATTGGAGTGAATGCGTAGTGCGAGACGGCCGATGGTGGTTACGTAATATATCTGAAATAAAGATGAGTCTCCGTACGAGAACTGATAAAAAGAGTTACAGAGCTAGCGATGAACCGCTTTGAGAACACACTGTAGAGCAGGTCTGCTGTGTACGTTCAACACAGTATTGGATCAACTATACTTCCCCTGGCTACCCAAACATTAGGCAGCTTACAAAGACTAGCAAACCTATGTATCACAGGGGCGATGAAAACAACCCCTACAAATGCACTACAATGCACCTTGCTAAACCTACCTCCACTAGAAATATTCATACAGGGAGAGGTTAGGAAAAGCTCATTCAGGCTCCAAAAACAATTAAATCAGAAAGGAGCCAAACAATTTGGGCACACAACCATAATTAACAAAATCAGACACCCATTATTAGAAATGGGGACTGACTACATGGTCCCGGAAACAATCTTCACGACCTCCTACAAAATCTCAACAGACTACAAAGGAGAGGAAGAACACAGGAGAACATCGGATACAATGATATGGTATACGGATGGCTCAAAAACAAATGAAGGAACCGGATCAGGTGTTTTATGCACAAGCCCAAAATGTGAGCAGTCAAACTCACTAGGAAAGTACACCTCGGTATTTCAAGCAGAAATACATGCTATCAATGCTTGTGCCCTGGAAAATCATAAAAGAGGTTACACTGACAAAAATATCCTCATAAGATCAGACAGCCAAGCAGCTATCAAAGCACTGGCATGTACAAGAATCACATCAAAATTAGTCAGTGAATGCATCCAAAATCTCCAAAACCTGGGAAAACACAACAAAGTAACGGTATCCTGGGTGCCAGGGCACAGGGGAATTTTGGGTAATGAAGAAGCAGACAGACTGGCCAGAGGAGGATCCGCAAGACCATACATAGGCCCCGAGCCTATCCTTGGGATATCAAAAACAAACAAGAGGAAAAAATCTCAGAGGAGTGGTAGGACTACTAACCGGCCACTGGCATCTGAGAAAACATCTACATAACATGGGCATATATAATAGTGATCCCATTTGCAGACTATGTAGTGAGGAGGAAGAAACAGTCACTCATATCATCTTCGAATGCGAAGCAACGGCTCAATGGAGGTTCAATCTGACGCATAAAAGCGACTCAGAGAACCACATTGAAGCAATAACAGTCAATGACTTGATAATCCTGAGAAAAAGGATCGAGTCTATTGACTAAACTAAAGAACTAGGAAGGTACAATAAGCCAGAAGGCTGCAGTGCCTGGGGCACACAAACCCCACTTCTTAGTACCCTTGCCACCATTCCATTCCATTCCAACTATACTTCCCTGGGTAACCCCAAACCTAAAGAGTCAGAGATGGATGTTCTCTAGCTGACCTGAAAGAAGTGATCTGCCTGGTATGGTAGGTAAATGAGGAATCGGATGAAGAGGACCTTATTCCATTTGGGAGTTTCTCTTTGAGTTTATTGAATATTGAATGTATTTATTAGAGAGAATGGGTAGTGTGATGTGTAGTAAAAATCATTCATTTCCTCTATAGTTTAAAGGGTTTTACTTATCAATTCGATTAAACGAACAATAAATATGGTGAAGCAATTTTTAAAAAAATTACTTACCAAAGAATGCAAGTGGTTCATTGGATGCAAACCAGAATCGATATTCGCTATCTTAGTGGGAAAGTAATTAACAGTCTCTTAAAGGTTAAGTTCAATTAATTTGCACTCGATACTTCCAAATTAAATGAACGGTTGCTAGTAGTATTACAGGGATTTTATAGGCGCACCTAATTACCTTCTAACAGAGACAGATAAAAAAAAAGAAGTTTCCAGTCGAATTTCATAAGGATTGTATTGACATGTCTGTTATTTTTAAGTATTTCAATCATTTTGATTTCTTACGCAAAGGGTTTCGGTATTTTTCTTTCCTTAGTTCACCTCTATTCTCGAGAATGGAAACTGTCTCTGACCTAAATGAGTATCTAACTCACAAATCTCTACGTGCAGAATAACGTCCAGTGTACAAAGGCGACCTAAAAAAAAACCAAACGTATGAGGAAACCGCTGCATCTTGGAGAAGAATAATGTCAAAATTGAAAGAAATACTTTCATGCAGTCATATTTTACAAGTCATATACATATTTTGTATGGAAAGAAAGCAAAAAAATAATGCAGAACAATCCCGTTTATTCTTAACAAACAGCTACTCGGAAAAAAAAACGCTGTTAATCATAACAAAGAGTTCATATGTTTTCACCCACTTGAGTAGTCATATAAATATACATTTTAGTAGTAGTAGCCGAGTGGTTAGCTTCAGAGACTCTCGGCTAGTAGACCCCGAGGTTCGATTCCCGCCGTCGCCTTTGGCCTTTTTTCACGATACCCTTCCCCCCAAAAAACGAATACGCAACAAATAATCACAATAGATATGCAAAGTTCATGAGGCAAAAAAAATTAGTTAATTTCACTTTTGCCTTCAAATAATCTTCTTATTTAATCAAATTAGAGCGTCTTTTACATCAAACCTTTGTTAATTTCAAATTAACCCGTTTAATTTCTTTCTAATTTCCAAGTAACCTTTTTTTCTTTCATAAGAACCCTTTTTAATTTCCAAGTAACCTTTTTTACTTTCATAAGAACCCTTTTTAATTTCCAAGTAACCTTTTTTTCTTTCATAAGAACCCTTTCTATTTTCCAAGTAATCTTTTTTACTTTCATAAGAACCCTTTTTAATTTCCAAGTAACCGTTTTTTCTTTCATAAGAACCCTTTCTAATTTCCAAGTGACAGATTTTTTACCTTCATGTGCACCCTATCTAATTACAAATTAAACCTTTTTCGCTTTTTCAGATTAATAAAGAATTTCTTCTCTTCATATTAACCTTTTTTATTTTCAACGTAACCCTTTTTGATGTTCCTACGCTTTAATTTCTAAGTGACTTTTGTTCCTTCGTAATAGCATTATTTAATTTGTAAAAATTGTAGTAACCTGTTTTACGTTCATGTTATCACTTCAATATCAAACTAACCTTTTTTTTAAAATTAAATA
The DNA here is from genome assembly GCA_039619505.1 of Cimex hemipterus. NCBI lineage: Eukaryota > Metazoa > Arthropoda > Insecta > Hemiptera > Cimicidae > Cimex > Cimex hemipterus. The sequence continues at coordinate 21,024,117 of CM077101.1, forward strand.
ACAACCTTTCTAATCTAACGTTTTTTATCTACGTCTTAACCCTGTTTAATTTCACAGTAACTTTTTTCCTGAATATTAGCATTTTAATTTGAAAGTAACCCTTTTAGATCTTATATATTAGCACTTTTTAATTCGAAAGTGAACCTATTTTATCTTCATATTGACAGTTTTTAATTTCAAAGTAACCCATGTTTTTATCCCTTTGTATTTTTGTGTCTCATTATTTTATATAAAGATTGAAACATTTCTTAATCAAATTAAAATATAAAAGTATATTCATATCTTAAAAAACGTAAATATATTTTTTTAAATTGTTTTTAACTTCAATTAAACGCTTTTTAATTTTCAATTAAATTGAATTAATTTGTAATTTCACTTTAGTTGTTTACATTTCATACTATTTTTGTGCATTTCTGGGACAGTCGCATATGGCCGATTCTTAGTTGAGTAATATGACCCTGGGTGTTAGAATTTCTCGAGGGCACCCATCGACCTTCTTTTGAAGCCAACAACTTTTTTTAAAAATAATTTTTAAGAGTTGGTTTAGTGTCAATGGGTCGGTTCTCTTACCCAGACAACTATTGCACTTTTTACGAGACATAGAATATCTTTCGAACAAAAGCACGACGAGAGGATCCAACTGTCTTGGGGATAAACTTGATTATATATCATTTTTACGCATTGGGAAGGAAAATTTGCAAGACGAACAAAACGAATTTTTTAACGAAGTAACGGGATTACACTGAATCACTTTTGCGTCTAGACAACTTGTAGAGTGTGATGGAAATAGTTCATCCAATCTCTGCATTTTTATTTTACAACATGGTGTAAAGATTTTCTCGAATTTACCTTTTTTTAATATGAGACACAGTTTATATCTTCCATTAGTAGCTAGGTAAGTTAAAGTTCATCAGAACGGGAATCTTGTTTCTTAATATACTTTTCCTACAGAATTCGCCCAAAGAAAAGAACCATGTGAGGGTCCGACCCTGAGAACATGTTGGTCACGGTAGAACGTCCTTCTGTGCCAATCCAATTTGTTGAAACTCATTCCCTTCTCCTGTACTTCCGTTGCAATACCTCCATTGTGTTTGAACCCATTCTTTTCTGTTAAACCAACGTGAATATCTTCTAATAGTTCTAAGTGAAAAACCCGCCGTGGAATCGATTTAAAGGTTCACTCGTCATGTAAATAATGTCCGAATAGACACATGGTTCTCTTGAAAATTCAACTCCACCGGCTAACACTAGATCACAAAACTTTATAACTATTAGGGGTGCGGTAATTCATTTTGCCACCCCTCCCCTCAGTACAGGCCGTGAGCAGAACGCCCATTTCCCGTACATTCTACAAGAAAATTTATGCCAACGTGTCGAGTAAACAGACACCAGTAATTCTCATTGCAACAATTGTTGATATAATGCGTAACAATTATAAGTTTTATTATCACAGACTCCTCTTCATGAGATCTCATACCTGCTGACGAGGACCAAATTATTTATATTTCAAATTATGATTTGATTTAGGAGCAAAACACCTTTACACACCCTCTGTTTGATAATCGTTCACAAAGAACGGATTAGATCTTCTTTCCTTCTGTTTATTTTTATTAATCTGACTGGAAAGGGGTTAAGGAAGGAGCTCACTCAAACAAAACAGGATCAAACGCGAGATTCATTTTAAAAATACAAACGTTGCTATTGTATTATCCTGTACATACATAAATATTGTAAAGTAAAGTAAAAAATTAAAGCAATTCGTGCCATAGCTTTCCATACTGGGTGGCTTAATATCTTAATTCGCATTGGGACGTGGAGAAGTGTCAAATCAATTTTAAAAATATTCATTATATTTTTAGCGACTGGGCGTTTTGTGGCCATGACAAGGGCCGGTGTTGTATTTAGAGAAGCCGTGATGAAGGTAAGGCCGAGACCGTGGCGGCGCGCCATTGGTTGTGCTGCGTGACAGAGTCCCGTGGCCGTGAGCCGATTGAATCCTCAGAGGCCGAACGTACTGGAGTTCAGCTTTTGGCGTTTATAGCCAAGTATAGAATAGAAGGCGAGAATCACGCTAAAGCCGAGAGTACCCTTGCTCTCATCCGACGGTGATCCATGACATAGCTCATAAGGTTGACGAGTCTGTTGTCCATGATTAGTGATGACTGGGACCTCGTCGTGTCGACGAGTCTGCTATAGTTCTTGCCGATGTCGATTGCATAAGTGATTGGTGAGATCTCGTCGGTTAGACCTAGTCTTTATTCTAGCGGGGCCTCTGCTTATTAGGGAAGAGCTCTACTCCGACTGGCTGCAGAGCGGATGGTGAGAACATTCCATAAGTGGAATTGGCCTCTAGCGGTAAGTGGCCACTACAATACTACTCAAATTTATAAATTCATGGGATATGCCGGGATTCGAACCCAGCTCAACTAGCCTGGCGAATACGAGTCGGAAGATCTAGCCACGCAGCCATCGCGGTTCCCTTAATCAATCGTCGTTTTGTTTAATGATTTTTTATATTTCCAATTAACGTGAATTTGTTTATATTATGGTGATAAATGATGCTGACGTAAATCCGTTTATGAAACTAAAAAGTTTTAAGCGGTGTTAGCGGAACAGCTTAAACCTATTCGATTCGTCAGGGAAGAGAGAAGCGAAATTTAATTTATAAATAAATTATTGTTGTTATCCACTCTATACCTGGAATTCTTAATCAATAATAACAATAATTTATTGTTAACCAATAACAATAAAGATATATACTCAGGTACGAAAAACTAAATTGCCCAATTTTATTTGTGATGTTTTTCAATGATAATCATTTTGCCTTTAAATTTCGTACGTTTTTGCTGTTAGCTGATGACATCAAAACTTTCTGTCTGTCTCTCTCTATCTCTCTCTCTCTCTCCCTCTCTGTCACTCACTCTCTCTCTATCTATCTATCTATCTGTCTATCTATCTATCTATCTCTCATTTTATTTATATCTCTATATTTTTTTTTCATTTTATTTTTTACGACGCTGACCTGGTCGCTAAGATTTAGCTTTTGAAATGGTTTTATTCAAAATCCAAAATGCTTGTGTTTTCTCACATTGGGCTTATGTTTGGTGCAGTTATTTCATTGATACGGTTCTTTAAGAGGTCACCAATGTTTTCATTTTACCAATATATTTTTTTCTCACATTCAACACAATTAATTGAGTAAATTACATTATTTTTTTAATTTAGCTTTCTACTATCTTTTATTAACTATTTATTTTATTTTGACATTTAAAACCTTATTTTATGTAATCAACATTTATCACTGTTTGAAAAAGTTCTATTTTTCTGATATGTTGTGAATATAAATAAGTGAAACAAATTTGCTAATATTATTTTCATTTTGTGCTTTTGCTGTTTGTAATCTTTGAGTTCTGGTCCGGTTTATTAGTCATTAATTTGTTTAGTTTTTAATTAGTTTTGCACTTTTTTTAGAGTCAGGCTTTTTATTCTATCTCATGCGTTTCAACATTATCTATCTTGTTTAATTTCCACTTCTTTCTTTTTCTCTAAGGGATTTACTTTTCTAAACGACTTAGCGTGAATTTTGTGATATTAGGAATAATAACTCTGTTTCCGGAACGAAAAAATTTAAAGCTGTACATATAGAAATGAGAGGTCAAATAAATTTCTACCTTTTTTTGATAAAAGTACTGCAGAGTGTAAATTTAGCCTTACGCTTAGAAACGTTGAACAATACAAAATGTACTGTTTATGTGAAAAATTATTGGATAGAAAGAAAAAAAAAACATTCAATAGATTAAGCGGATTTATTTTATTCAGGTATTGATCCTATTCTGTTGAAATTATTACGCTTTCGCATTATTAATTTTTGTTTTGGTGTTTTGTGTTACAGGTATTGAGGACGAAAGAATAAGAACAGGCGTTGAACTTCTTTCTTAATTAATGGGAGTAACCAGGCTGAAGAGGTTTGATTTTCATAAAAACCCCCTTTCCACCCTAGGCCCCGCGTGCTTTGCGAAGTTAAGGTTTCATTCTGTAACATTGTTAAAAACAATTTAACTTTGACAATGCTCCGAACGTTCTATTTTCACCTGATCCCTGTGGTAAGGTTTTAATCCTAGATTGGAAAACTTACGGCGCGACTCGACAGAGCTAACAAATAATTAATTGAAGAGAAGTGAGCAGCGTGAGGCCACACTGGCATTAATGGGCCTCCGTTTTATCTCAAACCTCCACAACTTTACTACCGTTTCAAATATTCAAGAGCGGTTTTCATCTTACATTTTCTTTTTTTAAGCCCCATCAGGACAAATACTCGGATCATTCTTCAATATTACTTTGGTTTTATTTTTTAAATCGTTTTATTATTGTGTCGTTACTGATATAGTCACTGACTCATTGGTCACAGCCGCAGGCGCTATCGAAGCCTGTCGTCTAATCCGAAAAGTTAATTTCTTGTCCGCTCTCTCGTGTTGCGCATTGAACTCCGCATTAGCATCCTAGCAACCTAGCACGCGCTGAGTACCGGTCTCTTCACTCGCTGTTTATGAGGATGTAATCCCAGTGACATCGCAAAAGGGGCAGTCTCCACACTAGGCACTTCCATAGTATAGCTCGCTCTGCTTTCTAGTTGTATTATTCCGGGAATTTGACCCTAATGTTCCAGCTATCTGGCAATCAATCATCTAAACTTTAGAGGTCTTCTTATCGTGCCAAATAATATCCGGCTTATGCACAACGGTTCTGTTGAAAGAGCTATGTGATCCCAGTAAATTCTATGACTATTTTCTTCCGGGTACATCCTGTACTATACTCTTTAGTCAGTGCCAAGTATAACATTTTGCCGTTTTTTTCACTTTACCTTACATTGCTGAGCACCGTGTCAAAGATTAAACCTTGCGGCCACCGACGCCCCCGTTTCTGGTATTCTTTGGCCATTACAGTACAGTCGGAGAAAACACGATCAATTCTCCGAGTATCGGCCACATCCCTTTACTCTTCACCCAAGAATGGTTTACTTGTAGTCTTGCCAATCTAGCTCTGAGGACCTGGGCCTGAACCTGCCTTAGTAATCCTATCTACGTGGAACGTTTACCAAGGTTAAGATTATCTTCTGCCTTCTATCTACCTAAGATCCACTTCAATGTTAGGCGACTGGACAGCATTGAATAACAAGGTGTCTTGTACAATGCGGCGCCAGTTAATCGATAAATAAATAAATTGTTTACGAATGTAAAACATTATTACATGGAAAAATACGAGGTCGGTTTGATTTTGTTAACAAATTGACGTGTTTTGGTAGCTAACTAAATATAAAAAATATCATTTCACGATATTACACTGTATTTATTTTAAATATCCAAATTCCAGGTGCATGTTAGAGATTTAAATATAAACAACTTGTTTTATTCGTACTATCTGAAAATCATGGATTTCCTTTAATTAAAATCTAGGTTATTAAATTCACTAGTTTTCGTGGGCCGTTTGAATTAAGGCTTTTAGTCGAGAAAAAAGTAAGCGTCACGAGCGGGATTCGAACTCGAGATCTTCGGCTTGATACGCCGCTGCTTTGCCGCTTGAGCTATCGCAACCTCGATCCACTCGGCCGCCAACTTCCCATCTCAACTGAAAACCTCAATTAATTGGAAGATATTAATTGGTGAAGTGGACCAAGAAAATTAGTGAATACAAATTTAAGTTACTGTTCTACATAACGCCAAACTACACGTTGGTTGTTGCGGGTAAAATGTAAAACCTCGTTGCAATAATTTTTCAATTACTATTTCGATTAAAAATCCAACGGCTATGCCAGGATTCGTATCGAAAACCTCAAGCGTGGTAAATACGAGTCTGACCATTTGATATGAAAATAATGACGGATTTTAATCTACTCGACGGTTTGGAAAATACAACCTAACAATATCACTAATTCACTTCTCATTAATTACGCTTACAATTTAATCGTCAGTCAGTTTTGATTAATTTTGTTAATTAATCACACTATTGTCACGGTGAAACGAATATTGCACAATTTAGCGTATTGAATGACAAATCATGTCAATACAGAGATAGAGAATATAAGTTCTCAGTCGTTTTTTAATATTTAGAAAAGAACAAGAAGAATCATAACACTTTGAGAAAAAAAAATTGAAAAATAACTAAAAATCGGTTTGCTGCTATGTTTGCCCATCCTCCAGGTAACATGTTTCCCTAGTGCATTTATTAGTACTTCCTGTTTCTTTTCATTACAACATGCTCTACAAAATACTGTTCAGTTTGGTCTTTTCAGACGCGTGTGAGCAGGACGACACTGGAAAACGTTCTCAAAACAATGATATAATAAAATATGAGTGAAGAACCCCCTTTATTTAAATAACACCGAGAACAGGAGTTCGAATTAAATCCACGCTAAGATACGAACTGTAATTTAAAAAGTACAATTAAATTGGTTTCTAGAAAATTATTTTTCCCTTCTCTTCCCTCCGGGCGCACCTTTTCACATGGCCCTAATTTCTGAGGAAAACCTAATATTTCAAGTGATTCAATTTCTTCTTTAAAATAATTTCATATTTAGAATGAGTACATCTGTAGTATGCTGCATTTTCGATTAGTTTTACCTAATAAAAGCGTACAATTTTAATTTTTTTTATTGTTTCAAATTTTGACGGCTCTGTGATAATTAAAAATAGTGAACTAATTACTTTTGAATCAGCTGAGGAGAGAAAAATGAATCTAGGCTATATTGTTTTATTTCCATTGTTTTTCCATAAATGGATAAATTACCACCTATCAAAACCAGACAAATCAAATACCAAAGTCCCTTGTTTTTATAATAAAGCTCGTAGTTTACAATCGGTTTTTTGTTAAGACATTTCGGTTTTAGGCATATTGTGAACAAATAAAATCTATTTTCATTAGTCGGATTTTTTACTGTTTAAAGGAAATATAAAGGAATTGAAAAATGAAATGGCTGTGAGAAAATCAAAGATGGTGAAAAACTGTGCAGGTAGCACGTCAAGATGATTTGAAGACTGTGTGCTTCACTCTATGCCGGGGACTTTCACGAAGATAATCTATACGTCTGTCGAAATTCTCATGGTTTAAAGTATGGGATAAACAATTTTCTCGTGTGCTTGTAAAGAAAGGGCGAGAGAAAAGACAGCGGGCCCAGAGGGTTGTCAAACCCGGAAAGGTTCGCAACGGTATGCTTTTAATTAAACTTTCCTCTCATTCCAGATGAAAAGGAAGAACAGGCCCTACTAGCGGATAGATTTTCAGGAAATGAAACGGCCGCACACAAGTAGGAATAGCTTAGCCGCGCGGCGAACAATATGAAAAGCGAATGGGTGCTTTTTCCGCTCTAACACTCTCTTCTTTAGATGTTTATTTTCCTCAACTACGGGCTCTTTGAAATTTCCAGGCTTTAAAAACATAAAAAATAAAGGCTTTTCATTTTTTTTTATACATATATATAAATTTCCAGTCTTTTGGTCGGTTCATTTCAAAGCGATCAAATAAACTTCCAACATTTTAAAACACATGCGGTAAATGATTTTCTTTGGCTTTCACCATTTATGATATAAAATCTGCCTCCCAACTCCTTTTATGAAAAATACCACTGTTTTTTCATTAAATTATCCACACCTTTGGTAACTGCCTTTTCAACCAGTAAAAACAAGCGATTTCGAATGGAAAGACTAAATAAATCAATTAACAACCCTTACTATTTATGTAAAATACTTACAATGTTCCTTTTCTGTACATTATATAAACGAACAACTAGATAAATACTACAGTCATAATTTTAATAAATTTTATTTAAATCACGATGGTGATGCGCCCGGGAGCCCCTGTGTAATTTTAATTAGATCAAAAGAAACTTCTTTTCCTTTCCGTTTTGACATAATTTTATTCGATATTCAGTATTTCTCCTATTCAGATATATTTTTGTCAATGAGTGAAATGGTGTTTTAAAGAACTTGAAAAATGGAAATCATAACTTCATTTTACATTAAAGATTGTTTGATACCTATTCAAAAGCGTTAAGATGTTTCCCCCTTTGAATGTTTTTTTTCCTTGCTAGGGTAAATTATAAAGTAAAAGGGAAAATGTTCCCCTTCATAAGTTGACCATTTTCATATTCGTCCAACAAGTGCTATTCGTGCAAATTTTCACGCATCACTGGACGAGTTTTTACCGTTTTTGACAACTCACCCCAAAGGTGTGGTAAGGTTTATGTCCGGGCTGCGAGGTGACCACTCCGAACATCGATTTGAAGCCAAGTAGTCACCAACGATCATTGCCGTGTGGGTAAAAACAAAACCGTCGCCAATTAGTGGAATATAAGGAAAAACGTCTTCTGATAACACATCTTCAGTGTAACACGAAACTGTTGGGGAGTTTCGATGAAGATCTATTTTGCACGACCTTCATTAGAAATGTCCAAACCATGACCACACCTCCATAGCTTCTCCGGGGTGAAAATGTTGCACGGATATAACGCTATCTCCCGTTTTTTACCAAAACCACCTCACGGCCGTCAAAAGCCTCAAACAAAACCGAAAACAATTTATCAGCCAAATATTACTCAGACCGCCAAACAATCATTAACTGACGGTCATTAAACACCACACAAATGAAGAAAATGTTCCATTCAGTACAGAGTATTTCGTCCTCCAGTGTTGTTCACCGCTTGCATTCCAACATCTTTGCACCGTGCCATCGATTTTGTCAGTTTTTGAATGTAATGCTTTAGCAAATTTTCATACTTCTTCAACAGCGCCATTCTTAATCCTTGCCAATTCTCTACCATTACTGGCTGGTTTTGCCCTTTTTCTCAACACGTCCCCAGGTTTTCGATAGGGTAGGTCAGAAGTGCTTGCTGGCCACTCCAAACATTAAATTAAAGTCCGTCCCATGTAGTCACCAAAGATCCTAGTTGTGTGGAATATTACATTGTGATCCTTAAAAATAAAACGGTCCCCAAGAAGTGGCATAAAAGGAAGAACTTTTTGTTTTTCTTCAATATAGCGAGAATCTGTTAGGGACCCCTCGATGAAGGTCAAATTCGTGTGACCGTCATTATACATGCCATGATCACACCTCCATAGCTTCTCCCGAGTGAAAATGTTGCGAGGATACATCGCTATCTCCCGTTTTTTCCCTAAGCCATCTCACGGTCATCAAAAGACCTCAAACCGAAAACAACATTTCTGCCCAAAATATTGCTCAGACAAAGTGATGTGATTTCTTGCGAAACATAACCGAGCAGTTATGAGCCTAGTTAAAAGAAGCTCTGGGACCAGTATTCTCAAATTTAATGCAGCTTATGAAACTCCTTACGGTACTTAAACTGACATTAACATAACATTTCTAACTTGTTAAAGTCGTTGCTTGACGTCAACAGCGGTGGATTGTCAGTTACGGATTACATTCAAAACAACAAAATGATCAACATCGATGTGACACTATTTCGACCTATCTTTGTTTATTTACCTCTAATACTTTAAAACATACAAAATATTGTTGTTATATGATCAAAAGGCTGTCTAAGTGATGGTAGTTTTTTGCCAATCAGTGTATATATCTTCTTATTGTACTACATCCTTTTGTGCACAGACATGGCTAATATGAGCAATGTATGACTATACAAATATTTAAAATGTACGGTACTTAAAAGCCGCGGCCGTGGGGAAGAAAGTCACATTTTCGGTTCGTAGCCGGTTGTGGGTTCGATTCTCACGGTCGCCCCTGGAATTTCTGCTCTCCCTCCCCCCAAAAAATTCATATTCTTAAACATACAAAATATCGTCCATGATGTGGAAAGTACAAGGATAAAAATAGTTACTTGTAGAGTGTACGACCCAGGGTTCTTGGGTTCGATTGTCTGCCTCTCTCCAAAAAATTTTCCCCCTTCTCATTCCAATAAATTTCTGTTTTTCAAATTACTTACAGACATGCCTAATATGAAAAATGGAGGACTGTTAAAATATATTTAGAAAATAGAGTATTTAGCACCGCGTCCGTGAGTAAGAACGTTCATTTTCGGTTTCTAGACACCTAGGCCCCCGTCCCCCTTAAAAAAAACAATCCATTTGTTGAAACACCTTCCAGCTTAGCTAATGTTGAAAGCTGAAGACCATAAACAATATTTGAAAAGTAGAATATTGAGGACGGCGTCGTAGAGTGATCAGTGCGTCATACTTTGGGCTCGTAGAACCCTTGGTGGTGGTGATACCCACCTTCTCCACGAGAATTTCCGACCTCTGCAACCTTGCAAAACGTTCTGTTAATTTTAGGTGAAATGAAAGTTGATCACAATGCACTGTTTATTTTTTTTTTTGTGTTATTTAAATATGGTTCATAAACACCGTAATTACACAACCTCCTCAGAGCGCGCTGTACGCTTTATGTTAATAACGTCCATTATATCGTACACCATGAAATATGTTTCATGGTCGTGAATGTCAGGTATCAAGTTTTTCTCTCCGTCTTACGAGGAGATAAATATTAAAAAGCCAAAAAAAGATCGAGACCGGGGGAAAGGACCGGGATGGAAAGATCCGGCTCGTTTTAAATAAGTTAAAGCTATAACTGCTTTGCATATTTACATTTGTATTACACGAGGAGCCAAGTAATTTGCAAGTTCAAACTCCGATGATAAAGATTTCTAACGAGACGCTTTCCACCGACCGAAATATTGGGAAAAACAGTAATCCTCCCGCTTCCTAATCAAAGGGAAATTTAATTGAAACAATGAGCCTTACCCCTAATTTACGAATCTCACTAATAGATTTACAGCTTGTTTTCCTCCCAATTCTAACTTTGATATTAATAACGTACGGCTTGAGAAAAATGACCTTGGATTTTATTTTTCCAGCTTATTCAACCCGGCCGTTATAACTTTTTTAACAGAAGGGAAAGGTCTGCATTTATATTTCTACGTGTCTAATTATGTTTTTGCTCAGTGTTCTGTTCCATTACTCTTCAAAGTTGTAGAAAAACTGAGTTTTAATAACGAAACATTCATGTCATTAGGCCTTAATTAACTTTATTAGCCATCCCTGCCTCCCTTTGTTTCCAAGGTAACAATTTGTTAGCAGCAAGATGTCATAATTTTTAAAACGTTTTTTATCACTTGCTTATTTATATTAGAAAAAAAGAGAAGACCCACTTATTTGTGAAATTTGTTTTTATTGAACAAGAGCTGTTGAGTCTCAAAAATTTAACTATATTGCATAATTTCCCTTTTTAAATTTGTAATTTTGCTAATTAATCATTTATTTATATCTAGTCATTTGACAAGGAACAAATTTTTACATGACATTATCAATCCTGCGTTTTGCACAATAAAGTAAAATTATGTCCAAACAATATTTCTTAAGTTTTTAAACCTAGTTTAAACAGTTTACAAGGCGACATCTTAACCTCTAGCATCGTCAAAACCAATCCACCTAAAAAATATTAAATCCATTAGAGTTCGTGGTCCAATTGACCAATTAACATTTTTCAATTAATTAATCTTTATGAAAGTTATTAGTTGAGATATAAAAGTCGGCGTCACGAGCGGGATTCGAACCCACGACCCCCGGCTAAATACGCCGCTGCTCTACAACTTGAGCTGTCGGGACTTCGATCCACTCGGACACCAACTTCCCACCTTTCCGCCATTTTTTAAATGCCGTGTAATCAGGCCATTTCATTTGTCGCCGAGAATCGAATTATTGCCTGGAATAATTTTAAATCCTTTACAAACCGAAAAACGAAGTTGATAAGTATATATTTTTTTTTCTTTTAGAGTAGATTCGTTTTGCATGAATGAAACTAGTCTCAACAGATCTCAAGCTTTAGAAGTATCTCAAATAATTTTTTGAAAGTTTGGAATCAAGTGTTCTGCGGTATATTGTCTGGGTGGACTTTTGCACTGTTAATACATTTTGACAAAAAATAAATTGAAATATATAATTTTTATGTTGGACTATACCCGTTTATGCGGAGAAGGAAAGTAGTCACATTAGATTCCGATATCTAAAATTAATTGAAATAATTTGTTGAAAGCTGGAAATCTAGTGTTTTTTGGGTATTTTGCATTGCTGAACTTGCAAAATGCCTTCGCTTAGAATATTTGAAGACCTTAACCTTTTATTCTATTATTATTATTATTATTACGTATGAAATATTTCCCCTTTGTAAAATATAGAATATGAACTATCTACTGCAAGAGGAAAAGATTTGTAACTTTTATTATGGAGTACGTTAAATTTTTCCAAAGCCACTTTTCTCCAAAATACCCCATCTTGTTAAAACCATTATTTTTAAACTTTATAGAGCACCAATAGATAAGCAATCGTGATGAGCAACGTCTTGAAAAAAACCTTCAGTAGCAAGTTAGATAAATTATTTTGTATAAAGAAAAGGTGTCCATTTTTTGCCTTGTGAACTGTTAGAGCTAAGTTAAAAACAGCAGCTATGACCGTGAAAACCCCGATTTTAGGTTAAAAAAGGTAAAAAAGTGAAAAAACAAAACAGGATTGAACTCCCTTAAATACAAATTTTTATTTAGGAAACAAAAAATAGTTATTGTTTGACTGGACAGCTCGAGGTAACGTTTTTCCTCGGGTGTAATGTTTTCAACATAAAAATCCATAAATCGTCTGGATTTTATGCAAATTCAACATTACGACTGCCCATTATATTTCGTGCTCCGATTGATCAAATAACGTCATAAAATTAATTAATCATTTTTTATTTAAAGTATTAATCGAAATTAAAAATTTGGTGACACGAGCGGGATTCGAACCCACACCCAAGGTCGGTTTTAGAACATGTACAAATATGATAGCATTGAAACTACTTCACTGATCCTTCTGGCACTTTAGAGTTGTAAGTATGTCGGCTTCGAATGCAGGGCCGCTGGATTCGAACCCGTGACCTTCACCTTGCAGTGATGAGCCCCATGTCAAAGATTAAACATTGCGGCCACCGACGCCCCCTTTAGAGTAGTTTAGGACGTTATAAACTACCCGCAATGTCATAATTTTGGTTTTGATAAGTAATTAACACGCATAGATGTAATATAAAAAGTTTGAGGTTGTTTTGTTGATTTCATCGTCTTATTCGTCATTTATATATTATCTGATAGTAAATCTAAAACTTATTGATATCTCCTGAAAGAAAAAAAGACTGGTTGTTTACCGTTTTCATAACGTTAAATATCATTAAATTCCGGGGATGTTAAATTTTCTTTAGTGAACTGAAACTGAAATGACCTCGGCGAATCCAGCCCAAAAGAGTATTTTTTGCTATAAAAAATTCATATTTAAGGGCTTTAAAGGGTGATTAAAATGAATGCAAATTGTTTTTTTTTAATAGAATTTTTAAGCATACTTTACTGACAGCGTCTTTTGATTTTCGTAACTTTTTATATATAATCTCACTTGAGAATGCATGCATGTACATTATTTTCGTATATTACATAAAAAAACTAAATGCAGCAATACAAATTAATCTTGAGATACAAGTACAATGCCTGAAAGTTTGTCATTAATTAAGTTTTATTGCCGGGTCTTGGGACTTTTTGTGACCTACTATCACAAAAAAAAATCTTTCATTAAAATCTGCCATCCCACGTTCGTTGCCTCCCCTTGTTAGTACTGTTTGACGAACTGACAGAGATTTGTTGACTGGCCAGTGGAATTGTGGTGGTCACGTGACCTTACAAACGGCATTTAGGAAACGCCAATCGTTCTGGGCATCGATGCCCATTTGTAATTCGTTAGGCGTTTAGCTACAAGCCCGTAGTATTTTTTGATTCCCTCTGGTTGAAATCCGTTGTGATTAGATGTTCTGGTTACGAATAAACGAGGGAATAAAATTTTCAAAGTGCTCCTGTTCGGGATGTTCGGTTCAGAAACGTTCTCTGAAATTTTAATACGACAGTTTATAAAATAGACATAATCTAAAGAGCATTCATGATGACGGTTCGATACATCTTTCGTATTTTCCGAGGTATCACTGGCAAAGATTATAGAAATAGTAATGATGACTATTTCCTGAACATTTAGGCTAAATTTTTCAGTGACATTTGTTCTCAGAAGTATCTTCTATATCTTGATATCTTAAACATATTTAAAAACAAGTTGTAATTAGATAGAGGAAAAAAGAAACAAGCAAGTGCATGTCGATAGGGACGTCACAGGTGCAGGAAATTTTTACGAGTTGTGAGGCGAACCCAGAGATTAGGGATGGTTAGCCTAGCCCAAAGTCAATCCCGTCAGATCCCACGATTGAGGTGTGAAGCGATCCCAGTATCACCAAAGAAAGTGGACGGAGGTAGTGTGGTGAGGCGGAGGCGGTCCCAAAAGTGACCATTTCATACTACTACTTCATACTACTTTTCCTTTCTCAGTTTCAAGTATCTATACATAGACTTTCACAGAAACAGGTAATATGTTCCTGGTCTTATCTGAAATGGGTTTCTTCTGTCAGTACTTCTATCCTGTACTTACCTTCTTAGGCGGCAGTACTCTGTTGCGGTTACCTTCCTTTGTACGTCTTGTAGATGGCTCGGCTATAAATATCTTGACGTGCGCCATGAATGGGTTGTTGTTCCACCAGGTTTGGGAGTCATTAAGAATCCATTTTTGGATGTATTCTTTCTTGAGGTTCTAGGCCACAGTAGGAATCGGCGCCTAGAGAATTAATATTGGCTCTTTTTTTTTGGAGATACGTCTACGCCCTCATTGTCACTGTCCCGAGTGAACAGTCAGGTCTTGTCTGCCTGTCATTCCATACCATTTCATATTTTTACCTTTACCTCGCATGAGGCCTAGACCTTGAAGTGCCCCCTGACTGCCATAGAAAATAGCTATCTTCCTGGAATGTGTTCAAGTCATAATGTTTTTTTTTTTTACGTTTTCGTGTTGCTTTTGTACAACCAATATTAATGAAACAGCAAGGTGATGTAAGGAAGCGTTGTGACTGTCGAAACCGAATATTTTCTTATTCGGAATTAATGAAGCGTCTATCTTATCCGAGTTGTCCGACACAAATGCTCCATGACAAGCCATGCCTCGTGAGGATTCTCGGGAAGATATATTTAGGAGAAAACCACGTAGGAAATCGATATAAGAGATGAATCGATAGCAAAAATGAGCTTTCGAACGTGATGGCGCTGTACCGTGAGCTTCAGAGCGATGCTATTATAAATAATTTTCGGAACGTCAGATTGTAAAAGGGGCGGATCTTAGGCTTAGTCTGTGACATACATTCTGCTAAAGCCTAATACGTTGTAAGAAACATCGATCGCTACAAGCAAAACAGCATTCACACAAGACCAATTTTTTTTAAAGTCTCCAAAAAAAAAAACAACAACAAATCTTTATACAAAAAATGAGGGTTAAAATGAATATAAATTAAAAAAAAAACAGCTAAAATAATAATAATAATAATAATACATAATTGAATGTTGGTTTCTTATAATTAAATAAAAAATAATTCCAATAAAAAAGATGGATAAATGAAACTACTTTATTATATCTTCAAGATTGTTTTGCCCTCATAATGACCCTAGAATACAATACTGACATCCAGATCATTTCTGAATTTAGGAATGTACTATGGTGTTTCTTGGAGTTTGGTCCTTTCAACGTCTCGCCATGTCCAACACTTGGTCAACGTTATAAGTAGGGAGAGGCGAAGCTCTGAGTCTTAGTTGTACGAAATTGCTTCGGCTTACCTTAGTTATATTATTGAATCATCAATGAAGATGACGAGAAGTAGAAAAGCTTCTCACAGACCAAAATGACTGGAAAATGTCAAACTCCGAGACAAAATCCTTGCATTTTCGACATGTGATAATTATAATGATAATTAAGACATCAATTTATTTTTATTTTATGTAATTAGCTGCAAAATAAATTCCAATTCCGATTCTGATGACATGTTTCCTCTGCGCAGCGCGGGCATAAGTAATAATTTTTAGCCAACTTACCCAAAAATCTTCTATAACTGTATACTCTGCTAAAAATTGGCCAAATCAATGAACATTTCACCGATTTGCCTTTCGCCATCTACAAAATTTTCTGCGTTGCACAAGTCGTTGATTTTTTTTCTATATTTTTATTTCGCCTCTAACGAGATTTCCTGTCATTACAACTTTAAATAAATTACCATACTTGTCATGATCATAAAAGTAAAAAGTCCTTCAAAATTACATTGATGTTTGAAGATGTATTTTTTTGACCGACGAGTGATGATTTTTCAAACGATATATGTGCCAGAAGAAAAATTGTCATATCAGCCGTAAACTAATTTGAACAACTTTGTTAAATATTACAAAATACTTGCAGGAGTAGTGATACATTAATTAATTCGCTAACTACTCGGTTAAAAGAGTTTCGATCAGCAGGTGAAATGTGCTAAGGAAAATAAAAGTACTGCTGAAAATGAACTTTTTTTTTGTCCCCGCCCTCAATTTAATTGGACATTGCGGGCGTTTAATTTTCTTGATACTCTGGTGTGATTTTTCAATAAGAATCCTTTTTATTTTTTTTTTATTTTAAAAAGTCGCAATCCGTTAAAAAATAAAGTTCAACAGATTAAAAAATGTTATGTAGCTATTTTCATTTAAAAAAGTGAAAATTTTGGCCGATGATGCTTAAGTTCCTAGGACACTAAAAGAACAAAAATCATAGTTACAATAACTTCTACTAAACTCATCAATTTTTAATTTTTGCAAATATCATGAGGTTTTTTATATTTTTCATGTAACTAAATTGGAATGAGAGTACAATAAAAAAAAAAGAATCGATAAATTGTAAGGTTTTATATTTCTTGGCATGCAATTTATTGAAATATGAAGTAAATTGTTCGAAAACGGAAGGAGTGCACTGGAAAAATATAGCCGAGTCCATGTGTAAGAATATATATATATATATATCACAGGATGTTGTATTTATTCCAACAATTAGTAAAATTACAACAAAACCTACTACTGTCAATTATCCTGATCTCCTTGTGTTCCTTTTTATAAATTCAATTATAAAAATAAATCAGCCAATCGCTCTGTGGATGAAATTTTGGAACATCAAGTGTTGCCTAACCTCGATTAATTCATCCAGAATCCTATTCGAATGCACGATAATGCCCGTCCACACGTCGCTCGCATAGTACAAACGAATCTTCAACAGCATAACATCAGGGTCTTAGCCTGGCCAGCCCGTTCTTCGATCAACCTCATCGAACATTTTTGGGATAAGCTCAAAAGACGGATTAGACCGCGGCCATAACACACGATCTTGTGAAAGGGCTCGTCGTAAAGAATGGGCTAACCTGCAGGAAAGTGACATTTCCAGTCTGGTAGAAAATATGCCGAGGTACCAATTTCAGATGTAATTAAGGCAAAAGGAGGGAAATCACGATATTGAAATGTTAATTAAAGATCTAAAACAATATTAAAACAAATTTTACCTGCCCGTATTTTTTTTTCTTTTTCCTTAGCAATTTATAATTTATTTACTTTTGTATACAAAGATTCAATTATTAAACGTTAAAAAACGTGAAACTTTGATTACTGTATAAAAATGTATACAGCAGAATTTTTCACCTGTGAGTTTAGCATTTATCCAATTTATATGTTTTTGTGAATTTCCGGGATTTTGTATGCTTCACCTTGTGTATGCTTTGACTGCTTTTCAATTAACGAAAGTTTAGTATTCCATTGTCTTTCAGGGCAGATGTGTTTGTAGTCAAGGCATCGCTAATGCTTAGATTAGGTAATCATTGTAAACTAGCGTGTTTTTGGATTGCGTGTTTTTCTTAGTTCTTTAGTACATCAGATTAGATGAGATATGTGATATCTTAGGTGGTATTGCCATAATATGTTACTGTCAGGGTCAAGTGCACAACATTTAGGCCTGGTTGTTCTTGAACATTGACAATAAATCTTATTATTCTAGGGAGAATTCTTCTGAATTTGCACTTTAAATTTCTTTTTGTTTCATGTTTTTTCACTAGATACGCTAATTTGAAAACAACGTACACTTTCTTATTTAAATATGCATAAAACCTTGTTTTTTTCTTCAGTTAATTGTGAGGAAGAAGGTGATTAGAGTAAAGGTGCAAACGTTTCTATTGACTAATATTATTCAGAAATCGTGAGATACTAGAAAAATATTTTCTTTAATGTGCCAACGTTTCGACCTTTATTGAGATCATCTTCAGAGCTAAAAGTGTTTGTCTTCTGCGTCATTGTGCCATTCTTGCGTGTCGTGTCTTTGTGGACGTTCCAGAAATCTTCAAACCACGAGCATGCTGTTCAGTCGTCGATGGTTGACTAACATTGACATTAAACATTATGCATAAGGCAAGTATATTGAGTTTAGTTGGGTGCGTGTGTCAATGCTATGCAATTTATCGTGTCAAGGTTTCGACCTTTATTGAGATCATCTTCAGGGCCTGGGGTTTACAAACATTGTTTAAATTTAACAAATACATTTTACCTGCCTACATGTTGGATGTGGAAAAAAA
>CM077101.1:21042654-21054680 GCA_039619505.1 Cimex hemipterus
TTTAACAAATACATTTTACCTGCCTACATGTTGGATGTGGAAAAAAAAGAAAATTTATCGTGCCACGTTTCGACCTTTATTGAGATCGTCTTCAGGGCCTGGGGTTTACAAACATTGTTTAAATTTGACATATAGATGTAGGGTGTGGAAAAAAGTGAATTTATCCCATGAAAAAAATTATATTCAATCAAAGTATTTCTAAATTTCTAGTCTCTCAAAGTGTAAGGAAACCCGAAATCTACATCACACCAGACCTCATCTCACGATATCTGAGTAATCATCGACCAACCGTCACTAATCGCGACACACTTTTTTTAAACTTTTTTTTAATTTTTAAGCATTTTCAGTGTATTTATATTCCGCAACAACCAATTAAACCAAATCATATTTAACAAGCAATCGCGGGATCTGAGGATCATCCGTGCGGAATGACAAATAAAAGGTGAAGGCTCTGTAAGATAGTAATGCATACAACCAGCCGACATAAGTATTCCAAAGGGTTGGAAGGGCTTGTTTTCAAAAGGAAAGCTTTTGTAAGTAGAGTAGGGTTTGTTTCAACCGGTCGAGTGAAGTGGGGCCTCGAGAACCCAGGAGACCCACTCTCGTAAAGCCACCGCAATATTATTTATTATGTTTCCCTAGTCACGCTGCCCTTCTATTAACTAGAGTATCTAGTTTTACTTTTGGCCGGAGTCCGAGCCTAGTTATTGATTGTATTGTATGAACGCCAGGCGACTTCCTAAGTTTTTGTCCGCTGCCCCCGGCACCCTACGTCTCGCCCTTTGCCCTCAGGGGCCCTCAGCCTCCTCTCATATTTTCATCGGTATTTATTGCCCAAGGTGATGTGGACGAGCTTTGAATTTTTCCCTCAGGTTCACGCCGTCTTTATCACAAGGACTTGCCCATACGAAAAACGGCATCGTAAGTTTTTTTTTTTTTTTTTTTTTTTTTTTTAAGCACAATGGCCATTTCTTTAAAAAATCACCTAATAAGGACAGGCGAATATGCTAAATTATGCATAAATTCTTTCTCCGATGGGAAACGTGCCATCATTTATCATTTGCCGGACCCCACTTGTTTCATAATTTCCCTCGAACTTTTTATTCAACACCAGTTAACTACTAATTACCCTCGGCTATTATCTACCCTCTCTTTCTTGTCTATTTATTATCCGTTATTTCCTTCTTGGCTGCCGACAGTATGTACTTACTATTACAAATATTATGTACTGCCGCACGGCTACTGTACAAAATTATAACTATGTAATTGTACTTTATTTTTACGAGCTCCTGCTTCATCTCCCTTTAGGGTATGTTGAAATTTACTTATAGACGGCAAACTTATTGAAAGTGTGCGTTCGTAGCATATGGGCGGCATAAAACTGTCTCAACAAAATCTGAGCAGAATCAAGACACTACAAGAACAAATCTTTAGACCATTGCCCAATTTCCGATCTGTATACAACCAGGCATCAATAATGACCGTTGAACGCGTTAAACTTCAGTTTCATTCAACAATACGATTACACGATTTTTTTTTTTTTTTACGATGTGAAAATGTGGAAATGTGTTTGACACGTCGGAATATGCTTCTGACGGAGTGCCGGGAGGGGTAAAAATCAATGAGCCGAATCCTGAGAGGAGATTCTATTGGTTAATAAACTTCAATTACATTTTTGGTCCAGACGCGGAACATGGGGTGTAATTAACAGTGCGTCGCAAAATCGAAAATAGGACGGGCCGGCTCGCCAACAACGTCAAAAAATAATAAATTAACGCTTTCTTCGGTTCACGTAAGACAATAGAAAATAAGACAATGCAGGTTTATAATTAAAACACCATCATTTAAGGGCCGGATATTGAAGAAAGATAAAACAAGATATTGTCATTCAGTTTTGAAGAAGAAAGCAACTGCCAGCCCCAGTGACAATCAATGAATCAAAAGTATATCTCCATATTTATATTGCATATATATAGAAAATATTCTCTCAATGAACGTGTCAATTAATAAATTAATAAAAAAACTAATGACCCTCGATAGAAAAAATCATGGCGATGTGAGGGGCAGATTCTATTAAGTTAAAATGTGATTTTATTTATATAAATCACGCTACCACAAATTTGATAAAAACCTACTAACTACCGTAAATTATCAGAAATCCCTTGTCCCGATGGATCCTCTCAAACCCTCCCCGCCGACTGAAGCTCTATCACTGTAAGGTAAAGGTACATGGTTCGAATCCAGCGGCCCTACATTCGAACCCGATATAATTACAAATGTTTTTTTTTTTTTTTTCAAAAACACCGGCACCCCTAAGTTTGCGAACAAATCTTGTAATTAACTTGCATAACTCTTTTTGAAACGTATTTCTCTAAGAAATAAAACAAAAAAACCCAGAAATTATTACTATTGCTAATGCAAGAGTTCCAGTACGGCAGCATGCTTTGCTCCATTCTCATTTCAATATAAACTGCAGGCATTTCTATCAATTCCCATCAACGAAACCATATCCCAAACAATAGCAACTCCCTTCACAGCAATAACCTCCTTTTCAATCTACTACACGTCTTAATGTAATGTATACTTTGTCTACTACGTAATGTATACGTTGTTTAATAGGTAATGTATACGTTGTCTACTACATAATGTATACATTGTCTGTTATGTAATGTATACGTTGTCAACTACGTAATGTATACGTTGTTTACTACGTAATGTATACGTTGTCAACTACGTAATGTATACGTTGTTTACTACGTAATGTATACGTTGTCTACTACATAATGTATACATTGTCTATTATGTAATGTATACGTTGTCTACTACGTATTGTATACATTGTCTATTATGTAATGTATGCGTTGTCTACTACGTAATGTATACGTTATTTACTACGTAATGTATACGTTGTCTACTACATAATGTATACATTGTCTATTATGTAATGTATACGTTGTCTATTATGTAATGTATACGTTGTCTACTACGTAATAAACACATTGTCTATTATGTAATGTATACGTTGTATACTACGTAATGTATATATTGTCTATTATGTAGTATATATATTGTCTATTATCAAATGTATACGTTGTCTATTATGTAATGTATACGTTGTCTACTATGTAGTGTATACGTTGTCTATTATGTAATGTATAAGTTGTCTACTACGTAATGTATACATTGTCTATTATGTAATGTATACGTTGTCTACTACGTAATGTATACATTGTCTATTATGTAATGTGTACGTTGACTATTACTTAATGTATACGTTGTCTGCTACGTAATGTATACGTTGTCTATTATGAAATGTATACGTTGTCTACTTTGTAATGTATACGTTGTCTATTATGTAATGTATACGTTGACTACTACGTAATGTATACATTGTCTATTATGTAGTATATATGTTGTCTGCAACGTAATGTATACGTTGTCTACTACGTATTGTATACATTGTCTATTATGTAGTATATATGTTGTCTGCAATGTAATGTATACGTTGTCTACTATGTAGTGTATACGTTGTCTATTATGTAATGTATACGTTGTCTGCTATGTAATGTATACGTTGTCTACTTTGTAATGTATACGTTCTCT
This sequence comes from Cimex hemipterus, assembly GCA_039619505.1. Taxonomy (NCBI): domain Eukaryota; kingdom Metazoa; phylum Arthropoda; class Insecta; order Hemiptera; family Cimicidae; genus Cimex; species Cimex hemipterus. The sequence goes on from CM077101.1 coordinate 21,046,258, forward strand.
ACTATGTAGTTTATACATTGATTATCGTATACCTCGACAAGGCCACCCCACTCGATTTAAAAACTACACAAAAAGGATACTTGACAACAGGAAGTCTCACTACAAAACAACATTTCATTTTTAACCAATTTGTCCGTACTGAAGGAAATGCGGGGTTCGACAAAACATTCCTACCTTCAAATGAATCCAGTCACAACAGTCCGACATCCTTCGAACCATCGATCATATTCCGTGTTCAACATTTCCACACAGACAACCAAATTCCATGTGGCCCCAACCTCAAGTCGTAGGTATGTATAAACCGTGGACTCTCACACCAGCCCTTAAGTCGTGTTCCTTTCATCCTGTATCTCTAAAATCCTCAAATTTAAGGACGACAGTGGTAATAGAATTCATGATGGGGAGGGGGGGGGCGGTCGACAATCCGAGGGTACTTCACCAATAATTAATCGAGTAAAAAATGAACTTGAATAATCAGAATATTGTTCAATTAAAATACTAATCATTCGAGACTCAATTTAATAGACGCCTCATGACAAAATTTAAGGGACGTTCATTCAAACAAATTAGTGCTTTTTTTTCATCAATCCCAAAACCAGAAATGCAATTTTTTTATTAATAATTTCTTTCAAAAAATGTTGGTTTGTGTCTTTCTGCAACCTAGGAACTTTTATTCATTTAATTTTAAAGATTAAAAAAAATTAGACCCAAGTAGGAATCAATACTTTTCATTCGTTTAACAATTCAAAAGAATCATATGAAAAATTACAATGGTCGATCAAAGAAATTTCTCAGACAAGGAGACATAATTAATAAATACGGAGATATATAAATATGAACTTTTATTACCCCTAAATCAGGAATGGGTTGCATCTACTACTTTGAAAGCCGTCTTAAAATAAATAATGGAAAACAAGATAATCCGGTGAAACCTCACGTTCCTGCTGGTTTTCTCAAACCCAACCTTACGTTCCTCCCTCGGTTTCTTTCCCCCAATTCCCCCGCGTGATATTGTCATTCTTTGATAGCCGCTCGTCACACGTCAAAATCCGATTTATTCCTTTTTTCCCCATTAATAATCCACCAGCTGCGTTCGTAAATTATTAAATCGGATCGAACAAGAGAAGGTGCTTAACATCAGCACTGAGGCTGAGAATTATATAACCATTCCTTCACCGTATTGCTAAGACTATCTTTGACACGACGTTCGGTTTATCACGGGTGTAAATAATTCAACATTATTAGTCTGGACGTGTAACTAGCTGATAAGCTTAATTTGAAACAGAAGGGGTATTCATGATGTTTGTGTAAACCTGCTAACTCTGTTAGGTCGTGTTAGATCGAAAAAAATGATGACGTAGACTTGTAAGAATCGTCTAGTTAGCATTGCTCGATCTAACAGGCCTGGTCCAAGTTAGATATTACCTCGAAAAATGTAGTCACATTTCTATCCGTTAGGGCGTAGGTAACAAACATGGCTGCCATGAATTTAACAGCTGTTTTTTACTTTTACTGTTATTCATTTATTAAATCAAACCAATACATTTCTCTTGTTAATTTTTGACCTCTCCTTATGTTCTCATTCATAATAGATACATCCTCTCCTATAAAGTTGTAGGCTGTTAGACGTTAGGATACATGTTAAGTATGTCGAGAAGAATTGAAGCGTGTCATTTGTTAAGACTTTTCGAGTGCATAGATAGCATTTTGAATGAAAGAGTTGATTAATTTTCGTTTTTATTAACTTTTGGTTTCTTATAATTTAACACAAACCAAAACCAAAACAAACAAACAGCAAGCCATCAAGAACTGTTATAGCTATGTTTGGTTCTACCAATCGCCACGCGCAGCATTGCGGAAAAATTAACGCGTAACATGTTAAGAAAACAAGGGGGCGTTCTTGATATTACTGGACATATCTCTACTCGAGCTAACATCTTAAAAACATCGTGAATAGCTCTGTTATATTTTTGAAAGTTTGAATTTTTTATTTCTTAACCAAACTCTTACTTCGCGTGAAGAAAAAGAAATAGTATTAAATTAATATGAATGGAAATTTCAAACCTAGGTAATCCCAGGGAAATGAAAAATTAAAATTTTTCATCCGTTAACGTACACTTGCCCTAATGTAAGGCTAAGCACACGAGGAATCCAATCTAAAATATTGGGAGAAAAACAGCGTGGGGTTAAGCCTAAGTGAGTATTTCCTCCGGGCTCGAACGGAAAGATCAAACAACTCCGCTTTACACAATAAGTTATTTTCTTTTCGGCTTTTCCAATGGATTATCTCCGCTTCTGACGAACAGCTTTAAATGCAAATTGGACCGTTTTCTTCGTGTTACCGAGAAGCGCCTGTTAAAACGCTACAGGCGTCTGTTCGGCGGAAAAACCTTGTTAGAGAAATTCTTTAAAAATATAAATGCGATACAATTCTCCTCTAAGTCAGTTAGCTCACAGTAAGCGATTCTTTTAAACGTTCCTTTAATTGAAATGTTTTAAGTTGAATACCGTTTTGTTCATTTTCAATTAAATTATTAAAACAAACTATTTCAGCATATTTCCCATCGTCTTTGTTTGTTTGTGTAAAATAGAAAGACCTGTATGATCAGAATCAATAATTTAACATTTCTGAAAAATTCAAAGTGCCGGAACCATTAGATGGAAACAGCGAGGACAGTCAGACCAGTTTGATCAGTAACAGAAAACTGTCGAACATTCTGTAATGAATTTATGGAATTTCAAATTAATGTTTTCAGAAATAAGCAATATGCTCATTTAAGCATTTTCTAACAGTTTAATCTCCTGTTCTGATTTAATGAAATTTGTAACTTAAATATTCATATTTGCAATGAAGAAATCCATCACTGAACTTGGCAAAAAGCCGAGAATCGAATGACAGTCTACCCTGGGGATTTGAAGGCCTATATGATCGTAAAAGACCAACGTGAACATTTTAACCTTTTTTTTACAGTTTAATATTCTGTGGTGAATTTATAAGATATCTAACTCCCTTACCTATGACTATTCGGAGATCATGAGATGCGGTCTGGTGGACGTAGGTTATAGAAAAACATTTTCTTTACCGTGCCAACGTTTCGACCTTTTTTGACATCATTTTCAGGTCCTGGGATTTACAATCATTGTTTAAATTTAACAAATATATTTTTACCTACCTACATGTTGGATGTGGAAAAAAATGAAAATTTATCGTGCCAACGTTTCGACCTTTATTGAGATCATCTTCAGAGCCTGGGGTTTACAAACATTGTTTAAATTTAACAAATACATTTTACCTGCCTACATGTTGGATGTGGAAAAAAATGAATATTTATCGTGCCAATGTTTCGACCTTTATTGAGATCATCTTCAGGTCCTGAGATTTACAAACATTGTTTAAATTTAACGAATACCTTTTTACCTACCTACATGTTGGATGTGGAAAAAAATGAATATATACAATTAAAAATTTTTTTTTAATATCCAATCAGTCTTTTTATCATTCAAAGAGTAAGGAAACCTGCAACCTACATCACATCAAACCGAATCTCATGAATTCTGAATTTTATATTTAATCAAAGTATTTGTAATCACTCAAACTTTGTATTCTGCTTAATTGTGTCATTACTGGGTGCCTTGTAGAGAGTGCCGTGAGATATTGCTGTTTTATGTCTATATTCTTTGGATTTGAAGGGTTGGAGAAGGAAGTCGGGATAGAAAAACATTTTCTTTACCGTGCCAACGTTTCGACCTTTTTTGACATCATCTTCAGGTCCTGGGATTTACAATCATTGTTTAAATTTAACAAATATATTTTTACCTACCTACATGTTGGATGTGGAAAAAAAATGAAAATTTATCGTGCCAACGTTTCGACCTTTATTGAGATCATCTTCAGGGTCTGGGATTTACAAGCATTGTTTAAATTTAACAAATACATTTTACCTGCCTACATGTTGGATGTGGAAAAAAATGAATATTTATCGTGCCAATGTTTCGACCTTTATTGAGATCATCTTCAGGTCCTGAGATTTACAAACATTGTTTAAATTTAACGAATACCTTTTTACCTACCTACATGTTGGATGTGGAAAAAAATGAATATATACAATTAAAAAAATTTTAATGATAAGCCTTCTTTGAGGTAAAAGGTGCCGACAATGGAAAAAAATGGGTAATGGTTCAGCAAGATTATCCTTTCAGGATTATATAGACCAGGATAATTAGAGAAAGGAAAGACAAATCGTTGATCAATTAGACGATATAGAAATGTTTGATGAGTGGAATGTGATAATTGTCATCATCGCATTACTCAAAACATACAATATAACATCTCACTATCTCCGAATAATCATTGACTAACGGTCACCAAACACCGCACATCCCTTACTTATATTTGAAATGGAAAAAAAAAACATCACTGAAGATGGCAAAACGCGGAGGGTAACGCGACTATAGTCAGCGGGCAAAATGATCGTAAAAGACATGCTACGACGTACAAATATTGCAAATAATGGTGACTTTTTGACATTGTAACCCTACAAAAACATACCATGTATATAATCTTAAAATATAATCTAAAACTCATAAATTTCAAATTATCCTCAATTAATAGCTCGACCTACCCGACCTTCTCGTTTACATGTATGCTTTTCGCCTATCGAAGGGGGGGGGAAGGATCTTACAGAAAAGATGCTCGAAACCGTGAGCGTCGGGGAACTTTACCAGAAGATAAGGGTTGATTAGTATCAGAGGACAAATTCAGGCCAACCGATTGGAAGATACCACCTACATTTCACGGGAACCGATTTTTTTTTTTTTTGCTTTTCCAGGCCTTTCTTTCTGGCCCTATCATTTATCCGTTTCTTGATCGAGAGCCATATAAGAGAAATGTTTAAAAATTAATCAAGTGAAGAGGAAAATGCGAAACACTATGAAATTTGATGGTATAGCAGTATTAAATATAAATACAAAAATTATCAATGGATTGAAGCAAAAAAAACTTATTTTGTACATTCGTACATAATTAACTACTGGAAATGAAAACGGGCAGGAACTTTGATTCTGTTAACGGTTTTTTTTCCAGAGTTTGCAACAGCAGAAGTCATACAAACCCTCAGGGTACTGATGTTTTTGAAAAAAAAAGGCACATTTGTTGGGTTCGAACGTTGGATTCGAACCGGGGACCTTTACCTTACAGTGATGAGAGCCGTGTCAAGGACGAAACCTTGCGGCCACGGACGCCGCACATTAATGCTGTCTTCTTGATGGGCATTTAAAGGAAATAGTTAATTTTTATTTGCCTTAACCGTATTTAAATTAGATTGTTAGATTTAGACGAAAACCGATCATTCTAATAGTTCCCATTTTGAAAACAACCTGTTATGTTATATTTTAGAGGTGTATTCGTATTTGTTGAGTGTTCACTTGTGAAAATATTTGTTAATTTTGTAGAAAACTCTGTATCAAAAAATAATAAAATATTTGTTAAAGCGATCAGTAATGACGGGCTTTTAATCTTGTAGCCAAGGTAGGCGATAACCTGATTAAACTTTAGCATCATTGCATCCCTGAGGACAATGCTTTATTATTTACTTACACTTCAGTATGGTAGCCTACTTGAAGTGGTTCGATTTTTGCCTGGTGTCACCTCAGCATAATTCTCTGCGTGATGTAGTAGCAATTGTTTTGATTTTCACCACAGCATCGCCTAGCCGAAGTAGAAGGATTTTTGGCTAGTTGCATTCCTGCAAGGGGAGCAATATTACTAATTTACGACTACACGAATTGATAGCAATGTTACCTGGTTACACTTCAGCATAGTTGCCAACCTAAGGTTCATGTTTTAGAATATCTGCATACCTAAGGTGGTTGTATGCTATGTATTTACACTTCTGACTATTTGCTTCCCTTAGGTGGTAACCTTTTTAAGCTTCAGCAATTTTGCCTACCTGAGGTTGTAATAGTGTACCTGTTTACACCTCGGCGTAATTGGCTACTGGAGTAGTTGCATTGTTTCTAACTTTCACCTTAGAAAACTTGTCTATCTGAAATGTCACAAACTTACTCCTCAGTATAATCTCTTTATAATACTTTTTACGATCTGTGTGTTAAACCTGTTAACTCTGTTAAGTCCTGTTTGATTGAGAAAACTGTTGACATAGACTTGTAAGAAGTTGATGATAGGCCGAAAATGGTAGTCACATTGCTATCCGTTAGGGCGTAGGTAACCAACATGGCAGCCATAAATTTAACAGCTGTTTTGGGAGAATTGAATCATTTCATTTGCTACTACTTTTCGCGTGCATAGATAGTATTTTGAATGAAAGAGTTGATTGATTTTCCTTTTTTTATTAAATTCAATTACAAAAGAAAACCAAAACAAACAACACTAAGCCTTCAAGGACTGTTATAGCTTCGTTTTTGTTTCTACCAATCGCCATACACAGCACTGCAGAAAAATTAACCTTTAATATGCTAAGAAAAGAAGGGGTTGTTCATGATCTAACTGGATTATTCGAGTTAACATCTTACAACATCATAAATAATCGTTTTATATATAAAAAAATGTAAACAAATTTATTGTAGCGATAAGACGTTTACCTAAAAGAACTTCCCAGTTGGTGTAACCATTTTAAAATCAAATCCATTTTATCTAAAGTAATGAATGCTTTGCAGTTTAGGTATATTCAAACGAAAAATTGCAAACTTGATATTTTGGTTTAAATTCGGTGTCACTTCATTGCGAATCTCCATATGCAGTGACTTATATTTACTAGTTAAGAATTATGAAATTGATATCAATGAGAAAAAATAGATTGGTGCATTTTATGAGGTTTAATTAATTTATAATTTACATACCCGCTACATTCCTCGTAAAATTTGAAAGGTCGATCTGTGTCTTTCGCTCTCGTAAAATTCAGCGCGTTAACGTGGTCGGTTAAGGATATTTCTACCGATTGGTTAGTAAAAACATTTCCTTTCAAACGGTTCGTCAATAAATTGGAGTTTCAAGCGAGGTGAAGGTGCATCGGAAAGGGTACCATCCGCCTTATTCTGTGACAACACTTTCTTGACTTCTTTCTCATTATCTATCAGAGGAGATTTGTTAAATATCGAAGGGTTCCGTGCAACCCCCAAAGTCAATGTCGGATTTGTGTTTGAACGGGGTTGGATTATGGTTTTATTATGCAAAGAGGGTGAGTCAACCGAATCCATCGGAGTGTAGGCAAAATCGGGGCGTTTTATGGGAGTGTGTTGTGAATCAAGAGTCGGAAGTGTGTTTGCTGAGGAGACGAATGTGGATGTCGGCCTCCTTGTTTATTCCTTCGTTTAGCTGATTTCAGTAATTGTGAACCGGCAGCAATTACGAGGAGACGCGCGGCAGATGATGTAAGACGAGCGGTAGCACCCTTCCAAACAGAAGTCAACGGTGAACACAAACAAAGACTTGCAATTAGAGATGAGCTTTTGCCATTCCGGTCCCGTCGCCCACCTAACGAAGGCGACCGCCTGCCTCCTCGCGAAAAATAGTTGACTTAGTTCTCGGCAGAATTTGTCCTCGCTACCTTTAATTGACATTGTTTATTCCGTGAGTCTAGCTCCTAATTTATACGGCAACAAGGATTAGCGGCGTTCTTTTAGGAGATTGGGCGACGTCTCGTGGAATTGTGTAACGACCAACTTTCCCCGACGGGACCCGCACGACAAAATCGCCTCACCCTTCTTTTAAAGTTACATTTATAACAACTCGGGAAACCAAACCGACTTCACAAAACGTTTTTATATGGAAATCCCTCATTTCCTCGGTTACAGTTTACGTTTAATCTGTTGTTTGAATTCACCATTTACATTGACTTATCCGCTCCCGGGGCTTCATTATAATTTCATCAAATACAGAAACTTGGCCATAACTAACCGGTATCACCGTCTCTAGCCCAATTCATTTATGCTTGCTAACTACAATTTAACCTAAAATGTTTCGTTGACCGATTATGCAACTGACCCGGTAGAGTGTAATACCCAGGATTATTTCTTTAAGCGTAATAAACTCACACAAATACAATAAAAACATCAACATAAATCAATTATTCGAACAATCGAGAAAACATGGAAATTAATTAAGGGTGAATTCTGATGAAAACAGCTGTGACATGTCAAAGTTGTGAGGTGATCGATACATCGGCACAGCTACTTACTACCTTTCATTTCTATAATATGGAATAAACCTTAAGTATTCACCTCAAAATATTGTACATATGTATTACGTATTCACATCATTTTATTCTTCAAGATAATACAGTAGTGGATGGGTGGGTAGTGGTCGGAATATCGAGTACCTCACAGACCCACTAAACTAGGATAGATATCTCTTTGGGTGTTTTGGGTAGAATGAATGCATTTATTAGCGCGAAAGTGAGTGTGTT
>CM077101.1:21054780-21087884 GCA_039619505.1 Cimex hemipterus
GTTTTGGGTAGAATGGATGCATTTATTAGCGCGAAAGTGAGTGTGTTTGGGTGGGTTGTGCAGGAATAAGGAATCGAGTACTCCACAGACCCACCAATTTAGGTTAGTATTAGGTTATAATATCTTGTAGAATAAATGGGCGGAGGCACTGTTGTAATATTAAATGCGCCAGTGGCTCCGCATTTTTTTTTTTTGAATTTGTAAATACCGAATGATTGGTTATGCTTGAGTGAATGTATTTATTAGTGCGATAGTAGTGTATGCATGGGTTGGTCTATGGTGGAATATCAAGTACCCCATAAACCCACCACCTAGGATAATATGTTAGATTAATTGTACTTTTAATTGTATGGATGTATTTATTAGCGTGAACGAGGGCGGGTCTTCAGCAGAATATCGAGTACTCTGAAACCCGCCCATAGGCTAGGCTGGGATTGAATGTTAGTGAATGAGTTAGTTTCAGAACCTTTTCACCATGTGTGGGAGGGGTAAAAATGAGAGGAAAAATCGTCGAAATTGTTAAAATTTAAAACGTGAGATGGAAGAAATGTGGGGTGCCGGCAATAGTCGAGGCAGCTAGCCGGCCGATAAATAAAAAAAAAATACAATAGAAATCTATAAACAAAGACGTGTAGAAAATATACTGTTATATTTCAATAATTTAGTTACACCTCAGCCATTATTGCCTGCCTTTTCTGTAAAATTTCTTTTGTTGAGGTGTCACTTTTCTTGCGGGTGTACGATATGTCTTAAAGCCGTTTTCTAAGCCGGCAAAAATTATTTTAGGGAGTAAGGTAGAAACGAAAAAAACTCCCATAACGAAGACAATAAATATAAATTAAATGAAATCAGATTAAAGGAGATCACTGATACATAACTCATTAAAAAGTATGAGTTTCCATATCTTTAGGTGGTAAAATTAAATTAACTCTCGAACCAAAGAAGACTTAAAAGAGTCTGTATTTCTCAGCTGTGGACCTCTTTATTTACTAAGGGCGATAAGGCTTTATTTCTAATCTTTTCAGATCCCTTTTAGTCTATTTCTTCGCCGGGAGACAAAGAATCTGGCCAGGCGTAAAACATTAGAATCAGTCCGACTGTAAGAAAGGGCACGGAATTAAAAGGAAGTCGAGGGCGGTTGTGTTGGTTGACAAGAAATGTTTATTTAAATGACTGATGAGACAAATATTGTTTGGTGTGGGTCGGCCAAAAACTAATAGCCGACCTCTTATCCCGTCTTCCAAACTCTTCAAACAAGAATATTTACATATTAAATGTTATCGCGTTGTTTACAGGGGGCCAGCCCTCCTGCAAACGCGCTTTTAATCATTTTTCCACCCGGACGTCGTCTGACGAGTCGCCGGGTCGGCTTTTTTAGACATGCTCTCGACCCTGGGGGGTTTTCTCGCAAAAGCGGTTTTCTCGATTGAATAATTAAACGGGTTAAAATCCCATTTAACGGGAGAGGCCGCTTTCGAAACTATTTCCGTTCATATTCTCTCTGTTGATATCGCAGGTTTAGACCTCTACAATATCCGTTTGTCATAATTAATGAACTACTGAGAAATCATAATTAACAAAACTGGAAGGGGATTTTGAAATGGTATCTGTTAAATGACTGGGTATTGAAATTCTGCCTGCTCGTTGGGCGTTGAATAATTTGTGATGTGTTTTCTACCCGGAATCCAACGGCGTCACTGGTGTAGGTTTAGTTTCCCAAACAACTCATTAAGAAAATCCGGGTACTACCTGTAACTCATACTCTCTACTTCAACACTTGTAATTTAGCAAAGATAATTATGCTTTAATTTTCCGAACTTCTAACAGTTCTGACTACACCCGTGAAAACTACCTGCCCCCCTCGTTTAACGACTTGAAGACATTTAAGCCCGATGCAACGCTATGCGACGCTACCCGACAGTTTTTCAAGTTTTGGTAGGGTGTGCACATCTGTGCGGCGTCAAGCGCACGCCACGTAGTCACACAGTGTGTATCACAAATCGGTATCGCAATCGCAATGCCAATTTTGTTCTTAATGCATTATTTTGAGGAAAACCATGTTATAAATTGTTAGTAGAAGTTAATTGTTTTAAATAATGTTATTCCGGTGTTTTGATCAATTTTCTTCCTAACCATCATAATTAAATAATTTTTGTAAAAATATGAATTTTTGATCTCATTACGTGACCAGTCTGATGCTGCTCGACGAAAATGGTGTAATTTTATGAATAAAACCATGAAATGAATTGTTTGTCAAATTTTATGGGCAAAACCGTGTAATAAATTGTTAGTTAAATTCATTATATCACAAAATGGTATTCCGGTGTTTTGATTAATTTTTAACCAAACAATCAAATTTAAAAAACAACTAATGAAATTTTGAACTCGGTTAATTTGGTTTATATTAAAATAAGTATGTTGTAATTAATTAAGGACAATAATACATGTAGTTTGCATAAAAATATGAAAGGCCAGTTCTTTTGTCATCAACTGTAATCGATGCGGCCCGACAAAAATTTGGACCGTGGGGATTGCGTAGCGCAGTGTAGGGTAGCGTTGCGTGGCATCGGGCAGATGTGCAAGGGAGTAATACAATCTTATGCAAAATTGGACCTTGGATTTGCGTCGGTAGCATCGGGTGTGTGCCCGGCTTTAAGGGGTTTCCCTCCAAGAAAAAAATGTATCAGTCTAGTTCTATGATTTCACAGTCTAATCAGATGGTTGTACATTAAACTTACAAGTTTTACAAGTGATTGGTTCAGAAAACGCGATCGGCATCGATGGGGATCGAACCCACGACCGCCATTCTGTGACACTCCGCATTTAACATTATTCTTCCCTGATCCCTTCCATAAATTGAACAATTTAATAATAACTGATGATTTATCTGATGTTACACAAGTTATAGTTCGGCAAACTGGAAGCATGCTTTGAAACATGTCCAGTTAAACCACTCTCGATTGAATTTATGTCTGGATTGCCGTCAAGGCGAATATTCATTTATTATCCTACAAATTCTCACCCTTCCGCGATGAATGCATTCTAAAGCCTGGAATCGAACAAGGCGATCAATAATTTAATAGCCCCTAAGCTGATCTCGAAAAGACTGCAAATATTTTCTATATTTGGATTATTAATCTCCTGTCAGATAAGATGCATAAAATAACAAAATTAAACTTGTTTAATGTGAATGTTAGAACCTCTTACGGACAATTTAGGCTGGTTGAAAGGACTTCAGCGTAGTATTCTTACTGAGATCGTAGCAATGTTCAACTTCGCCATAGTTCCTTACATGGGCTTCAGAATAATTTCCTACCTGATTTAATGTTACCCAACTAAACTCAATATACTTGCCGCCTTATGCATAATGTTTAATGTGAATGTTAGTCAACCATCGACGACTGAACAGCAAGCTCGTGGTTTCAAGATTTCTGGAACGTCCACAAATATAATACGTACTCTCAACACGACACGCAAGAATGGGACATTTGCACAGAAGACAAACACTTTGAGCCCTGAAGGTGATCTCAATAAAAGACCGAAACGTCGGCACGATAAAGAAAATGTTTTTCTGATACCTACATCACACCAGACCGCATATCACGATATCTGAATAATTAAAGATAATTGTGTTTGTGGGACGTTTGCCGCGTATATGTTAAAAATCAACGGTACTAGTACGCTCCCTCGAGGAACGCCAAAGAGTGCAATGGATTTGTGAGGATGGGTTTAAGGAGTAGAACCTGATGTCAGTAATGATTGATAGATTTACTAAAACAGGACAGAATTTCTTGTCCTCGAGGGATGCTGCGATGACCGGTGGATTGCCGATCAATGGAATAATTTTTGTCGTAAACAAATGTACTACACATATTCTAAAGAAAAATGACTATATATCGTTGCCAATCTAATCAGCTACGGCTTAATGGCTATAATCAGTGAGATTTTTTTAATATAGGAGGGGTTTACGTGGATAAATAGCCGCGTTACGTCAAAGTAAAAAGTATGATTATTTCTTTGTAAAAAAGTGTTTAAAAAAATAATTGATAAATTGTTTTTATAGTGAACTGAAATTTAGGTTTTGTCTGTTAAATGTCGACTTTATTTAGTAATTACTGAGAATTACTCGTATATCTTACAACAACCGGGAAACTCGAGACAGGCGGAAACTTGACGATCCTGGATACTGTTCTACCTCAATTAATGAGAGGCTCAAGGGCTTTTATACACGACCTGGGACTCCGGAGGCCAATTGCTCACGCCGAAAGAATCCGGGTTTAGGGCCAACCGAGGCACGGAGCACATGCAACGCGCGGTGCGCCAAACACATCGGATATCCCACGCAATCCAATGCACCGCTTTAATTTCTTGTAATTTCATAATTTCTTGTGAAAAAATCAACTTTAGAGTCGTTAAAGCCTTCTTAATCGTCTTTAAACCCTTTCTAGGCTCACTTGTAACCTTTTAAAGAAGTTAGCGACCGTTTTACAGACAAAATATTATCTTGCAATATAAAGTTAGATATTAGCGATGTTTGCAAGATGCTAACTCGTGTTAAAAATGTCCAGTAAGATCGTGAACGCCTCCTTCTTTTCTTAACATGTTAAACGTTAATTTTTCCGCAATGCTGCGCGTGGCGATTGGTAGAACCAAACATGAAGCTATAACAGTTCTTGAAGGCTTGTTGTTTGTTCGTTTTGGTTTTCGTTTGTATTAAATTGTAAGAAGCCAAAAGTTAGTAAAAAACGAAAATTAATCAACCATTCCATTCAAAATGCTATCTAATCCACATTAATTTAATACAATTTCTTTTTCTTCACACGAAGTAAGAGTTTGGTTAAGAAATAAAAAATTTAAATTTTCAAAAATATAACAGGGCTATTCACGATGTTTGTAAGATGTTGAATTATGTTCAGGAAGATCGTGAATGCATCCTTCTTTCCTTAGCATGTTAAACCTTCATTTTTCCGCAATGCTGCGCGTGGCGATTGGTAAAACCAAACATGAAGCTATTACAGTTCTTGAAGGCTTGTTGTTTGTTCGTTTTGGTTTTCGTTCGTATTAAATCACAAGATGCCGTAAATTAAAAAAAAAGGAAAGTCAATTAACTCTTTCATTCAAAATACTATCAATGCACTCGAAAAGTAGTTCCACATGACATGATTCAATTCTTCCACTATAGCTGTTAAATTTATGGCTGCCATGCTGGTTACCTATGCCCTAACGGATGTGGCTATTTTTTTGACCTAACACCTAACATTGGCCCTGGCCTATTGATTGATGCCTGAGCAATATTAACTAGCAGATTCTTGCAAGTCTACGTCATCATTTTTCTCGACCTAACAGGATGAGTTAACAAGGTCGTAAAAAAATTAAAAAACAATCAAATCTTTCATTTGAAATGGTATGAAGTCACTCGAAAAATTCTAAATAATGACACGGTTCCATTCGTGCCGACTTACCTAACTTGCATCCTATCATCTAACAGCCTATTACTTTATAGGATAGGTAGGTGTATGTACAACGAATGAGAGTATAATGACAGGACAGAAATTAACAAAAAATACATATTGATCTGATTCAATTAATGCGTACTTAAGAAAAAAATAGTGTAAACAAAAACAGCTGTTAAATTCATGGCTGCCATGTTTGTTACCTACGCCCTAACGGTTAGCAATTTGACTATCTACGAATGGCCCTTGCCTCTTAGATCGAGCAATGTGAACTAGCAGATTTTTACAAATCCACGTCATAATTTTTCTCGATCTGACACGACCTAACAGAGTTAACAGGATTAACACAAAAATCTTGAATACCCCTAGTTACGTTTAGAAATATAAAAGCCTTAATTTGTTGCCAAAAGTTGTGTAGCCACCTTAGACGAATCTCACCTTTATGCTAAATATGAATTATCCAAGAGTCTAGAAAAGAGTGATGCATATTTTTAGTGAAAACGTGGAAAGCCAACACCTGTCATACATTACCGATCAGCTGTACTTCAATAACTCGGTACTTCATTAAACAAACTAAAATTTTCCCGAAAATCCATTCATCCCAATAGACGAAAGTGCCGAAAGGAAAAATGAAATCGTGGAGGGGGGGGGGTCTTTCGGTTCAGACATAACCTTAATGATATCTGCGATTTAGGTTTAATGTTTCAGAACGGTTTTTTTGCGGGGAAGATTAAAAGATAGCAGTCATCCATGGACACAACTAAGTACAGGTAAAAAATGGACTTAATCGACTTTCTACCGGTCCAACCATTGTACCGCACCTAGCTCCTTCGGACCTTTTCAACCACTAGCACACTACGAAACCATTTTCAACCCGTGTAAGATGTAAAAATATGACGTTTGGTTGTTAGTACTCAAGGTACGTTCGACCAGGGTTGTCTGCTGTTTTCTTGAAGACACTTAAGATGATAGGGAAAATTTGTCGAACCAAAAACCCAATTTTTCTTATTAAACTATAACGTTTTATGCATAATTAAACCAGATGGGACTTGAAGTTTTAGAAATGATTTATGATATTTTTTATATTGGCGAATCAAGTGTTTTGGTGTATTATGACTGTTATTGCCTTTATGATGTTGCACCGTGCAACCAGTCATTCCATACAGTGTTTAAAGAATCCCGTCTTTTACGTGTACAAAAATACCTTAAAACCATTGGTTGTCAAATCCCAGGATCAATCATATCATTATAACTGAATCGGTGTAAGATTTTGTCACAAATTTAGGCTGCAGTTCAAAATTGACGATTTTTTATTTTTAACAAACGCTAGTTACATATTTGGAATATAGTATGAAGAATCAAACTACAGAAGGTGCTGAGACCGAATAGATTTTGAGAAAATATTACCGAAAAATGGTGTCATTTTTGAAGAACTATTGTTATTGAAAATATTTCTCAACTATGATCAAATTTTACAATTTAATGCTTAAACAGACTGTACAGACTTTTTTCAAAGAGAAAAACGCATCAGTATTAAAATCCAATTAGTAGTAGTACAGTTGAAAGAAATAAGGAGAAAAACGAGTTTTATTTGTCACTAACTTAAATTTAAAATTTGCTAATGATATTTTTTAGATTGACTGTAACGTCTACATTTTTCTTCCATTTTCCAGTCGAATTTGAAATGTATTAATTATGGTTGTGCCAAAAACTAATTTTACTGTTGATTTTATTGCAATTTATAGCTCTTTGGTTTTTCCTAACGTTTTTTTGTTTTTTCCTAGACCATGCGACAGCCCAAACCTGCAACCATTTTCCTAAATTTCCAGCTTATTTTTCAAAGTGATCGTGTATGCATTTATTTTCAGTGTTTAATTACCAGCTTTAGTGATTGTTGTAATCCAATTACAAATTAACTTTAAAATTAATTTATTGAAAAACAGTAGGAATTAGGATTTATGCCCGATGAGTAGGAGCTCAACGCAGATGACAGGGCTAATCAACAAATCAGGTAATAAATTATTACTGAATTTCAGTTCACACATTTGGAAAAACGGGTTAAACCGGAATGATGTGAAGCCGTAATGTTATTTAAATTAACCGGATTAAGCAGACTAAATGCTAATTATTACTAATTAGGAGTATCTGTTTGAAACACGCGTGATCACACACACAAATTGATAAGGTATTAATTAAAAATTTTCCAGCAGGATTTACCTCGATACAATCGATAAGTCTGTTTATAAGAACATGCAACATTAAGAAGCAGCAGACAGGGCGGGCAAAGAGGACCTCACGACGCTTCCCGACAAATACGCCCAGCGGAACTCAAGTTATTAATTTCAAATACAATAAATGAAGAATGAAAAAACCGCTGGGCTCGGCAAAATAGGAATAACCCTGCCAAACTGTGGCAGGTTAAGGGAGACGTCGGTCCCTCGTTCACGGAATATGGGTCAAGAAGGGAAAAGGTCATACTGACAAGACTGCGCATAGGTCATACAAGGATTACACACGGGCATCTTCTAGCAGGAAGCAGGAATGCGACCGCAAAGGTGCCCATTATGCAAGGATAACGTAACAATCGAGCACTTTTTCAACTGTAGAAGGCTCGACGTTTATAAGCAATATTTTGGAATATCATCGGACCTGTGCATAGTCTTGGGGCACGGCAGCGGGCACAAATCGCTCTACAAGTACCTCAGAGCTATAGGAATTTTCAATTGTATATAGTTTATGTGTGTTTGTGATGGGCTTGTGTTGTGCCTGAAGTTTAGGGATGGTCAGCCATCCCCCTATTTAGCCCCTTGAATGCGTGAGTGAGCGCTAGGTGAGGATAGTGAATCGGCGGTGCTCTAAGATCGTGTGCTTTGCACAGTTGTACGTATGACCGGCGTGGTACCCTTGGGGAAGCGAAGGATCGGACCACCTAGGCTTGGCCTATGGCGTCCCTCGAATGAACATGACAGGTGTAGGCTGAGCCCGGTATGAGACTTTTGATCGTAGGCAGTGATCATCTAGGGGGTGGGTAGCAATCTTACTTAAATCGGGGCGTTCCCGAAAGTTTCTAAGCTGGGGAAGCCTCCACACTCAGAGAGATAGAGTTCGCCTTTTCTATCTAGGGAGTATGCGGGAGAGCAGGCCGATGTATCTCGACTTACTAGCCCTTTGCATGCGACATTCCAATTGGGACAGGATGAGAGCCAGGTGGTAACAGCCCTTAGGGGTGCGAAGCCTCTACATCAACGCTCAGGCGGAGATGCGTCAGCTCTTATTTTGAGAATCGGCGGCGTCCGGTACGTCAGGACTGAGGCAGGACAAGACAGCGACAGGACAGGATTGTGGGGAGGGAGCAGAGCTCGGATAAATTTTATATTAGCGACATTTTTGAAATAAATAAACAATTATAATTCGCGATTTTTGGCGCGAACAGTCGTAGTTGTTATAAAGCGACGTATCTAGCCGAAGATCGTGGGTTCGAATCCCCCTGGTGACACTGACTTTTTTATCTCAACTAAAAACCTTAATTAATTAAAAAATTGGTCAAGCAGACCACGAAAACTAGTGAATTTTAATAAGTAGTTTTACAGGTTAAATATTAAACTTTTTTTTTCAAATAAAGTACAGTATTGTCAGGGGAGGTAAGTCTTTATCAGACAGGAATGCCTTTCCTAGGATAGAATAAAATAAAATAGGAGATATTGGAGAACACTTTTCATAGTATATGTTTTGTTTTTATATGCCTCTTATCACAGATGTCGTATACATTTATAATCTGTTTATAATATAATTTTTTGTTAAGAAGGATTTCCTTATTCTCCCATTGGGTTCGTTTTGTTAGTAGTTTATTCCCTTGCTTCACGCCTACCCGAGCCTAATATTTTTTTGTGTATTTTGTGTGTTATTCGAGTATTGTTTATGGGTATCCGGCGCGGAGGACCAAAATAAAATGCATTGTGCGTTATATATTTCATATCGGTTGAATATACCACCATGAATTTATAAAATAATAAAACAGGAATTTAAGTAATCAATTCTACCCTGGGACTGTATTTTTTTTTAAAAAGACGCAAATCCACATTTGGATTTTGAAGGCTGCCATCAATACTACATCAAGTGATAATTAATAAACGCCCGAGAAAGTATTACAAAGTGTCAAAAGGACATACAAGGGACCTTCTCCAAGCAAATCATTTTAAGCTAGTTTTCATGCTGCCTGGTTATTTGAAATTCTCTCATCACCTGGGAACATAGAATTGTACCATTTGTAGAGATTAGTGACCGTTAACGGATAATTATTCAGATATCGTGAGATGCGGTCTGGTGTGATGTAGGTATCAGAAAAACATTTTTTTTATCGTGCCAACGTTTCGATCTTTTATTGAGATTATCTTCAGGGCTCACGACATGGCACAATTAAACAGAAGACAAACACTTTGAGCCCTGAAGATGATCTCAATAAAAGATCGAAACGTTGGCACGATAAAGAAAATGTTTTTCTGATACCTACATCACACCAGACCGCATCTCACGATATCTGAATAATTGTACCATTTGTAAAATAGGGTGTTCAAGTTATTTCGGCAGTTCCAGACATTTTATGCTGATCCCGTAGACCTAGAGGCTTTAGAATTGTCTGGCTCGGCCAGGCTGAAATTATCCAGGCTTATTTCGATCGGCTAATTTTGTATAAAAAATAAGCAAGACTCCTAAATCACTGTTTTAAGGGGATTTTTCTTTTGTTAAGAAATTCACTTCAGTACAATTGTACAATTATTAAGGGTTGATGTTACAGGAAAACGAAGGTCGATGGTTACCATATGAAGAGTATTAAAATAATTTGCATATTTCTACATAAGATTTGCATAAAGGAGAATTTGCAGTTGAAAAGATGGCAGAAACGCAGAGAGCCCGGCGACTTGGATTTTCATGATAAATGAATTTTAGGGTTTATTTGTAGAGTCCGCGTGTAAACCAGTGTCAGTTGTTTGATCTTTAGTGATAATCTCCGGGCCCTGGTAATTTAGTCCATCTTGTTTGTACAAATGGAAGGTGTTTAGCAAATTAAATGAAGCGACCTTTGCCCAGAAGGAGTTTGCTGGCCGTCTCTTGGACACACACACACAGCCCGGTGGAATAATTCAAAACATGCCCGTCCCACGGGAGAATGAAATGTATAAAAAAACACTTATAAATACTCAATGACTAAGTAAGGAGATTAGGACGGAGGGCATTGTTTAACACGGCAATACAAATGCTCCAGACCAACGAATAATTCCATCCCTTTGATGTATTTGTAAAACGGCTCGTAAGTTTTTTTTTTTTTTTTAATCCCCCTTTTTAAATGTTTCAATTAAACATCATTCGTCTCACACTTATGCCTAAAATTTAAATATCCGTCCTTTACTCTCTTCAAATGTCACTAATTATTAAGTTCCTTAAGTAATTTACTTGTTCAACTTGCTACATAAAAAAAAATCGTACAGAAATCTGTCTCTTGGATTTCGATTTCGGGACTTTTTTAAGCTTGGGGGTTGATTTACAAATTTACAATTATAACAATTCTTTCATCTACTGGGACCTAAAAATATTTATTGTGGAACCCCTAAACCTTATAACCTGCGCTAGATTAATTTTTTCTTTCAATTTACCCTTAATTTTTTACGGCCTCGGTATAAAAAAAAAGGAAAAAGGAAAAGATAAAATCAATTTGTTCAATTCACTAGTTTTCGTAATCCGGTTATTACGTTCCAATTAATTAAGGTTTTGAGTTGAGATAAAAATGCCAATGTCACAAGAGGGATTCGAACCCACGACCTGTGGCTAGATACGGCACTACCCTACCACCGCTCTACAAAATAAACCTTTTAACCTTTTGGTCTAGATTCAAAGGAACTATAAAAGAAAAAAGGTGAAAAATGAAGACAAAAACCACTACTGAGCTTATTATTTTTTAATTGAAAAAATATTATATTTAGAATGAATAGTGAAAAAGTAAAAACGAAAGTTACCGCCTGCTCTGTAGAATTCTTCGATGTTGTATATGTATAGTGAGGATTTCTCTGTATGTTCAGGACAACTCGGTGGACTATTGAAGTGAAAAACCAAGAACAGTGTTGCTTATGGAGCTTTCTTTTTTTATATTAAAAAATCGATCAGTTGCGTTGTCTCCTTCTGATGATGCCAAAAATTGTTGAGATGTCTCCTCTATTACAATGGCGCTCCGGTCGGATATAAGTCCGAATTGACACAAACCATACTCTGGAAAGTGCACTTTTTCCTGGGAAACTGAGTACTTTCATCGGTGCCTCTTCATGGACAACTTGCAGTGTGAGATGTGCACTTGGCGAAGTGGGTGTACCGTAACCGGGCAAATATTTCACATTCTGAAATTATACGCGCCGCTGTCTTTGTTGCCTGCAGACAGAGAAGGCATATTTCTAGCTATGCTCTTCCCATCTTCTTTTGTCGGTTACAGAGGCTCATATTTTTTCTCAAATCCTGCCAGCTAAGAGAGAGGAGTTCCTTAGCCAGTCTTTTTCACAATTTATAAGTCGGCTAGCTTTCCTCATAAGTTGCGGTTTTGTCCAGTGTTTGAGTTTCTCATTCTCGAGCCATTAATCCAATTCCAACTTAAGCAAACACTCCGGTACACCTAATTGTGGTTCAGGTGGAATTGGTGTCATGTCCTTGAACCCACTTTAAGGTAATCTTGTTTTGTTTTCCCAGTGCCATTAGGCAATCATAGAGAAGTTGGGTGTTAAAAGCTCGCAAGTAATTAACGCCTATATCGCTGCCCGCTATCGGAGAGGAGGTAAATCCATGCGTCTTTCATATTTTTCTTTACTAACTACTGTGTACAGTTGCACGGTATTTAGCTTGGAAAATTGTTGGCGTTAATCCAAGGGTGTAGTTTGGACCTTTTACCTTTCCACTTTCCCCCTGTGCCATCTTTGATCCATTTGTGTACCAGATTAGGACCCGGTCTTGAAATTTGTATCCACGTTTCCTCCGAGTGCGTTCACGGAAGAGAGCAAAAATATTCCTTCGTTTTGCCGGGTACAGTTATAGCCATCCTATTTTTTATAATTCTTTCCAGATTTTTTGGTTGTTCCTTCTTGGATTTATTTCCTAGTAACTCAGGCGTCTGTTGACACTCTGGAAAGCACCTGAGGGGGGGGGCTATAAGGGTCGAAAGTGGACTGAAATAACCATTGCTTAGTGGGGCAGGTATGCATTGGCATAGTCCTTATTCAATAATATTTTTGGCCACCACGTTAGAGCTGTTGTAATGTTCAACCCGTACTCCATCCTGGGGCTTATTCCTCAATTTTTACAGTTTAATCTGGCCTCTGCTCGCTAGATAACGAGATAAAAAAACGAATATAAATACACGAACACGTGTTCTGCAAATTTTCGATCAAGGGATAATAACCGTGGTATATGTTAGATGTATCAGTAGCAGACAAGACAGGAAATCGATGATCATAGAGGAGAGGGGAATATTCCGACTTTTGCACTCATAAATGAATCATAGGCGTGAATGACTGGGCGGATGAGGGTTATTGCGGGTTTGACCACGTAAATTTTCCAAGATCGGTACAAATATCAATTTCCACCGAATATTTGAATCGTAGCACTTGTAGCGCCCTGTATACTTTTTGATTGTAAAAATATACTTTTGCGTTGGCTTGGAAATTGAAGAGTCTTTCTTTTATAAATATTTAATAAAAATCTCTACATAATTGGCCACCTTTGGCACGTTACACTCATCACTCATCCATACAACATTCCATGCAGTTTTATCTGCAAGAGAAAACTGTGTACAATAAAACGAGTATCAATTAAAACTAAAGTAATCCCGATGGGTTTTTGGTATGCTTATATTTCACGAATCTCGTCTGCGCGAGATAGCTTAGAGTTTTTCTTGTGACTAGCCACAAACCTGTATTAGAGGTTGTGAGGTTGTGATAGGCAGGAATTAAAGATTTTGTTGGGATTGACTTGTAATGCTTTTTTTACGAAACGGGATAACGTGTTGAGGAATTGGTGGTCTCCAAGACAACAAGACATTTGGCAAACATCCACTTTTCCTCTTCATACCTCTCACCAACAACACATATTATATTGTAATAAAAATATGAACATTTGAAAATAAGCCTAATATTGATACTGGCCCAAAGTACTCAGTATCGTTCGGAGATATAAGAAAAGAAGATCCACTATTCACGGTAATAAACTACTCATAAATGAATAGTAAATTGTATTGTAAATAATTATGTGTTTTCCCGAAGAAAAATTTAATCAAGTGATTTTGAAAAAATAAATAAAATAAAAGGTTTTAATTCCACCATATTGTTTATTGGACATAATAATATTTAAATGATCAATGTCGTGTATAATGTCCTCTGCTAGGACCTCTGCGTACCTCTTAGGCTATTGTTAATACGGTTGTCACTAATTTCATAAGGAATTGTGAGTTCGATCCACTCGGACACTTTTTCATTTCAACCAATACTTTATATAAAGATTAATTAATTGAAATAGGTGATTTGGTTAATAGGACTACGAAATCTAATGGATTTGTGGTACGTGTTCAAATCATCAACAAAGACCTAGACGTCCTATTCATGAACTGATCCAGACATGAATCCAATTTATTCGACTCACTAGAGAACCTTCTCCTCTCACCTTAATGTTCCTCCAAGCGGCTATCCACTATGCAAAACAACACGCAAGAATGGCACAAGTACACAGGAATCAAACACTTTGAGCCCTGAAGATGATCTCAATAAAGATTGAAACGTTGGCACGACAAAGAAAATGTTTCTGAAACCTACATCACACCAGACCGCATCTCAAGATATCTCAATAATTATCGATTAACGGTCACTAATCTCTACACGTTATTTTAAATACTTTAATTAGACACGTAGAACATTCGTTTATGAAGTGCATAAGAGAGTAGAAATACTTTGAGTGAATATAAACAAAAACATTTTTTGCATTGCATAAATTCACTGTTTCCACATCCTACATGTATTTCCTAAATTTAAACAATGATTGTAAATCCCAGGCCCTGAAGATGTTCTCAATAAAGATCGAAACGTTGGCACGATAAAGAAAATGTTTTTCTGAAACCTACATTGCACCAGACCGCATCTCACGATTTCTGAATAAAATTCAAAAGGTTGTAGGTTGAGATGGGGTGTTGGTGTCCGAGTAGATGGAGCCATGACAGCTCAAGTAGTCGAGCAGGCGTATTTAGCCGAAGGTCGTGGGTTCGAATCCCGCTCGTGACACTAACGTTTTCATAAACATTAATTAATTGAAAGATGTTATTTGGTCAATCCGACTACGAAATATAATGGATTTAATAATAAGTTACATTCATGTATTATTCACATCGATACAGTGGGGGGTGATACATTGATACCTTTTTACCGATTTAAAATACCCTTTTGTCAAAATTGCCGAATCTCGTTCAATTATTCGCCTTAAAGAGCAGATCAGTGATATAGATACTGGAATAGAAACCGGCTCATCTGCTTACAAACCAGCGGGTTTTGTATTCGGCATTTTTAAGAGAAAAACTATGTAAAAAACTAGTTTAATTGCATAGACCATTTTATCCGTTATATTTACGAACGAGAAAAACGTTATTTTTTTAAAACAAATCTTACAACAAAAACTAACGTAAATCATTTCTGGGGTGAAAATCCAACGAATTATAAACGGTTTTGTTTTTACTAAATTGCCCTGCAAATCTTCCCCTACATTAAGTCACACATCCACAGATCTTAACTAACTAACTTAATTGAAATTTATAGTATACTTCAATATCTAAAATATGAAATCAGAATGTCGCCAAAAGGAAAACGTGAAAGATTATAGACTATTTGAAATCTTTGGAGACAGAAGAGTTTTTAACGGGAAGATCTCGGACAGGCCCTTTCCCCTCTTGACTTTCCCACCGCCAATATAAATTGGTGAACGTCAGAAAAGCCCTACGAGACTCGGAACCGGAATCAGGATCAATGATACCAGACGAATCAAACAATTTCCCATCCCCCACAGGCTTTATTGGTAACAACAGTTTAATAGAAAAGATGATTACTTTTTCAGATCTTTAACTTTACTTTTTGACGACGAGGTGACACGGAAACGATTATTTCCCTACCGTGGCCTCGCAAACGTTCAAGTGCGCAATAAAAACAAAGTTCGATTTATATTAACATATAAAACCTAATCGCTATATAAAAACGAATTTTAAAAGATAGAGATTGAAAAGATTATTTACAAAGCGAAGATCATGGATTGTTTATACATAAAAGATTACGAACATAAAACAGAATATTTTGGCAGATAAATGAAAGATAAACAAATTTTTGGAATTAGATCTTTTGTTGGAAATAATACCACTGCAATCATACAAAATATGGTATATCCAGTTTAGAAATGTTCAATTATCTCATTTGTCACGTAATTAATTTCATTGTCATACCTTTTCAAAGGGTTTTTGGGCAGTCTCGCCCAGCAGACCCAAAACCTGCTCTCATTCCGGAAGGAAATATCACAAAAAACATGACGCTGTGGTTTTTTTTATTGCACTGATAATTTTGAAGTAGTTGACGACCCAAATGATAAATCTCAGTTGTTGATCTATATGCAGATCTTTTCCACAGGACATTTGCATCATTACAAGCCAGTGAATCCGCCCGTTTGGGAGGTTAAATTGAATTCAATCGAGTTAGGAAATGAGCGGGATAGGCCGGCCGACCGTCCAAACTGATAGAAGGGTCATGCTAAAGTGGTGGAAGACACGTCTCGGGGCAAACTTGGAAACAAATCCAAGGGCAATTAAAGGACAAGTTCGCCAATCAGATAATGACATGCCTCGCTTGCTCAATGTCACTATTTGACATCCAAATATCCTCAGGCTTTATTTATAACTTGAAACATAAGTCAGTACTGTATAAAGGCAACAACAACTTACAAACTTAAATTAAAAAATGGTTTTGAGAAATGTCGCAGGAGAAGTCTTGGTCAAAAGTCGAAAGGTGGGAGCTCAAAACAATTTTTTTTCAGTAATGGATGTTCAGAAGAACATAAAACTCACTGCCCCCTGTAGTATAAGTCGGTCATTTGTTTTTGACGAGTCAGAATCGGCCGTATATCTGTCACTCCATCAGGACATTATACAGCAGGTACTCGAATGAAAAAACTATATTTACTCCATCCGCCATTCCACGAAAACACTGGGAAACACCAATCCCGAATACCCTCTGATGTGAAAATGATGTCAAATATCTGGGCATCACACTAGATAAAACACTAGCATTTAAGAAACACATCAGCTCTACTATCACAAAGGCGACAAGAGCTCTGATGGTGTGCAGAAGAGTGGCAGGGAGAAACTGGGGATGCAGGCCAGAAACCCAGTTATGGATGTACATCGCAATAGTAAGAGCTTTACTTACATACGGAGCTATAGCCTGGGCTGACAAAGCAGAACAACAAGGAAAGAACTCACAAAAATACAGAGACTTGCTTGCATCTGCATAACGGGAGCAATGAGAACATGTCCTACAATTAGCATGGACAAAATATTGGGACTAATCCCCCTACATCACATGGTAGAAAGGACAGCACAGAAGACCATAATTAACGTTATTTGAGAGAAACCTCCAACAGAAATAGAACTGAAATGGAGAGACAGAAACAAACTGTGGAAAACCCATCAATCACTCATGGCTCCAAGAGTTGCCATGAACAGGATGTTTGATTTCAATCAAAAATACTGAACACATCTGGGCATCGAATGGAATGGAAAATAACTCCTTTAAAAATGGCACCATTCTTTGGTATACAGATGGATCCAAAACACAAGAAGGTACAGCAGGTGGAGTATATTGACCTGGTATCAAATACGCACCAGTATCTTTCAAGCAGAGATTCACGCAATAGAAAGATGTGTCCAATTCAACCTAGATAAAGGATACAAAAAGAAGAATATAGCTATCATGCCAGATAGCCAAGCAGCCATTTAAGCACTAAGTTCAAATATCATTAGTTCAGGAATGGAGCTGAACTGCAAAACCGAATTAAATTTATTAGGCACGCAGAATAAAGTTAGCCTCTCCTGGGTCCCAGGACACACGGGACTAGAAGGCAATGAGAAAGCGGACACCCTCGCAAGAGAAGGGGCAGCTACACCGCTAACAGGACCCGAACCCTTCTGTGGCATAGGTATCCACACTATCAACGAATATCTCAGACAGAAGGACAAAAAGAAAATAAGGGAACACTGGAATTCACTTATTGGACATAAACAATCCAAGAATCTTCTAACCAATTTCGGACAGAAAGAAATCACACAATGTTTCAAAGAAGGCAGGAACAGACGGCGAATCCTAACAGGATTCCTAACAGGACACTGTAGATTAAACAGACATCTAAAGAAAATTGGAATAATCCAGAATGGCACTGGCGAATTCTGCAAAGAAGCAGAAGAGCGGCCAACACATCCACTAACTAACTGCGGAGTTACATTAGTCTGCAGGAGGAAATACTTTTGGAAGTGCAATGTGATCATAAAATGGCTCCAACCACTGAAACCGGGCCTATTATTCAAGTTTCTCGATGATCACCGATGTGCTTTAGGCAGAAAACTAGGGATACAATCTTAAAGGGCGCAGTATACAAACACCCTGAAATATCATCATCATCATCATCATTATCATACCCTATGATGTACTCGTTCTTATATCCCTCGCGACCATCCTGCTCGAAAAGAAAAGGACTTGAACTTTATGAGATTTGCTCACCCAAAAAATCACTTTTTAACTTCAAAAAAAGACAATTTTTATTATATACATAATACATTTTTCAAATTTTTTACAGGCTTGAGAGCAGTTAGATTTTTTTTTTAATTTATGCTATTTCCGCTGTAGATGTGGAAGAGAGATGAAACATTTTAATAATCAGCTTGCTATCGGAGTAGGTAGAGGATGCGTTTGGTGATGGTGCATACGACTATAGATTTAAACGTTTGGTTATTTGGAGATCCTGTGATGCGGTCTGATGTGACGGAGATTTGAAAAAAAAATTCTTTATCTTGCCAACGTTTCGATTTTCATTGAGATCATCTTCAGAGCCTGAGATTTATCAACATTGTTTAAATTTTACATACACATTTTCTGAGTAGATGCGTCATTACTGGGTGTCGTGTTGAGAGTACCAGTGAGATATTAATTTTTTTTTGTTTATATACGTTTTGAAGGGGTGATGAAGGGAGTTGGGATAGAAATGTGAGTAGTCCACTTTTTTGACGTGAAAGAAACAGACGATGGAAAAAAATGGGTAATGGTTCGGCCTAATTATCCTTTCAGGATTATATAGACGGAGATAATTACGGAAAGGAAAGACAAATTTTCGAAGAATTAGACTTGATGTGTGGAATGTAATGATTGTTTTATATGGTTATATTATAGGTTTTGTGTGATTTTATCGATATTGAATCTGATTAATGATATTAGATGCGACTGAATTTACATGTGTCTGTTCTATTATTGATGCTTTTTTATAAATGGTATACATCAACAGGAATAAACGCAGCATCAATCTCTCGTCGTTTTTCCTTTCCTTAATTACCCCCCTCTATATAATCCTGAAAGGGAAATCTGTCCGAACCATTAGGCATTTTTTCCCATTTTAGGTTCCTTTCACCTCAAAGAAGCCGACTACTCACATTTCTATCCCTACTTCCTTCCTCACCCCTTTAAATCCAACGTAAAACATCAATATCTCACTGGCATTCCACGATACACAAGAATGACGACACGTTTACACAAAAACGTTTTGAATCTAAACAAATACTTTGATTGAATCTAAAATTAATAGCATTGAATAAATTCATTTCTTTCGCATTCTACACGTATTTGTAAAATTTAAACAATGTTTATAAATCCCAGGCTCTGAAGACGATCTCAATAAAGATCGAAACGTTGGCACGATAAATTTTCATTTTTTTTCCACATCCAACATGTAGGTAGGTAAAAATATATTTGTTAAAGAGGGTAATATTGAAGGTAAAAATTTGAAGGTTAATTTAAAAATGTGTGGTATTTAGTGGCCGTTAGGTAATGATTATACGGAGATCGTGAGATGCGGTCTGGTGTGATGTAGGTATCAGAAAAACAATTTCTTTATCGTGCCAACGTTTCGATCTTTTATTGAGATCATCTTCAGGGCTCACAGTGTTTGTCTTCTGTGTAATTGTGCCATGTCGTGTTGAGAGTCGCACTCTCACGATAAAGAAAATGTTTTTCTGATACCTACATCACACCAGACCGCATCTCACGATATCTGAATAATTATCCGTTAACGGTCATTAATCTCTACACAAAGATCGAAACGTTGGCACGATGAAGAAAATGTTTTTTTTTTTTAAACCTACGCACACCAGACCGCATCTCACGATCTCCGAATAATCATTGACTAACTGTCACTAAACACCGTTCAACACCCAGGTTTGGTTTTGATTGCTTGCTAGCACACCATAGATCAAGGCCAGATCTGTCATTCTCGTAAATGGGTTATTTTTGAACGCCAATTGACGTTCCCTAATAATATGTTTAGCTCTGATCTTTTCAGACCGCAAATACTAGTTTAGGTTTTCTTTGAGATTCGACTAGAAGGTAGCGCTCCTTTTGCTTTGACTTACGCGTCCATGAGGATGAGAAAGGCTGCAAGGGATCAGACAAAACGAGTGCATTACCTTAACACCCTGTAAGGAAGGAATGTAGTTTTTCCATCCCAAAAAACTATTCACAGTATTATCCCTAGTAGTCTCAATACCTTTCAGGTCACTAGGTACGCCTAATTTGACTAATTTGTAATTGCCATTTGCAATGTGTTTTTTTTCTGCCAGTCGGGAAAATTTCACCAATAGATCCCAACCTTTAACAAAAAGGCTCCAGAAGAAATCAAGGACCGTGATGAAAGTATCTGTAGAATACGGCTGTCAGTCTTCCCCCGTAAACCACCCCCTTTAAAGTAAAATCATCCTCGTTTCCTTATGAACTGTGAAATTGAACTGAGAGTTTGATGGTAAAACCCTCTCTTTTAACCACCTAAACCGCCCTTTGTGACCGACTCTAATTATCGAGTGTTCAAAAGCTTCACGGAAGATGAAATGTTTTTAAAATTAATCCTTGATGCAATAATTTTTTAACAGGTTATTCGTAATACGCAAAGATTTTAGTACGTAAAATAAAAATTTTATTTTTCCATAATTCTCTTCGCGTGGAACGTCAAGTAAGATTTCAAATTGGTTGGCATTTATTGTCCAAACAAAACACTGCCGGGTTTTATTTTTATTTCCCCTCCCAAATGACCAATTTTAAAGAATAGAGAATAAAATGTAAAAGTAGTCAAAACACACGGTAAGAATTACGCAATTTATTTCTTGGACGAAACATTTGTTTTAACGAAGAAAGATTTTTGAGGGTTGTGTTTTTTTTTTCTTAAATTCCATCCATTGAAAACTTTCCGTTTGGTACTTGTCAATTCAATTCAGAAATAATAAATATTAGGGATGTATTGGGGATGGTTAGGGTTTTTCAACTTTTTTTTTTTTTTAAATGGCCTCATGAACTAAGCATATCTAGCCAGACTGCTGTATATATTTATTCCGTTATTCGTATGTTGGGGGAAGGGTATCGTGAAAAAAGGGCCAGAGGCGACGGCGGGAATCGAACCCGCGACCGCGGGGTCTACTAGCCGAGAGTCTCTCACGCTAACCACTCGGCTACCGCCTATTAATATTTATGAAAGGTATTGGCTGAGATAAAAAGGTCAGTGAGCGATTAAGAAAAGATGGGAGATAGGGAGTGAGGAAGAGAGAGGGAGATATGAAAAGAGAGGGAGAAAGAAAGAGAGAGATAGGAAGAAAAAGAATTAGAAAAAGCGGTGAGAGAGAGAAAGACAGATTCTCAGGGAGAGGTAGAAAAAGAGAGTGAAGGGAATTTAAAAATAAAATAAAATAAAATAAAATAAGCCATTTTATAATTACATAAACTTACATAATTATTTCAATTAATTAATATTTATGAAAGATATTGATTTAGATAAAATGCCAGTGTCACCAATGGGATTCGAACCCACGATTTTCGCCTAAATACGCAGCTGCTCTACCACTTGAGCTATCGTGATTTCGATCCACTCGGACCCCAACTTCCCACCTGAACTCAACCTTTTGAATCCCCCCCCCCTTTTTGCCATTTTTGAAATGTTGTGTAATCCGGCATCGTTTCTCGGCGACAAATGGCCACGGCGAACTTTTGTGAAGATATCCGCCATTTTAATTATTAAATCCATTACAGTTCGTCGTCCGATTGACCAATTAACTCAGCAAAAAGGAGGGAAAATTCGAGATATGAGGCTGAGATAGGGAGTTAGTGTCCGAGTGGATCCAAATCACGATACCTCTAATGGTATAGCAGTGGCGTATTTAGCCAAAGGTCGTGGGTTCGAATCCCGCTCGTGACGCTGATTGTTTTATCTCAACGAATACCTTTAATAAATATTAATTGAAATTATTATCTAAGTTTATGTATGTACTTTCACTCTTTTTTTCTCCCTCTCCCTGTGTGTCTGTCTTTCTCTCCTCCCCCTTTTTCTTATTCTTTTTCTTCATAGCTCTCTCTCTCTCTCTCTCTCTCTCTCTATCTCTATCTCCATCTATCTATCTCTCACTTTTTCTCCGTTTTTATTGAATTAATGATGTTTAACGGAAGAAGAGTCACGGTCATGAAATTGATTGTTACACCTATAAATAATCAAATAGCGTCATATTGGATAGAGAAAAGGGTAAAACGTAAAATTGCATATAAGAATTTGACGATGAACGCGTATGAGAGGCAGGGAAGAGCCTGGGAGCGGAAAAGCCATAAATCTAACCTCCAAAAGAGACGGGATTGGATTTGACGTAGTTTTCTATAAGTTTCTCCAATTTTGCCGAGGCCGGAATCAAAACGTGGCCCGGCGAAATTGCTTCCCAGCCGAGAGGGATGAGATTGCCCGACGGGGGGGGGGGGAGTCTCTAAGTAAAATTAGGCAATGTGAAATTGAGATAATAGCCGGTTTGAAAGGACGGTATCGGCCCATCTCACCAGCCCTTGTTAGAAGCCCTACTACTAATTAACAGGACACTCTCGTATTCTTGGCAGTTCCTGTAATTAGTTGGCGTGTAGTAATTAGAGTGAACACACTAAGGCCACCGCTAAACACCTTTTAAGATATCACAACCAAATTTACATCCCATGACGTTTTTCCTTGACCAAAGTGGCAATTATGCGTAAAAGTGTCAACAAACAAATCATCTTTCAATCAAAATCAGATTAATAGTACTAATAAATTTAATAAATAATGTTTTATAAAATAATTTTTTATTTGTAATCAAAGTAAAAACAAATTGACTGAGGACTGTTTCATGTCTCGACTGTTTGATACCGTATGGCTGCCTGGTTCATTTCATTTTCCATAATCTCAAGAAAATATTGATACACGTTAAACTGATGGGCACTTGATCAAGACCAACGGCTGTTGGTAATCAATAAAATATTGATTATAATGAAAGGTGACTAGGAAGTGGGGGGTTGTTTTCCAAGCACTAGAGCCTTTTGACTTATTGTACTTTCCTGGTTGCTTAGTTTACTTAATCGACTCGATCCTTTTCTTTAGACGTATTAGGCCATTGAATGTCGTTGCCACAATTTGATTAACTTGATTTTCATCAATATCAGGTCATCTCTCCATTGAGCGGTTGCTTTGCACTCTAAGATGATACGGGTAGCTATTTGGGTCATCATTTATACCTGTTATACAGCTTTCAATATACCTATGATATGTGATATTTAACTAGCTGCCAGTCACCGGTGTGTAGGCCTATCATTCCTCTGAGTTTAGTTTTTTTTAACCTTAGCAGTGGAAGGATACAATGGCCACCAGGGACTGGAGGAGTTCCCTCCTGAGAACTGCAGCTGTTCAGCTTATTATACTATATCCTGGCTCCATTTTTGGGGGAGGGCTCACAACGCAAAGTGAACTTGAGCCCCCGTTCTGCCAGTAGTCTTCCATCGAAGAAACTCATTTTTGAAAGGGGATGAAAGGGGATTCAGTGTCGCTGAGATCCAGTCCCGCCCCTTCTATTGATGAGTGCCGTGTCAATTTCTTTTAATTGCGGTCACCGGGCCCCTTAGGCGTCAGAAAAATTCCAGATTCCAGGTGGGGATCGAACCCACGACTGCGGGGTCTACTAGCCGAGAGTCTGACGCCTTAACCACTCGGATACCGCGGCCCCCCCCCAACCGTAGCAGTGAGTTTGCCAGTGTTGGTGAAAGTTGTTTTACGTTTACTGTGTTTAGCACATTTACGGTTTATCCGCTAGTTTTAGATCCATTCTATGTTTGTTCTTGTTATTCGAAAAATAGGCTCAGAAGCAATATATGGCAGATCCTGTAGCCAGTGCCTTTTCGTACCCAAAATTTTTTGTGTCTTCGTACCCATACTGTTGGTTATTTGGATGTGTTTCTCCAGGTTTTGGAGAATTTGAATGCATTCACTGACTAATTTTGATATAATATTTTATTAAGAGCTGCGTGTCTAGCCAATATTAAAAGGATTTTTTCCAGTTTAACCTCCTTTAAGATTTCTAGAGGCGCTGCATTGACGCCATATAATGACGCTAAAACATGACGCGTGTTTTCCTAATGAGCTTGATTACTCCCTAAAATATTGACAGTCGGTTTAGATATGACCAATGACATACATACTTATGCCAAGGGGATATATCAATTTTTATGTTTTAAATATGCATAAAAGCTTTAGACGTATATCACATCATACACAAAAAATTGGCTTAATTGAATGTGACAACTTTTCCCACATAGGCAAGATGCCACTCCACCTTCCGTCGTCCTGAGTTATCTTCAAACGCTGAAACGTTTGCTTTCTTTGGGTCAAAGCCAAACAATCAGGGAATTATAGGCTCTATCGATGTCCTTTAATGAAATCGAAATTATATGGCCCAAGTGTTAAAAGTTTACTTAAAAACTCTTTTTTGAAATTACAAAAAACAGATTGTTGTTCAATTGTCTAATATATGATCGTAGGAAATTGGCAGGAAGCTAATATTAATCCGAACGTTTCTTGCTCTCGAAACAAGCCGCAATGCAGAAGCAAAGTTGGATGCATACAAAATAAACTTCATCAAGGTTTTGACTGATTTAGGGTCAAAGAACCACAGGGGAAATAGGCCCTTCACGGGTTAACGGCAACCCTCCTCCACCCTGGGGCAGACAGAAGTTATTAAAAGGATATGATAAACTATCTTTTACGTTTCAGCTTCGCCGTAGGGGAAATCGAGGATCCTGATTCTTCTGGTGATTCCTGAACATTGGTGTTATTTTTGTTGGTATATTCGGTCTTTATCTGAAATCAGAAACAAACATCATCAACGAATGATCTAATTAAAATATTTAAAATAACAGTGTCAAGAAAAGAAATCGTAATGAAAAGGGTCAATATAAAATATAAATAGACTACAACTAAGCACACAAAATAATTGAAAAACAGCCAAAGAGAATTTGTCTTATTGTTTTCCTTATTTAAAGCAATATTTCAATTAATTGCATTCTAAAAACTACAAGAGGACTCAGTCAGAAAAAGTAGATGGTGGAGAGGACCGGGCCCTTGCTGGAACGCTCAGTACATAAAAAAGGTTAATTTAGGGTTATGTCAGGAGGTTACGAAAGGTTATGTCTTCTTAGCCGCTTCGTGGAATGTTAAGGTGAGAGGAGAAGCTTCTCTAGTGAGTCGTGTAGTCGAATGAAATGGAATCATGTTGTTCATCAGAGTTTAACTATACAAAACGAGAAAAGTAAAGAAATTTTTTTTTTATTATTTTGACATTAAATTGTTTTTATTTTCTAAAACAGGCCAGGATTTTGTTGTTCAACAGTTGCATTGTTTTTCCAATATGTTTTTTATTGCATGAGCGTTTTAGCATATGAATTACTTTGTGGTTATTAACTTTTTTATTATGAATTTAATGGGTGGTAATAACCTATTCACTTGATTATGCATATAGTTGTAAAAAGTAAATTGCTTCTTCCATTCTTCATATTTTGATTATATTTAATAATCTTTCTGTCAGTCCATTAACATATAATAACCCTATAAACTTTAATAGACTTGTATTGTTTTCTAGGTTCTTGATATTATTATTTTTATTTATTTTTTTTTTTTTTTGACGGCTAAATACCGGGTTATCGCCGGTGCTCCACATACCCTTCTCGCATCTTCTTATGTATCTTATGTGTACATTCTTTCTGAGTCTTGTTGTTAACCTCCCATACGTGATAAATTAAAATACATAGATATGATAGTTACACATTTTCATTATTCACACTCATACTAATTTACTAACCTATACTACAACTAAATTGGAGGTCGGAAGATTATCGTGATTTTGCGGCCCCTGGTCTTTCACACTAATAAATACTTTCAAGCGGTATTTACAAGTTCCACTCACACACTAACCTATCGTAATCTAAATTGTTTGACGGGCCTGTGGAGTACTCGATATTCTTCGACAGCCACGTCCTTTCACGCATCACCTCTCACGCTAATAAATACATTCAATCTGGACAAGCCTCGGACGTTTAATAACGAAATGCCAATGACCCGTCCCCCACATCATACTACTAATATATAACATATCTATACTAATTTGATGGGACTGTGGGTACTTGATATTCCGTCACAACCACACCAATGCATACTTAGACATTCACGCAAATAAATACATTCATACAAATGGGGCGATATACGACGTGTGGTGGGTTATATATAGCCATACGCATTGATTAATTTTAGGTAATCTATGACCTTCCGTTTATAATCACTGTTGTGCTTAAGCACATTTGTAATGTCATTAGCAAGTCCACACCGTGCCCTGTGCGGCGCTAGTTGTTCGCAATCTTCTAAAATATGTCGTACTGTTATAATTGCACCGCACATGGGGCATTTCCTCGGCCTCTTGCCGATAAGGAGGGGTCCATGTGTTAGGCGGGTATGGCCTATCCTTAATCGTGTAAGTACCATTCTTTCTTTCTAAGAATTTCAGGGACCCAAGGTTTGACTGTGACATGACTTCTTTAGTTTTTCATTCAGGGTGTACCATCTGCTTTGCCATTCATTCCAGCTTAATTGTTCCAAGGAATTTTTGATTTGATATTATTATTGTCATTGTTTACTGCATTATATAAAGAGAATTTTTTATTAGATTAAATAATTTTGTTTGATAATTATTTTTTGTAATGTTCATTTTATATTGTCTAATTTTTTGAGTAAAATGAAAGATCGCTTACTTTTAATCATTTCCTTACATAATTTGTCACTACAATTAATTAAGGTTTTTTAGTTGAGATAAAAAAGTCAGTGTCACGAGCGGGATTCGAACCCACGACCTTCGGCTTGATACGCCGCTACTATACTACTTGAGCTATCGTGACTAGTTGGCGGCACTGATTGGCCAAGAGGACCACGAAAAATAGTGAATTTCTCACTACGTTACAATTTGCTTGTAAGGATGCAATGAAAAGTAATTAAGTATTCATGTGGAGGGATATGTATTGAACATCAAACCTCTCTTTGTTTTAATTTTTTATTGCCAACACGCACATTTGGACGTCTACCCGGACTTCTTTTCAAGGATTGTCTAGCTCAGAATATTATTATCAGAATAATCAAGAAAGAATGGATGTGTTTGGCTTTTTATGGTGATTTATGTTGAAACTCTGGTTGTATGCTCTTGGTACTAACGAATCTAAATTTTTAAATTCAAATGGACGGTAGGTAGTAAGTTTATCAATACAAAATACACCAGAACACTAATCAATCACAGAATACACCATTATCAAAAAATATTTAAAGCTCGGAATCTCATGAGGACGATTCCATTATATTCAGCAAAGGTAATTTAATAAGAAATTAAAGGAATAATGCGAAAAAGTAAGCTTTTAATGGCTTGAACTATTTTTCGATTTGTTTTATTGACATGAAAATTTTTTCTTTTTATACAGAATCCATTAATTTAATAGGATGTTTTATATCAATATTGCGAGTTTATTTATTTTATGAATAACAAATAAATAAAATTAAATATTCTAAATGGTAAATATACACATTATTTTTAATGTTTTATAATTTCCTCACGTACGTGTTTACCGGGGCTTTTGATTTTTCGAAGATTGTCAGGGCAAAACGCCAGAAAAGGGTTAGCCCGGGGGTCGTGGAACGGAAGTCTTAATGACACTCGGAAATTATTTTCCCTCGCTGAATTAATAGAAAGAGGGATGTTTTGTTTCCCCTGTGTACTTTTCGCAGAAATGAAATAACAAATGAACAAGAGGAGAAATACTTTGAAGACGTTCTGTTAATTAGTACAAGAGCCGATCCTTTTACAAATTCAACTCCGTGCGATTCCACCCCCGGCCCCGGGGCCGCGCCCCGCAGCACGGCCGTCGTCGTCCTACCAGTTAAGAAGATTATTCAGCCACTTATCTTTGAAAATATAATTGTTCTGCAGTTATAAATAGGACGGCGATCGTTCAAGGTTCACGTGTAAGAAGATTAACCGTCGTCTCGAGAACATTCGGAGCAGCAGTGAAATTATCGTGCTTTCGACATGGGAGTGAATAGAGATTCTTCACTCGTATCGAACTGCATTGTATTCAATTGTACTAATTTCCCTCTCAGCTGCCCATCATCAGTCCACTCAAACCGACTTGGCGTATATTATGTAAATTTAAATTAAAAATTCGACTTTGATCATGGAAAGTTTCAAAATTCATGCATTTTTCCCATCTAAACACTAGTTTTTTAAACTATTGTATTTCTTTTTACAACATGGAAGTATTTTACGAATTTCGTCAAACGGAAATTTTAGGAAAATATTTCAACCGCCAAGTTTCATTAAATTGAAAACACGGTGAACGTATCGCTTGTATGTGTTTTCCTTCTTTGCCATAGCAAAGTGTAATATCATTCTACAATCAGGCACACTCGGTCTAACAGTTTCTTCATAATTCACAGACATAAATCGCACCTCTTGAATTTCTAGGATTTAAAGTTTCTGACGGTGCAACCGTCCACGCGATTAACGGACCGAATTTTCAGTTAATGGGAAATTAAATTCGCTCGTGATACACCGACCTGGTCAAGTTTCTGCAATGGTATACCACGGTTTACTATGTGTCCTGACGATACATACTTAAGAACTAGACTATGCTCTTTGAGGGTGAAGACAACGACTTTGATTATTTTAAAGTACATTTTTATGTAAGATTTTGACTGAAATGAAAAAAGCTAGTGGTACGAGCGGGATTCGAACCCACGACCTTCGGCTAAATACGCCGATGCTCTATCACTTAAGCTATCATGACTTCGAATCCCGCTCGTGGCTCTAGTTTTTAATTTCAACCAAAACATTACAAAAAAAAGTAATTAACTGAAAGAAGTAATTTGGTCAATAGACCACTAAATATAATGTGTGGTGATTAGTGACCGTTAATTATTTAGAAATCGTGAGATGCGGTCTGGTGTGTTGTAGGTTTCACAAAAACGTTTTGTTTATCGTGCCAACGTTTCGATCTTTATTGTGATCATCTTCAGTGTCTGGGATTTACAAACATCGCTTAAATTTAGCAAATACATGTACGATGTGTAAAAAAAGTCCATTTATTCAATGCAAAATATATTTTTTATATTCAGTCAGAATTTTATATTCATATCCCATGACTTTTTATGTGAATCGCTTCCTTTCATAAATATTAATTAAGTGAAACTATTATCTAAGTTTAAGTAATTATAAGATGGTTTATTTTATTTTATTTTATTTATTTTTATTTTTAATAAATTCCTTTCATTCTCTTTTTCTCCCTCTGACTGTGTGTCTGTCTTTTTCTCATGCTTTTTCTTCCTATATATTTCTCCCTCACTCTTTTCATATCGCCCTCCTCACTCCTTTTCTTGAGTTAGTTCGAATTCAAAATTCAAAAGGTTGTAGGTTAAGATGGAGGGTTGGTGTCCGAGTGGAGGCCATGACAGCTCAAGTGGTAGAGTAGTGGCGTATCAAGCCAAAGGTCGTGGGTTCAAATCCCGCTCGTCACACTGACTTTTTAATCTCGGCTTAAAAGTTTAATTAATTGAATGTTATTAATTGGTCAAACGGACCACGAAAAATAGCGAGTTTTTTAAATAATTTTAATCACATTATTTTTAATAATCATTAAAACTTTTATTTCAATAATTAATTTCGTATTTTAAATAAATAATTAGACTAGACGCTAAGAGGAAATACCATTAGAATCAAAAATAATGTTAAAAAGATGTGGTTTTTCAGGTAGTACAGGTGGATTTTTAAAGTTTTGTGTTTTCGCTTAAGTTTTGACCAACGTAAGACAATATTGATGGATAATGACAGTTTTTATTGCCCACAACAGAAATTCCGCCTGCTTAATAAATAAATTTAAAAAAAAAAACTTCCATCAGTCTCTAATGTAAAATTTTCTTTGTCGAGTCCTGTCACATATCTTGTGGTTGTGCGATATATGAGCCCAATTTTTTTTATGTTTAACCATATTCCAAAATTAAAAGATAATTTTATATATTTTTATATTTTGTAGTGAAATTTAAATTGCGATTAATTTTAGTACGATTTATACATTTTTTCAAATTAAAACACCAATTATTTGTTTTCACATAAAATTTTAGACATTTTTTTGTTTGAATTTTAATTAATTTGCACATAGTGTTCTAAGATTTGAAATTATTTTGTATTTTAAATTATCTTTAAATGTAGAAATTGCATTTTGCCTGCTGCCACTTCACAATAACTTATATAATGTCCCCGGTTTGTTGACATTTTTTAGAAATATTGAATTTGAATTGAATAGTTAGTTTGATGTTAAAAAGGGTTAAGGGACAGTTAATTTGAAATTGTAAACGGTTAAAATTTACAGTAAATTACTCAAGAAACATGATTGAAGGACTTTTTCAAATTGAACCAATGTTCATATTCAATACTATTATTTGAAACATACATATTCGAAAAATGTATTTCCCATTTACATGAGGTGCCGAAATTGGTTTGAAGGACGTCCATCAAGTGAAATTTGTCGTAATTCGCCAATCATGGCTTGAAGTCAACAGCAGACCACAGAGTTGCTGGCGATACATAACCAGATTGTCGGGCGGCTGGTGGTTGAAGTGGTTGAAAGAACGGGTTGATCTGGATATGCTGCAAATAAATAGATCGCGATGAGGGGAAACTTTGATGTATCACCCGACAGACCAAAGGAGGAAATCTCACGACTCAAACTACAGTCGAAATCAATAAATGAGAGTCAAGCAGGAGCTGCATTCTTTACATCTTGCTAAGCAACTTTTGAACTGGGATTATTAATTACTGCCAAAAACAGGCTTTCTCTATTAATCTGCCTGAATCTCAGTCATGATAATTTATGTAAAGTTCTTATTGCAGGTTAATAGGATTGCATACTTCGGAAAGTTTTCTGGTGACGAGATCAAGCCCCCTTCCAAATTTATTCTCACGACTGTTCTGTTTTTAAAAAAAAACTTGTTTGGTCAACCGTTTGAATTTTACTTAAACGAGGAGAGGTAAAAAAAGATAAAACATCCAGCAAAGAGCAATCTACTATTTTCCATATGCCGGGCATTTTTGTTACTGCTCAAGAGAAAAATGTGCTGACAAGTTTAACAACAGGTAACAATTTTAGAAAACCAATTTCCATTTTCCTTTGAGGCAAATAAAAGCTGGGATGGTAGTTGAAGATACGGTCAGAGGACGGTAAGCGAGGGCGTGCTCTGTCGTAATATAATGATCGCATCATTCCATGTCTCATTGTCTAATTTCCTCAACCACTGCGAAGGAAATGAAATAATTATTCTATTTGTGATAAAATACAAAAGCTTTCAGTTGTTTAATGATTCATTTCTATCTAACTTTTTAGGTAGTAGTTACAAGACCAATCCCATGCATGTGGAAAAACACCAGAAATTGATCCATTTGGCTCAGAATTTATATCGCGTTTATGAAAGTATACCGAAGAATTATGGCTAATAAAAACTTTGAAAGGAGTAAGTAGTTCAAGCGATAAAGATTTGAATTTTGGGGAGAGGTTTAATTTTTTTAAACAAGCAAACGTTTTTCTCATAAGCCATACATTATTTTAAAAATTCCTTAGCCTCAACTCGTCTAAATCAGTCAATTAGTGACTGTGATATGATCTCTGATGTTGCGAACCCTAAAAAATAATAGGTGTAAAGGGTGATGGAGGAATGCCACCAATTGTGTGCATCGTATGTAAATAAGAACGAATTTATTTAATAATAAATGAAAGTGCGAATGTTTTTATATCTAACGCCTACGGATGACAGCACACGGAGACCAACCACGGTGGCGGGACGGATAAAACCGAGGCCTGATCACGGGCGCCAACGGCGGGGTTGGTGAGTCTCGACGCCTGCCGGTAATTTATTGTAAATTGCAAAAGCTGAAATTCCTGGTGGAATGCAAAAAGTGTTAAGTGTACATGCAACATGTCTGGGTTTGAGATTAAACATAATTAAAAAAAAAATCACAAATAATTCTACTTTAGGTCAAAAATTATAAGAAGAATTATTACATTTGGAGGTCGTGAGATGCGGTCTGGTGGAAAGTGTGTTTTAGAAAATTCATTTTTTTCACATCCTACATGTATTTGTAAAATGTAAACATTGTTTATACAACCCAGGCCCTGAAGATGATCTCAATCAAGATCGAAACATGCCACCGTAAAAAACGTTTTTCTGAAACCTACTTCACACCAGACCGCATCTCACGACCTTCAAATAATCTTGATTTTTATCTTATATGTTGCTTCATAACAAATACATGTATACTGTGGAATAAAGTGAATTTATACAATGCAGAAATTATTTTTGTTTATATTCACTCAAAGTATTTCTACTGATTTACGCAGAAAAGAAACACTGAGCGAGTTCGAATTCAAAATTCAAAATGTTGTAGGTTGAGATGGAGAGTTGGTGTCCGAGTGGAAGCCACGATAGCTCAAGTAGTAGAGTCGCGGCGTATTAGCCGAAGGTCGTGGGTTCGGATCCCGCTCGTGACACTGACTTTTTTATTTCAACTTAAAAACTTAATGATTATTTGGAGCTCGTGGGATGAGGTCTGGTGGGAAGTAGGTTTCAGAGAATTCATTTTTTCACACCCTACATGCACTTATAAAATGTAAACATTGTTTATACATCCCAAGCCCTGAAGATGATCTCAATAATGATCGAAACGTTGCCACGATAAAAAATGTTTTTCTAAAACTTATGTCAAACAGACCGCATCTCATGTCCTACAAATAATCTTTATTTTTATATTTTATGTCGCATCATTTTAATTTTAATTAGATTTTTATGCGTTTTAATATTTCAATAATTTTCTGCTATAACTAAATCTCTAGAAAGAGAGAGAGAGAGAGAGAGAGAGAGAGAGAGAGAGAGAGAGAGAGA